>CM046448.1:23289957-23889957 GCA_025506515.1 Flaveria trinervia
AGGCGCACAACAACAATGAATTCTAGAATATCTAGGTTATGCTTATCCTCAGGTCAGTGCCATCGCACAGTAGAGAGGCGCACAACCTATCTCCTTGTTAGAGCAGCTTAATTTTATTTTGCACCAAATGCACCAACAACATAAGTCATTAGCTTGATAGCATTTTTATTCATTTTTTTTGGTGCTTTGCTCTATTTGGTCATTCGCACACATTTGTGGCGTTTACATGCTCATTACCCCTTATTGGAGTATTGTTGATTGTGTTAACCAGCGATAAGATGGGAGCCCACAGTCAGTTGAACCATTTAGTTTGATCTTGAGATCACCAGTTAGGTCTAATCATCTATTGTGTTGAATCTACCGACATATCAATTGTGGTCTAGCAACCTCTAGGTCTACTCTCATTGTGTTACCTTTAGAGTTACCAGTTTTTCTATCATCTTCCCTTTGATATTGCTTAGACTACACAGACTTATACTTTGAATGTTTTTGCACCTTTTCTAAATTAAAATTTCAAAGTCCTCTTGATTTGTTCCTGTGTACTATCATATTCCAAAGGTTTGAATCGGTATCACAGATACGATCTACCTTATATCAGCTTTCCACTCCTTCTCCCTCGTTTTTTTATTTTTTTATGTTGCTTGCTGACTTATTCTCCCCCTAAAATACTAAAATCATAACTGGTTTCATTATTTTAGGATTTTAATAAACAGCAAATAACTAAGTTTAATTTTAAACAGACTAATTTAACCAAAAAAAGCTCAAATAAAATGAAGAATTAACTAAGCTACATCGGACTACACATGATCATCATCAGGAATAACCTCACTTTCTTTTTAACGCCGTTGACCTCTAGCAAATATTGAAAACGTGGTTTATCAAAGGCTTTGTATAGAGGTCAGCGCGTTGAAAATCAGTATTAATTTTTACCACATCAATTAAGTTCTTTTCAAAACAATCTCGTATGAAATGATATTTAATACCGATATGTTTGGTCTTAGGATGTTGGACCGGATTTTTAGTTACTGCAATTGCAGCAGAGTTATCTACAAAAATAGGAGTAGAATAGAACGTTAAACCATAATCCCGTATTTGCTGTTGAATCCAGATGATTTGTGAACAGCAACTTGCAGCAGCAACATATTCAGTTTCACAGGTTGACAATGCAACCGATGTCTGCTTCTTACACTGCCAGGTAATTAATCTTCTCCCAAAGAATTGACACCCTGCTAATGTAGACTTTTAGTTCATCTTGCAGCCTCCGTAATCCGAGTCACTATACGCCGTGAGCTCAAAATCATCATCATGAGGATACCACAACCCAAGTGTGGGTGTACCCTTTAGATAGCGAAAAATCCTTTTGACCCCGATCAGATGATTGACCTTAGGTTTAGCCTGATATCTAGAACATAACATGTCGCATACATGATATCAGGTCTAGAGGCAGTGAGATACATGAGGTATCCAATCATTCCTCGGTACATCGTGGAATCCACAAGATCTCCATTTTCATCAGGTGCTATGTCGTGGTTCGTAGCAAGTGGAGTACCGGCAGCAGATGCATTCTCCATGTCAAAGCGATTGAGAATGTCTCTTACGTACTTGGTCTGATGTAGAAAGATCCCATTTGGTGTTTGATCCACCTGTAGCCTGAGAAAGAACTTTATCTCCCCCATAGCACTCATCTCAAACTCTTTCTTCATAACTGCTTCAAACTCTTTGCATAACTCTTCGTTCTTTGAACCGAAAATTATGTCATCAACATAGATTTGTACGAGCAGTAGGTCGCCATCTTTTTCTTTAATGAACAATGTGCAGTCAATGACTCCCCTGCGAAAGCCATGTTTCACAAGATGAGTTGAGAGTTTCTCATACCAAGCTCTTGGAGCTTGATGAAGCCCGTATAAAGCCTTGTCGAGCTTGTAGACTCTATCCTGATGATAGGATCTTCAAATCCTCGGGTTGACTGACATAGACTATTTCTCTGATTTCCCCATGAAGGAATGCACTCTTCACATCTAATTGATAGACTTTAATCTTCATGTACGATGCATAGGCAAGGAAGATACGAATGGCTTCCATCCTTGCCACGGGTGCAAACACCTCATTGTAATCAATTCCCTCGACTTGGCGAAAACCCTACCACCAGTCAAGCTTTGTTCCTGATAATGACCCCTGGTCTTCTTTCTTGCATTTTAAAACCCATTTGGTGCCAATGACCTTAGCATCATTAGGTCTATCAACCAGAGTCCATACACCTAACTTCTTGAACTAAAGAAGTTCTTCTTGCATTGCACTCACCCACGCCTCATCATTTAGTGCTTCAGACATATTTTGGCTCAACCTGTGAGACAAAACACCGATAGGCACCATCATGAATATATCCCTTCTCCATAACTGAGGCGTAATCAGCTTAGTATAACTGATTTTGGGTTTGTACTCCAGATCTGACATCTCCAATGACATTGTCTATTGGATGATAGACATTTAGTCGTGATCCTGGAGTAGTAGGAACAACTACCTTAGAGCCAAGATGATGAACATTTGGTTCTGCATCTGAGGTAGTTGGAGTTTGAGGCTCTGAAGTCGAAGGTGCATCACTGGTAGATGCTTTTGGACTTTCAGGAACTGGAACCTGTTTCTCCTGACTGTTCTGGTTATCTTCTTCAGCTTCATCTTCAGAAGAGGAGTCATTGTCATCGACTACTCCCCCTGACTGAGTAGATGATTCTCCCTGTGAGCTAGATGTTGGTGGATTCAAGCTATCATACATCATTCGTGTAGCTAATTCGTCATCCGAGGGAGAGAGAGTAATGTTGAATTACTTGAAGAATCCATCATAGTCAAAGAAGTAGGCGGGTCCTTTGCCAGTAGGTGGTGTGGTGAATCCGCTGAACGTCAACATTACACGACACTTCTACTAGACCCGTTGAGTTGTTGTAAACTCGCTTGTTCGGTATGTTGTATCGCAGAAAGATGCCTTCATCTGCCTTCTCGCTGAATTTACCCTCTTGTGTCTTCTTCAGAAGTGTGCACGACGCGCCAAATGTTCGAGATACTCAAGTTCGGTTTGTGTGTTTGTAGTAGCTCGTAACATGTTTTTCCATGGCGCTTGACTATCAGGACTCGATTCAGTGTATAACAAGCATTTGCCACTGCCTCATTCCAGAATTGGATAGGCAGTTTCGAGTCTGCCAGCATAGTCCGTGCTGTCTCTATCAAGCTCTGTTCTTTCTCTCAGCAACGCCATTCATCTGAGGTGTGTAGGCAGAAGTGAATTGATGCACAATCCCTTTTCCTTGCAGTATGCCTCCATCCACTGGTTCTTGAATTCCGTTCCGTTGTCTGAGCGTACTTGTCTAACTTTCAGCTTGTAGAGAGATTCCAGTGTGGTTACCAACTCCTTGAATGATTCAAATGTTTCTGATTTGGATTTCAAAAACATTACCCAAGTGAACCTTGAGTGGTCATCGGTTACCACAAAACAGTACAAGTCACCTGCAATGCTCTTTGTACTGACTGGACCAAACAGATCCATGTGAAGAAGTTCAAGAGGAAGTTCAATTGAATTAACTTTCTTTTCCATATGAGACTTCTTGTCTGTTTACCTTTCTTGCAAGCAACACAAAAGTCAGGAAGCTGAAAGTTCTTGACATTAACACCTCTCACCAAATCCTTCTGAATCAAGTTATTCATCTTCCTTTGACTGATGTGTCCCATTCTCCTATGCCAGGAGATGGAGTCCTTTTCAGTAGCTTTAGATAGAAAGCACTGAACCACATGATCCATTGTAGAAGCTGTTGACAGATCCAAGACATAAAGATCTTTATATGTTGAAGCAGTCATCAAAACTTGGTCCTCTGGGATCACGTAGTCTTTCTTTAGTACGTAACACTTCTTGTTGTTGAAGATAACTTTAAATTCCTTATCACATATTTGGGAAACAAAAAGTAAGTTATTTTGTAGTTGTTGAACGTAGTTCACTTTATCAAACTTAACTTTCTGATTCCCCACTTCTCCTGTGCGGTGATATAGCCACCCTTGTTTTTAGCAAACGAAACATGCCCTCCTTTTATTGCTTGACGTTTGATAAAAGAGCTCTGTTTCTGTCATGTGCCTGGATGCTCCGCTGTCTACTATCCACGTGTTAGTTTCAGCACTGTATCGAGCACCCTGCACACCCCAAGTAAAGGATTAGTTTGGGTTAGGAACCCAACCTTTACTGGCTTGGGTTCCCAGAGGCATCACACATCAGAAATTCAACCCATTGACCCTTAGAAGGTGAGGGTATCTCAGGTTCCTTCTTGTCATCATTATCAGACACAGAGGTTGACTTCTCTTTCCATAAGCCAGATTTATGAAATGCCTGTTTGTGATAAACAGTCGACTGGCTAACGGGTTGAACTTTTTGTTCACTAGTTCTTCTAGGTGGATTAAAGAGCTCCTCTTAGAAGACCTAGGTTTTGAGTCCTGAAGTTCAGTCTTCTTCCTAGGTGTCTGATAATAAGGACAGTGGGAAGCAATGTGTCCACATTCTCCACAGTTGTAGCACGCCCTGCTATCAACTTTATGATTAAACTTTCTTTGTGGAGAAATAGTGACACTCTAGTAACATAACTCACTTTAGGTTTGACTCTGGTTCTTTGGTTGTTTTCACTGGTTTAACAAAGTTAACTGTTTAAACCTGTTTAACATCCTTTTCTTTTTGGTTAATTGGTTTTTGACTTGAAGTATACGAAAGATTATCCTTAGAAGCCCTTTTAGGTTCTGATTTGACTCTGTTTAACCTGACTTTAAGTTAACCTTTTCAAATTCCTTTTCCAGATTAACACAAGGCAATTTACCGTCTGCCTTTAAAGTGGCCTCCTTTTGTTTGTTTCCAGAGTCAATAGATGTACATAAGGAATCTGGATCACTAACAAGAGGTGTAGACATTACATGATCCTTGATGGGATTACTATTATTGGTCTAGTCTTAGTGTTTATCAAAGTATCAGGTGGTGGTGGAACCATGTTATAACCCAATCCCTCCCCGTTGTTCCTTTCTCTCACTAAGTGTTGGACTATGTGTGAAGAACTAGTCCAACTATGCAATTTCTGTTTTAATGAATTTACTTTTACTTCTAGAACTGCCTTTTGCTTCTTACTGTCTTCTAGGGAGTTTAGATAATACCTAATGTCATTAGCTTGGTTAAAGGCAACTACTTCGGTTTCCCTAAGCTGTTTAGTCAAAAGGTCTATCTTTTCTTTATAACTGTGCTCATTTTGTTTTAAAACCTATTAGCCTCAGTGCATAGTTGCAAATCTTTTACTAAGTTATCATTATGATCTAATAACCTAGCAAATTTACCATCTATGCTATTCCTAAAGGTATCACAATCAGAACAAGCATGATTATTAAACATTGTGCCGGTAGTACTTACCTGAGTTGATTCAGAAGCGTTTGCCATCAATGCAGCATCAGATGTCTTTGGTTCTGGTGCTTCTGTCTCTGACATTGTAGTCTCCGCTTTTGGTTTGTAACTGACCTCGGTTGCAGTTGCTTCTTCACTATGTGACATCGCTATCTCAACTGCTAGATCTCCTTCACTAGCGGTATCACTGTCAATATCTTCTACACTTGCAATGTTTGATTCCCCTGGTGAGACAAACCTAAAGCTCCAATCCTGTCCTTCATCATCATGAGCAGTCAAGGCTTTTGAGTCCTTGCTTGATGAAGTAGAACTGGCAGTTTGCTTGTCTTGACGAGTGAAGGATGAGAACGGGTTCCCGTTACCGTCTTCTTAGGCTTGACACATTCTCTTTTGAAGTGCCCCTTCTCTCCACAGTTGAAGCAGGTCACTTTGCTCTTGTCAAAGCCGAATGTGGTATCCTTAGTCGCTACTAAGTTCTGTCCGGTTGTTACAAACTTCTTTGCCCTCCGGACAGCACTAGCTAAAGCCCACATTATATCCATTCTCTCAAGCTCCATTTCATCCACCTGCTCGTAGTCCTCGTCTGCCAGATGGCAGTTTCCAATCTTTCCAGCAATAAGTTCATCATAAGAATGGACCATTGTGGCCAATAGATCCATGTGTTCTCGAGCTACTTCCACAGTCACATTCCCGAGATTCTCGGTCTTCAGTTTAGTAGCACTTGCTTCGGATCCAATATAGTGGGAACAAGGAAGTCCCGACTTGTCTGAACCTGAAAGACCTGAAGGAGGTGCATGTGTAGGACCCGATGAGCTAAACACAAATGCAGTCTGGAGAGGTGCTCCAGATGTCTTAGCTTGAGGCGTGGCATTGTATAAAGCTGGATTTTGATTGTACGTAGACTTCTGAGCTCTATACTTCATCCTAAGTGATTCTTCTCGCAACTTAAGGATGAAGTCATTAATATCAAGTTTTACTAGCATTCCATTCTGTCTAAGATTAGACACGAATGAAGCCCATTTTTCAGGCAATCCGTCTGCAAAATTAGTAACTTTCTCTTCCATGGTAGTAGCCACCCCATGTGTATGCAGTTCACTCATCAGATGGTAGAATCTATCTATAACATTGTCCAAACTCTCGTTCCCATCGATGAGAAGTTATCGAATTCCTTCTTTAACTCCTTAGCCTTGATTGCCTTCAACGAAGCATTCCCGTCGTACCTCTTTTCTAGCTCATCCCATAGTTTCTTGACTGCTTATTCTCTGAGTACTGGTGGAATATGTCTTTAGGGATAGACTGTGTAATCAATACATCAACCCTCTTCTCTGCATTATATTTGACTTTCTGCGCGTCTGTCATCCCTCCTAAGGTTAGCTTTACTCCATCGGCTCCCACCGGCGTACTGTATCCAATCTCGATGGCTTCCCACAGATTCGGATCCACTCCATTGAGGTAGATCTCAAAAAGTTGTTTCCAGTGGGGAAACTCATCTAACGTTAAAAGCCTTGGTGGTTTATTATGATTACCCACCTCACTCTCAAGTAACAGCAGGTTCTGGATTCTAGAGTCCTTCCCAGCAGTAAAGGCTGACATTTGATCTTCCATTGCGAATAACTTTAAGTCTAATAAAACAATTGTCACTGGGGGGACTGAGGGTGCGAATGGACTAGTCATGCGTATGGACTCTACGACTGGTTCAATCGTGCGGCTGAACTAAGTTATTAGCTCAGTCGTGCGAATGAATCTGATACGTATGAATAGTATGCCCGAAAGGTTATTCGTACGAATGGAGAGATGCGACTATGTCCAATCGTGCGTCTGAGCAATGCGAATGAGGTGTAGTCGTGCGAATGGCTCACTCGTGTGACTGAAGCTGCTGTTTTGCGAAAATTTCTAGGTTAAATGTGTTTTAGCCGTAACAATTCAAAATTTCGCAAGGTCTAATCGCCTAAGTCCGTAGAAACCAAACTTTGATGAGCAGGGAACGTCCAAGATCACTTTTGACATAAAAGATTGCGTTTTTAGTGCAAAAACACAAACTTTTTATCAATCTTGATTGAATCACACGTAATCAAGAGCCAAAGCTTTGATACCACTTGTAGGACCTGGTATTGAACGAAAATACTGGAGATTAGCGTGTAAACCAGATCAAATAGTGCGGAATCCTATTTGATTGGCGATCCAATCAGTGAGAACACACGAAGAATCAATCAGGAATTGAAACTAACGTTAGAAATCGATTGGGAATCGATCTAATGTGTTCTGTGAACTTGGAGAACGAATTGGGAGGCTTCTGGACGGCTAGGGTACGTCTGGAATCGTAATTAATCGAGATTCTTATTTTTCACGAATTTCTTGTATTTATAGGTTGGTATTATTCAATCGTGCGACTGAACAATTAGTATGGTTCAGTCGTGCGATTGAACCATGCGGTTGTTTCATCCGCACGACTGAGTGTTCAGTCGTGCGACTGAGTCATTCGTATGAAGTTGTTCATGCTTATGGTCCATTCGCATGGGCCATTCGCATGAGAACTTCATTATGTTAAGTTTGAATGTATTAATTAGTAAACATTATATGTAAACATTCAACCAATCACTAACCTAATTAAACAATTTTATATCAACTCATTAATGAAATATTAAAAAACCATTACAAATCACAATCAACCAATACCATTTCATTAATCATATCAAATTACACCAGAATTAGATAAACAAGATCTATTAAATTTCATATCATGATCTAGGGAATACATGTATCAACATATTTGACATCACGAGTTCCACTGCAATATCACCTTTGCTTGCTGAGTCGTCATCTAACTCCTCAACACTATCAATGTTGGATTCTCCCGGAGAGACAAACCAAAAGCTCCAATCTTGTCCATCGTCATCCTAAGCAGTCAAGGCCTTAGGATCCTTGCTTGACGAAGTAGGAGTACTTGTGGATTTATCCTGAGGATTGAAAGATGAGAATGGATTCCCATTTCCTGTCTTCTTGGGCTTCACACACTCACGTTTGAAGTGCCCTTTCTCTCCATAATTGAAGCAGGTAACTTGGTTTTGTCAAAACCAAAAGTTGTGTACTTAGTGGCAATCAAGTCTGTCCGGTCTTCTTGACAAACTTCTTAGCTCTCCGGACAACACTTGCTCAGGCCCACTTGATGTCCATTCTCTCCAGCTCTGTCTCGTCTACCTGCTCGTAGTCCTCATCTTCCAGATGGCAGTTCCCAATCTTCCCAACAACTAGTCCGTCATAGGAGTTAACAATAGCTGCTAAGAGATCCATATGCTTTTTTGCTACCTATATAGTGACATTCCCAAGATTCTCGGTCTTCAGTTTTGCGGCATTCGCTTCAGGTGCTATGTATTGGATGCAAGAGGACCCTGACGTGTCAGATCCTGAAGTAGTAGCTTGAGATGGAGCAGCTAAAATCGACACGAATGCTATTTGAAGTGGCACTCCAGATGTTTGGCTTGTGGAGTTGAGTTGTACAGTGATGGGTTCTGATCATATGAAGACTTTTGAGCCATGTACTTTATCCTCAACTCTTCCTCTCTCAGCTTTAGAATGAAGTCGTTGATATCTAACGTCGCCAGCATATCATTCTATCTGAGGTTGGATACAAAAGAGACCCACTTCTCTGGCAACCCATCTGCAAAGTTTGAAACTTTGCCTTCCATAGATGTTGTAACTCCATGAGTGTGCAGCTCACTCATCAAGTGGTAGAACCGATCGATGACGTCATCCAAGCTCTCCTTACCCATTGACGAGAAGTTGTCGAACTCCTTCTTCAACGCTTTAGCCTTTAGATCTTTTAATGAGGAATTTCCGTCATATCATTTTTCTAATGCATCCCACAACTTCTTTGTTTGCTTGTTCTTAGAAAACTGATGGAAGATGTCCTTAGGAATTGACTGAGTTAGCAATGCATATACTTTCTTCTCAGCATTGTACTTTACCTTTTGTCCATCAGTCATGCCTCCTAAGGTGAGTTTGACTCCATCTACACCTATTGGCATGCTATACCCCGTCTCTATCGATTACCACAGATTGGGATCTACTCCATTAAGTAGATCTCGAATCTTTGCTTCCATTATGGGTAATCATCCAACGTTATCAGCTTAGGAGGCTTGTTATGATTTCCACTTGATTTTCTAGAAGCAATAGATTCTGGATGCTTGAGTCCCTCCCTGTGGTGAACGTTGAATATGGATCCTCCATTACTATCAACTTTGGACTTTAGAACAAGCTGGTGTTCTTGTGTGACTATAGGAGTGCGAATGAACACTTCGTGCGATTGAACAATGTGGTTGGCTCAGACGTGTGAATGAACAAGTGCAGATGGCTTAATCGTGCGAATGGGCAGGTGCGGATAAACAATGTGAATGGGTAGTTCAGTCATACGAATGGATGAACGACTGAGTCCAATCATGCGTATGAGGGATGCGTATGGATTCAGTCGTGAGATTGAGTCAATCATGCGACTGAAGCAGTTGAATTTTGAGAATTCGAAGTTTAAGGTATTTTGACGCAAAAACACGAATTTCTCACGAACCCTAATTGCCCTATGCAGGAAAACGTTAACTTTTTGACCTGGAGACGTCTAAGACACTATTTCACACAAAAAGATTGCATTTTTGAGTGAAAAACACGATCTTTATATCAAAATCGATTGAATCACATGTAAATCAAGAACCAAAGCTCTGATACCACTTGTTATGTTGCTGGATTGGTAAACATTCGAGCATGTTCTTGACGGAAGGATAAACAACATCAAAAACCAAGAGACAATCAATAACACGAACTATAATTAAATGGTTTCATTGATAAAACCTATTGATTATAAGCTCGCTACAACATAAGAATCAAGACTCTTGGCAAGGAGAGATCGAGCATGATCTCCCCTCTCATCCCATAGCCCTAGGCCTTGGGCAGACTACTCTCAAAAACCCTTTTTTCTCTACACATTGAAACTGGTATATATAGGCCTCGGCCCATATTAGATGCGACTAGGCCCATTTGTGCAATTGGACCATGCGTATGGTTCAATCGTACGACGGGACCATGCGTATGGCTTAATCGCACGACTGGACCATTCTTATGCTTCAGTCTTACGAATGTCCCAATGGTATCTCTCAGTCGCACGACTGGTCCATTAGCATGGCTCAGTCGTATGACTGAGTCTCATTCGCATATGCTTCTGTGAATGACCCAGTTTAATGTGTTTACAACATATCAGGTGTATTATATTAAGCCTAGACTATTCGACAAGCGACGGACACACTATATATGACTATATATGCTCCAACAATCACATCTAGTTTCGCCCCATGAAGATTTAAAGCTCTCAAAAACACAAAGAACACACACACTACTGTGTATGAGAGAAATTTCATATCTGAAATATTTATTTGAGTTTTCTCGTATAACAGATGATGTAGATCCAATATATGTTGTAGATAGTGATAGATCTAATGTTTTTCTTATTGAATTTGTAGAAATTTAAAATCAGATCTACTTCTCTCTCTAGAACCCAGCTTCTCCTCTAAAAATCTTCATAAATCTTAAAAAAATCAGCAAAAAAATTTCGAATCTTCAATGTATTTGATTCAAAATAGCTCTGATACCAAATTGTTAACCCAAGTTAAGCACACTTGAATCAAATAATTGAAGAATATAGATCAAACAATGATGAACACAATAAAACCCCAATTAGATCTCTATTGATTGCATATGATTTGTATAAAGTGGAAACCCTAATCAATTGGTCATTTAACTATTAACCTAATCCTAATTATAATTAGGCTATTTATAGTGAATATAATATTTAGTGATTGCACTCGACCCCTTAGTCTTAGGCTAAATAATGTAAATTACATATAAAACATAAAATGACTAAAACATGATAAAATATATTTTGTTCACACAAAATATATTTTTTACAATAAAACTCCAAGTCATCTAAATCTTCAACGTCTCGTCTCGGTTCTTTGTCTCGAACGTGTCGGTTTGACTTTCACATTAACTTTTGTTGACTTTGATAGTGTTAATAATATAGACTATTTTGTACATCTCTAACAACCTACATTGTTATGGTGATGGAGAAAGATATTTTCGCTTACATATTGAGAGCCATGAGAAATGCATGGGATGGATCACATTTTGCCACACTTGGTAGATTTGTGAACGGGTTTCGAGCTGAAGCACATACTGAGACTGCTTAGTATCATAGAGATGATACAACTTGTACATCATCTAACGCTACTCAAGAAGCACTTGAGAGTTCTTGTATTGGTGAAAAGTCTGCTGAAGAAGTGGTGAATGAGTGGTTAAAATGGGGAGGAGATGATAGTAAGACTGATTGTGATCAGATTGGGAATGTGCCTTATGTTCTGCAAGAATGTCCTAGAGTAAGAGAAACACTGTCAAAACATACTGCTAAGGAACATTATGCTGATTATGTTCCAATAGATTCTAATGTATTGACTCAAGGCCGAACGAAGAGGATGGCAAGGGTGGTTGGTGAGAGTTCTAGTGGTAGGGCTAAAGGAGAGTGGTATGTTGAGAAAGCGTCGGACTCCAATGACCACTGCGACGACCGGGGATGCTATGCATTCTGATATTCTAGTCACATTTAATGAGGCTGCTACTCTAGTGATAGTTATAGAGTCCACAACTGTGTCATCTACTCCTATGCCTACTACTGTTAGGACTAATGATATTTTGAGGACTCCATCGAGACAATATGTTCATGATGATTTATTTGGAGATACAAACTTCATCAACACTACTCCATAACCTAGACCTCGTCCAGAGACATCTACTCTATCTCCAACAAGGGTTACCTTGGAGCAAAGAGTTAGTACACTTGAGAGGGTGATGTTGGAGAAATATCATGTTATTGATGATTCATATGGAGAAGTGTATGAAAGGAATGAAGGGTACAAAGTTTAGAGAGTTTGTAGTAGTTTATGCTTTCTTATGTTCAGATTATAGAGAAGAATGTGAGAGATCTCACTTCTCGTTTGTATTCATCTTTTACACACCAACGTACCATAGAAGTTGGAGAGTCTAGTAGACAGCAAGCTACTGGTCCTGATCGAATTGTTGAGCCAGTTTATGGAACAGAACATGCTGTTGATCCTGTTACTATAGAAGGGACAACAAACAATGTTATTGTTCATCAAGAGACTAGTCCAGATATTTCTAATCAAGCTACTGAGGATTGACCTATATCTTATGTTGGAGAGGCGTTTGTGGAGCCTGAATACATGATGCCTATTCTTGATCCAGTTAATGATGATGATGACTTGGATATGATTGATTATGATGATAGTGATGAGGATAATGATGATGATGAGGAGGAAAATAATGATAATAAAGATGATAGTAGTGGTGATGATAATGATGGTGGAAATGATGACGATGATCAAAGGGGAGATATGGGTGCTGCCACTTGTACTTCTGGGTCATCAAGAACTGCTAATGTCTTGGATCAATCTTGATGATACATTTGATTATACACCATTAGATCCTGCCACTGAAGCTGAGTATAAGAAGGTATTCTACTCATTTCAGCAACATATATCGGAGGAAGAGTAGAGTGTAGATTTGGATCTTTTGATGATTTAGAAGAAGATGTGGAAAATACCGACATTTTTTGGAACAATTGAAGGATTTGTTTTCTGAGATTGTTTAAAAGAAGGGCCAATTGTTAGTGAGTCTAGTACTTCAGAAGCCACTGACAAGACATTAGACCAAAATGGCCAAATGGTTGTTCGACTAGTTGGTGAGCTTACATTTGCTGCACCTCCACCGCTAGCTTATGTTCATACTCTTTGGCATTCCAAACATTTAACAAGGTATGGGAATTCAGAGCTGATTATTAGTTGGGCGTAAGATGAGGAAAAGAAGTTGTATGTGATTAAGAGAAGGGATGGAGTGATAGAATATTTCCAAGATAAGCACGACTTTCATACTCTTCAAGCATCAAACTTGTATGTTGTGGGTCGTGTTTCATTTATTAATCCAAATAACTATGAAAAAGGTAATTGGATAAGAAATATGATTGGGAGATAGAGCAAGACCAACTTCAAAGATTTTAAGACAACCAAATCCAAAGTCATTGAAGATGAGAACCGTATGAATCCAAACACGCAGAAATCAACGAAGATACGAGTTATAGACATCCAAGATATGTCAGGAAGATCCCTATACACGCTCCAGTACCAACTAAAAAATTTTCAAAGCTTATTAGGTGGACTTGTGAAAATGATATGGGTCATGCGTTGATCAAGTGTGTAGACCAAAAGAGTATCGTATCATCAACCTTATGGATTTGCTAAAATTGGAACAGAAGATTTGATGAAGTTGCAGGGATGTCTGATTGCAGCTAATGAATCTGTTCATTTACTAGTAGCACAGTTTGATTGGTTGATTGATAAGGCCCTGAATAAGAAGATGTATGCTTATGGGGGCAGTTATAACATGGATGATGTGGACTTCCGAAGAACATTGATTTACCGTGCCTAAAAGGAGATTGTAGGGGTTGTACTAGAGGCTCGGGAAATTAAATTAAAGTGGAGATAAAGTTAAGAAAAGTGATAACCAAAAGAAGTCGTACAACAACTTACTTGTTGCGTGTAACACCCGGATATTTTTATAGACAGAAAGAAGGAATAAAAGCAAAGAAAGAGAAAGAAATGAAATAAATCCCAAGTAGAGGGTTAAATATGTAAAAGGTACAAAATTAATTATTATTTTGTACAAAAGTAGATGGCCGCCCATGCCATGCCACTTTTAACCTTTTTAAGTCCGGTTTTAGAGAGAGAAAGCTGTGAAGCTCTCGGATATCTAAAGAAGAACAAAAAGAATTTCGAATTCAGGTAAGAATTCTTGGTTTTGTGATGTTCTTGACTGGCCTATGCCTCGGTTTTGTATTTTTGTGCCTTCGGTCGTGTATTTTGGTGGGTTTTAGGTGTTTGAGCTTTTAGCAAACGTGTTTTGAAGGAAGTCATACCCAAAAGCTGTTAAGGCGAGTTCTAGAACCCCTTTTACTTGTTTTAAACTGATTTGTGGCTGGAAATGC
The DNA here is from genome assembly GCA_025506515.1 of Flaveria trinervia. Taxonomy (NCBI): domain Eukaryota; kingdom Viridiplantae; phylum Streptophyta; class Magnoliopsida; order Asterales; family Asteraceae; genus Flaveria; species Flaveria trinervia. The sequence continues at coordinate 23,304,465 of CM046448.1, forward strand.
ATGTATGAATGTTTTTATTTAATTGGGTTTACACCCGTATGAATGTGTATAGAGATTTTATGAAGAGGCTAAAGCGATCAAACACTCAAAATTCTTTCTGCATGCATGCTGCACATGTACTAAAGAAGAATGCTTCAGAAGTTTCACACAAGCAACAGAAATATTCTAAGTGTGAAATCTTCCAAAGCCAAGACCAATATCTTTTGAAGCCAAAGATGAAGTCTTCTGAAGCTTCAGAGACAAAGTCTTTCGAAGCTCAACTCTTAAAGATAGTTTTCTTCCAAAGACTTTTAACTACATGCTTTATCTGATGTACAAAAGTAGATGTACTTTTCCATAAAGTTGGATCCCTTTCTGTTGTAACTCTGTAAAGTCACCAACTTGCATGATTTGGTGAAAAGATCCATGCTTTTGGTAACTGTACATTGAGGTCTTGTGTGTGTAACTTCTACTTCATGTACTTTATCCTTTTTGTAATAAATAAGGAGGTGAGCTATGGCATGTCATAGTCACAAAGACAAAAAGGCAATCTGTCTTTTTGACTCTACAATTGATTTTGTGTTGTGTCTAGTCAATTGTATCCAGCTGGCTTTCATAGTATGGCCTACTGTAGGATGTAGTATAAGTATCTCAGGTTCTTGTAACTTTCCTTTATGCTTTGTAACACTTGTAATAGAACATTGAGAAGGCAATATACTGCAACCTTTAAAACCATATCCTTGTGTATCTTGCTCTTGTGTTCTGTCTCTTAATTACTTGTGTTCTTAGTGTCTTTACTTGTGGTTAATCTAGTTCACTATTTGATTAAATTGAGTTACTCTCCTCTTTGTACTATTGTGTTGTAAGGTTACCACCCTTTAATGGTCTGCATTTGGTATCAGAGCATTACAGGCTCTTGATATAAGATCTCACCATCTTAAGATCTCTCACACACACAAATACTCAACTTTTCAAATGGCAGCTATTTCCAAGACTAATATGGAAACTGGAACCATGAACAAATCCCCACTGATCATTCTTGAAGACTTTGATACCTAGTGCCTAAAAATGGAAGGTTTCATCAGGTCTCTAGACTTAAGAATGTGGGAATCTGTTGACAATGGACCATACATACCAAGCACCCCTTCTGCTACTGGTGGTGGTATGATCCCCAAGGCTATGGCAAACTACTCTCATGAAGACATGAAGAGAGTAGAGATTGATAGAAAAGCCATAACATCCCTTCAGACTGCTCTTTTAAACTCTGTATACAGAGGTTTCAAGAAATGCAAAACAGCTAAGCAGCTATGGGATGCATTGAAACTGATGTATGAGAGTTCCTCTAAAGCCAAGGAGAACAAGAAGGATGTCCTAAAGAAGCAGTTTGAAAACTTCACCTTCAAACTAGGTGAAACCATGACTCAGAAATACTTCAGGTATGTTGAGATAGTGGATACCCTTATGGATGGAGAAGTTGCTCTTAAGAACAAAGACAATGTAAGAAAGTTCATGTCCTCACTTTCTAGGCAGTGGACACACTACTGTATGGTGATCAAGAGAACTGAGAACCTTAAAACTCTCACATTGACAAAGTTATATGGGATTCTCAGTGGCTACCAGATGGAGATGAACATGCAAGGTTCATCTGGCAACTCCAACAATCAAATGGGTTCAGCCTTTCATGTGGTTGAAAGGGATAGCATAGAACCCCAACATCATCTCATATGCTACCCTGACAACTCATCAAAGGGTCCTTTCATCACCTTCCTAGAGACACCAAGGGAGACTACACACAAGGAAGCCCATCCCAAGAGACAAGTTCTTCTCAAGCCTTTATGTCTTTTGATGAAAGTTGTGGCAGCTTTCTTTTCACCCTTGAAGACCTGGACTATATCCATCCAGATGACCTAGAGTACATGGAGATAGTTCAGCAGATGGCTCTTCTCACTCACAAAGCCAAGAAGTTCTACAAGCGGACCGGAAGGAAGTTTCCAAGTAGTGCAACCAAAGGAAAGTTTAGGCTAGACAAAGGCAAGGTCAAGTGTTACAACTATAACTTGATGGGCCACTTTGCCAGGGAGTGTAATGCGCCTAAAACAAATGGTGGCCAAACATAGTCCAGACCAAACTACACTGGCAAAGCTCCCTAGAATAAGAAGCCAAACCAGCAGGTTGTTGTTGCTGTTGAGGAAGGAGGCTTTGACTGGAGCTTTTAGGTGGAAGATGTCTCGCCAAACCAAGCACTGATGGTAGATAATCATGAAGCCAAGGTATTGGAACATCTATGTACCGCTGAATGCATTGCTAAAGTTAATAGATACAGGTCCTACAACTTGGAAATGAGATCTGATATTGAGTCCTTAAACATTTTAAAAGCTGATTTTAGAAAGTTTGAAAATGATTATAAACTGAAGATAGAGGACTTAGAGGAAACTATTTCAGTTCTAAAACATGAGCATACAGACTTTAGTACTCAGATCAAGGATCTTATAACTAAGCTAACTGAGTGCCAGACTGAGCTTGTGATCAACAAAGCCAGGGCAGACAAGTGTGTTCTTGAAGAAGAGACCTCAAGAACATGATATTTTCATCACTGCATAACAAAGTGTGCTATCAAAACAAACAGGGACTGGAATCAAATGAGATAGCTCCTCCACACACAATCTTGTCTGTAAGCTAATATAGGTGTGGAACTTGTGAAGATGAGCTTCCTCTCATAGATCCTTTGAGTAAAGAGGATGATGAAGTGATAATGAAGAATTACTCTAAGAAGAGTGAAAGGAGGATTATAAGAAGGGCCACTATCCTTCAGAAGAGAAGAAGAAGACTGTGATGACCAAGTCAATAAGAAAGAACTTAATCAGAAAGAGCAAAAGAAAAGCAAGGAAGGCTCAAGAGATCAAGCCTACTTTTGACTCCAAGCAGAAACAAGTTTTTATCTCTACAGGGTTTGAAGTGATGAAGACTAAAGACATCAACCTAAACTCTTTTGCTAAGAGTTTTGGTTCATGTTAAAATCATCTCAGTACCAAGAAGAAGACTGATATGCTATGTACCACTGCTATATAGCCTGGACCATCAAACTACAAGAACAGTCCTCAGCCTAAAAGGACTATCTCAGCATTTGCAAAGATAACGGTAGAGAAGGGATGTGACCAAAGTCAGTCTTGTTCCCAGTAGAAGGCTCTTAGGAAGAAGATAATAGAGTGTGTCATGTGTGAAAGTACTGCTCATCTTGCTAAGGATTGTCCATACAACCCTAAAGGTACTCTTCACATGACCAATACAAAGACTTCCAAGAATTCTTAGAAGATTCAAGCTTCGGAAGGAAAACCAGTTCCCTTCGGAAGCTCAAAATCTAAAAAGAAGGCAAGTGGAAAAATGCCTTCGGAAGAAAAGTTGGTCTCGGAAGGAAGAAATACTTCCGAAGCACTGTATCAACTGAGTTTGTCATTGTTGTGCTGATAGAAACCTCAATTGTAGAAGTGGTTCCAACTGGAGTGAAGGTGTATTACTTGAAGGTCTTGTTAGCTCAAATCTTGGATCAGGATCACCTGTGTTTAAGTTTTTTGTAGATCTTGAAACAATCTCACAAGATTTGTTAAAACAGTTGGTAACTAAATCAAGATAAAAAAGCCATTCAGGACCAGAATCAGCTACACAGGGTGTGTGTTTATTGAATGTCACATTGGCCGACTCTTCAATAATTCTAGTTTTGAGATTGTATACTCTGTAAGCCTTAGATTGGGAAGAGTAGCCAATGAAGTGTCCATCATCTGCTTTCTTAACAAATTTGGCAATTTGATCCTTGGTATTCAAGATGGTGCAAGGACATCCAAATGACATGAGAAAACCAATGAAAGGTTTCCTGTTGTGCCAAAATTCATAAGGAGTCTTGCCAAGAGTCTTAACTACTAAAACTGTATCCTGCACATAGCAGGCAATATTGACTACCTCTGCCCAGAAGGTCATGGGCAACTTAGAGTTAGACAACATAGTTCTTGCAGCTTCAATCAGTGTCCTATTTCTCCTTTTAGCAACACCATTCTGGTGAGGAGTCCTAGGAGCACTGTATTATCTTGTAATACCTTTTTCATCACAAAATGCATCAAGGATTTGGTTTTTGAATTCAGTTCCCTGATCAAATCTTATGATTTTTACCTTGTGATAAGATTGATTCACAATCTTCAAGATGAAATTCTTCAGAATCTCAGGAGTCTCATCCTTAGCTCTAAGGAAGAAGACCCAAGTGAATGTTGAAAAGTCATTTGTGATCACTAAACAGTAAGAGGTCCTTCCTAGACTCATTACACTAGTGGGGCCAAAGAGATCCATATGTAACAAGTGTAGGGGAGTAGTGATGGAGTTCCTTTCCTTAGGCTTGTGAGATACCTTGTGTTGCTTCCCTCTCAGGCATGCAACACAATGGTCATCACTTGTAAACTCTTACTTTGGCATTCTAGTTACCAAATCATTTTTAATCAGTTTATTCATGTTTTTTAAGTTTACAAAGCACATTCTTTTTGCCATAGGAAAGACTCATCAGTATTGGCTTTAGACAAAAAGCATGAAACTTCTCTAGATGCAGATGTTTCTTGCAAGTCCATCTTTTACATGTTTCCTTTCCGGGGGGCCCTAAGGATAATATGCTCATGAGGAATGACCACCCCGAGCTTGGGAACAATGCACTCATGCTCAGTAAAGAGCATGTTATGACTCTTATCACAAAATGAGATACACTCAGAAGATTGTACCCAAGCTCCCTGACAAAGTTTACCTTTTCAATGCTGAGCTTACCATTTGTGACCTTGCCCCTTCCAAAAATGTAACCACCTTTATCTCCTCCAAAAGCAACTGGCCCTCCATTAATCCTTTCAATGTTTTATAGTAGTGACATATTGCCTATCTGTGCCTGGAACAGCCACTGTCAATGATCCATACATTTTTGTTTGTCTTGAGTTGTCCCTGCATAAAGAAAATTATTCGTTACATTTGGAAACCTATGCCTTACTTGTCTTGGGCTCACAAAGAGAAATAGAAGGAATGCAAAAATAATAGATCCTATGGTTGTGATTGAAGGATCTTGAGCTGTTGTTGATGGAGAATTCTCAGTCACTTGGTCTTTCTTAGACTTCCACACCACCTTTGGAGTCTTGGACTTGACCTTCAACACTTTGGAAGCTTTTGAGACTTCGGAAGTTTTATTGACTGGACCTTCTTTCGAAGTATTTCTTCCTTCCAAAGTGTTAGCAGAATCTTTTGAAGGTCCGGTCATTAAAACTTCCAAAGTCTTAAAAGTTTCCTAAGTGTTAAAGGTCAAGTCCAAGACTCCAAAGGTGGTGTGGAAGTCTAAGAAAGAACAAGTGACTGAGACTTCTCCATCAACAACAACTCAAGATCCTCCAAGCACAACCATAGGATCTATTATTGTTGCATTCCTTCTGTTTCTCTTTGTTAGCCCAAGACAAGTAGGCTTAGGTTTCCAAATGTAACTAATCGTTTTCTTTATATAGGGATAACTCAAGACAAATAAAAATGTATGGATCATTGACAGTGGCTGTTGCAGGCACATGACAGGCAATATGTCACTACTCTAAAACATTGAAAGGATTAATGGAGGGCCAGTTGCTTTTGGAGGAGATGAAGGTGGTTACATTTCTGGAAGGGGCAAGGTCACGAATGGTAAGCTCAACATTGAAAAGGTAAACTTTGTTAGGGAGCTTGGGTACAATCTTCTGAGTGTATCTCAATTTTGTGATCAGAGTCATAACATGCTCTTTACTGAGCGTGAGTGCATTGTTCTCAAGCCCAGGGTGGTCATTCCTCATGAGCATATTATCCTTAGAGCCCCCAGGAAAGGAATCATGTACAAGATGGACTTGCAAGAAACATCTCCATCTAGAGAAGTTTCATGCTTTCTGTCTAAAGCCAATACTGATGAGTCCTTCCTATGGCATAAAAGAATGTGCCATGTAAACTTAAAAAACATGAATAAACTGATTAAAAATGATTAGGTAACTAGAATGCCAAAGTAATACTTTACAAGTGATAACCATTGTGTTGCATGCCTGAGAGGGAAGCAACACAAGGTATCTCACAAGCCTAAGGAAAGGAACTCCATCACTACTCCCTATACTTGTTACATATGGATCTCTTGGCCCCCCAGTGTAATGAGTCTAGGGATCTCTTACTATTTACTGATCACAGATTACTTTTCAACATTCACTTGGGTTCTCTTCCTTAGCTCTAAGGATGAGACTCCTAAGATTTTGAAGAATTTCATCTTGAAGATTGAGAATCAATCTAATCACAAGGTAAAAATCATAAGATGTGATCAGGGAATTGAATCAAGAAACCAAATCCTTGCTGCATTTTGTAATGAAAAAAGTATTACAAGATAATACAGTGCTCCTAGGACTCCTCACCAGAATGGTGTTGCTGAAAGGAGAAATAGGACACAGATTGAAGTTGCAAGAACTATGTTGTCTGACTCTAAGCTGCCCATCACCTTCTGGGCAGAGGCAGTCAATACTACTTGCTATGTGCATAATAGAGTTTTAGTAGTTAAGACTCATGGCAAGAGTCCTTATGAATTTCGGCACAATAGGAAACCTTTCATTGGTTTTCTCATGTCATTTGGATGTCCTTGCACCATCTTGAATACCAAGGATCAAATTGCCAAATTTGTTGAGAAATCAGATGATGGACACTTCATGGCTACTCTTCCCAATCTAAGGCTTACAGAGTATACAATCTCAGAACTAGAATTGTTGAAGAGTCAGCCAATGTGACTTTCAATAAACACACACCCTGTGTAGCTGATTCTGGTCCTGATTGTCTTTTTGATCTTGATTTAGTTACCAATTGTTTTAAAAATCTTGTGAGATTGTTTCAATATCTACAAAAAACTTAAACACAGGTGATCCTAATCCAAGATTTGAGCTAACAAGACCTTCAAGTAATACACCTTCACTCTAGTTGGAACCACTTCTGCAATTGAGGTTTCAATAAGCACCACAATGACAAACTCAGCTGATACATCTAGTATTCCTTCAAATTCTAGCTCAGAGGCTCCACAACTAGATATAGTTGCTTCAAATGCAGAAGGCAATGATGGTAGTGGTGATAGTGATCAAGACTTTCTTGATGCTGATAACCACTCCATAGATGACCACATAAATGATGTGACACACTCCTTGGATCAAGTTTCTCTTGATAAGTGTGCTGATGAAGTGGGAGAAACATCTATGTCGGATATAAATTTCTCTAATTTAGATCTTTCTCAGCAACTTGTTGTGATCCCTCAACTAAGGATCCACAAGTCTCATCCCACTACAAACATCATTGGAGATGTTGTCTCTGGGGTAAGAACAAGAGGACAAACCCATGAAGCAAATATTCGTCTTTACTCTTGTTTCTTGTCCCAGATAGAGCAATGAAGGTTGATGAAGCTCTAAAGGATGGAAGTTGGAACCTTGTCCTCTCCTCATGGGAAGACTACCATTGGAACCAAATGGGTGTTTAGGAATAAGAAGGATGATAGAGGCTTATCATCAAGAATAAAGCTAGACTAGTTGTTCAAGGATACACACAAGAAGAAGGGACTAACTACACTGATGTCTTTGCTCCTGTAGCAAGACCAGAAGCTGTTAGAATATTCTTGGCATTTGCTGCATCTAAGAACTTTAAGGTCTTTCAACTTGATGTGAAGTGTTTTTTCTTATGGAGTGATTGATGAAGAGGTGTATGTCAAACAACCTAGTTTTGTAGATCCTGATCATCTGATTATATGTGCAAACTTGACAAAGCTCTCTATGGGCTGCATCAGGCACCCAGGAAGTGGTATGAGACTCTATCTCAGTATCTTTTCAAAAATGGATACAAGAGAGGTACTATAGATGGAACTCTCTGCATCAAACAATAGGGAAATGAGATATTGCTAGTTCAAGTTATGTAGATGATGTTATTTTGGTTCAACTAATCCAGGCTCTGCAAAGACTTTAAGAAGCTGATGAAGGATAGATTTCAAATGAGTGCCATAGGGGAATTCAATTTCTTTCTAGGAATTCAAGTGAAGCAAGTTGAAGATAGCATCTTCATTAGTCAGTCAAAGTATGTTCAAGACGTACACAAAAGGTTAAACATGACTGATTGTAAGATTGGTAAGACACCCATAGCTAGAAACCACTCCTTTGGACATGATCTGAGGGTGAGGGTGTAGATGAACACTTATACAAGGCTATGATTGAGTCTCTTATGTATCTTACAGCTAGCAAGCCTAATATTATGTTTGCCACTTGCATCTGTGCAAGATATCAAGCCAACCCTAAGATGTCTCACTTTATTACTATCAAAAGGATTCTAAAATACCTCAAAGGTATAAACATCTTTTGCTGACAAGTTGGTAAGGCACATCGGGTCAAACACCCTTATGGTTTCCATTGTGCCATCCTGTTCAAGACTATCACAGCCTCTCCCATTCTCCAATCATAGTACAACATTTAAAATATGGTGTGAAGTCCTGTGGCATCTCACGTAGTGGGATTTTTGACATTGTATGTGGTGGACTCCACTTCAGCACAACTTTTGGTTTACCAGTTATGGCATCAACTTCAGATCGTCTGATGTACCTCATCGGTTGTTAAGGTTTTAAGTTGACCCATCTGGTGTGGTACTCCCTCTTTAAGCAGCTTCAAACCAGCCTGACATCTTACGAGGGTCAGCATATAGCAATTTCAACTTTGCTAACTGGTTGAGCTCAAACCTAGAAGAGTCTTCAGATCATGTGGGAATCTGAAGTACTCAATTCCTGTCTCACGTTTAACAGCATAAACGTTGAGGTCTTCAAAATGTGTCCATGCTATAATCCTGCCTCCCACCTTTTGATGTTTCTTGACTTTATATAGCTTGGTGTAGGCAGCTAACGTTGTAGCAATTCGTTGGGCTCTAATTTCTTCAAAGCAAGTTGCCCATTCAGCCTTTTTGATGTTGGCTTCGTCGTCTGTGGCTTGGGCCTTCTCCTTATCCTTACTTGACTCCTGCTACGTTTTATCTAGAGTTTCAAAAGTGTTACTGACAAACGTGTCACCCAGATTGGGAATGACATTTCCCATGTTGTCAGTGTACTCTGGATAATGTTGTGCAGTGACATCTTCAATTTCTATCTCATCGACATCCTGGAGCTCATCGTCACTTTCTACCTGAACTGTAGGAGTGTTCTTCACAATCTCTTCAGCATTCAGCTTGAACATGTCGGCTATTTTCTCGTTAGTGAGATTGTGAATGATTTCCCCTTCTTCAGGAGTATACATCACCGATCTCTTGACAATACCTTGCAGATCAAGAATCAACGTGAGTTGAGTCTTGATCTTTTGGAGGGGAGCAATATCGTGTTCATCCATTTGATAATTTGGATCTGCTTGATTTAAACATGTAACACATCAGTGGTTAGTACATAATCCAAACAGACCCATTTAACATAAAAAGATAAACATCCATAAATATAGACATTAAGTACATTAAATTTATACATCATTCAAAATACACATGATTTATATAGTAACAAAACATCTAGTCATTACTCTTGTCCTGGATCCTCAGTTCTTCTGCTACCGGTTGGGATGTGGAGGCACTCGGATCTTGAGTTCATTTGGACCTCCTTTCGCTCGCTGATGTTGCACCCGCAGCTGAAGAGTCATCTTTATCATCATCACCATCAGCATCTGTATCACCCTCGTGATTGTCACCATCATCATCATCACTCTCGTCATCAGTATCATCGTCTCCATCTTCTCCTCCTATCTTTAAGGGCTCGGCTTGGGACCCTTTGAGCTTTAGCTATAGAGATTTGTTTGCAGCCTCCAACTCTGCAATCTTCATGTCGTGTTGCTCTTGGAGCTGAGACATCTGATGAGACTACTCATCGATCAATCGAGCCTGATGCAAAAGCTGCTGAGATTATGCAATAGTCAGGTCTACCAGCTGTCGTATCTGAGTGGTCTTCTCTTCATCTACAGCTAATAGCCTCAGCACCATACGGTTAAGTGCTGAGAGCTGTTCCTCTACCCCATTGGGAGGTAAAGGTGATCCAGATGGATAGGGAGAGAAAGATAATGGTGCAGCTGGATGGCTAGTGGTGGTGGTGGTGGCCATGGGGAAGATTGGGGGTGGTATAGATAAAGTGGTGGTGGTGTGGGTGTGGTGGATATGGTGGTAGATGGGATGGGTGTGGTAGATGGGATGGCTGTAGTGGTCATAGGTGGTGTGATGGTAGTAGGTGGAGTGGTGGTAGCTGTGGTGGTGATGAAGGTGAGTCGTCTCATCTTCTTCTTCTTCATGCCGTGGGGCTGAGCCATCCTCTTCTTCCTCGATCCTGTCAAGGAGGACGCTCCACCTAGAACATGGCTCGGCTGATCGGGATCATATGTAGGATTAGTAGTCATCTCTCCCAATACGCCGGGGTGTTCACCAACCGCCTGGAGCCCTCGTTCTGTGGCAACGACTTTACTGCCCAAAGTTCGAGTCAGAGGCTCCTCATCTGAAGCCTCCTCCTCACCAGTTATAAAATCCAGTAGTCTCTGCTTCAGCATGGCTCGATGCAAGAGATGCAATATCGGTAGTGGGACCCCTTGGTTGATTGACCCCTACACCTCCAGCATCGCTGCTATCATCATCATCGGAGTCGTTCCCCGGCAGCTGTACCTGCTCATCATCTGAGTCACTGTCGACATGACACCACTTACACCTTCCTGGCGCGACGTAGTTCTCCTTAGCCAGATGACCAATAAGCCTCTTTACCTGGGGCTTTACCTGCTTACCCCAGTAAACTCTCATACGACCCAGAGTCATATCATCCATGATCTCCAAAGCCACTGCATCGTGGTGCTCCTTAGGAAGCGAGGGTAGCTTCTCATCAAAAATCAGCTGCAGAACCTGGGATACATACAAAAACTCTCTTTTCCCTTGGCCTCCAGATTCTCCACGAGGTAAGAGAAGATCATGCTAGAGAAGCTAAAGGGGTAGTTCAGCACCAGTGCAACGTAGGCATTTTGTATCTGGTCTGATAGGTCGTCGAACCCACCCGTTGTGGAAGCTATGCACTTCAGAATAACATGTGCCAAGTACTTATACTGGGGGGCACAGGTTGCTCTTGTTGAGCACACCTAAGTTGATGTCCCTAGCATACTTAATCCTCAAAAAACAGCCTCTCACTGTCAGCGGGTGTAGCTTGGTGGGATATCCAGCATCATCTAAGTACACGCTTAATGTCTTCAGCTATAATCTCTATGTCCATACAAAGATGGAGCTCCTAATGCTGTATGGCTCTCGTGATCTATCCACAGATGCATTCTCCCAGAAGGCCTGGTGTATAGACCTATAGGGAGTGCATGGGGTAGAGATGGCTTTGAGTATCCTCGATCGCTTGAGAAAAGCAATGATCTCAGCAAACTCGGCACCATTCCGAGTTGTGTGGTCTAAATGAGCACAGATGTTGTGCTTGGGATTGATAGAGCATCTATCAGCCATCGATCTGTAACATAAGATACATAAACGTTAGATACTCACAAAACACAAATCAGTTCTAAGTTACTTGATAGAATTCATTGTGATTCATTCATGCGAATGAATCATACGACTGTGTTCAGTCGGTTGTACTGTCATGCGACTGGACTCATTCGGGTGAATGAACAGGCGACTGAGTTCAATCAGTTGACTGATCTTGCGATTGGTTCAGCCGGCCGACTGGGCTCATTCGTATGATTCATTCGGCCGATTAAGCTATTCGGCCAGCTCAATCGTGCGATTGGAGTTTATCCTGACGACCAGTCACATGACCTACTGTTCGGTCGACTGAGTTTCGAATCTTGACCAATTTGTGAAATTAACCGTTGTGCATTGGTTCATTAGACTCGCAACCTCTTAACTAATGACCTAGTAACATTAATTTTATCATTTTACTTGGTTAAAGTAGGTCATTATCCTATTTAGTGGTTCGGCTCTTGTTTCATTCGAACATCACAAATTAGGTCACCATATCTCCTGATTTCTGTGAGATTTCATCGTATTATACTTGTATAAAAGCACACACACGTCAGAAGATCAAAGGGAAGAATAATCATGGTTTGAAGAAATTTGGATAGAGGGTAGTAACGGTAGACTATGCATTATAAGAGAGTGATTGGGGGTAATGAGTTTAATGCAATTGATTGTTGTCTTATTTATACTGAGTCTGAGTTCAGTCGGCGATGGACTCATTCGCTCAGTTCATTCGGGCGAATGGACCTTAATTGGGCGATTGGCTTAGTTGATCACCGTAATTCGGCCGACTGGAGCTCAGTTAGTCGACTGTCTCATTCGCACACTCTCATTCGGTCGAATGGGCCATCCTGATAAGCCATTCGATTGAATGGCTCATACTCATGTTCATTCGGCTGTTTAATGCATGAGTATGGTCCATTCGTATTATTGGTCCATATCATTGTCCATTCGTATGATTGGTCCAGACTCATTAATGTGACTTTAGACTATTCCACATTTTACACCTCATTTAACTTATGAATAGGCATTTTGTGCATTTGATCATCTCAGACATGATCAATTTACCTTGAAATACCTTTGATCACCTCAGACGTGATCCTTTTTAAATAGTTTGTCACCTCATACGTGACCCATTTTATTTGAAAGCACGTGTGGTCACCTCAGACGTGACCCTTAGATGATAAGGTCCCTTATTAACTTCCATGACATAGTCCGATACTACACAAACATCAAATAGACTAACTTTGTACAGATATAAAAGAAATAATGCTGAAACTTAAACTAGGACATGTTTTTGTGTTTTTGTGAGGGTTAATTCCTAAGACGTAATTCTAAGAACTAATTTTTCTGAGAGAGCAGCCTCAATCTTTTAAACCATACATGGACCAATTCAAGCTGGAATCATACAGGATAATCAAATCATTCGGGACAAGTTATTTAAACGAAACCTTTGATGCTCTATTCTTGTTTTTTCATCTAGAGTCAGTTAGAAAATCTAGGAAATCATGCTAGTACTCTTAGTTCCCCACTCTAATTTGAACTGTTAAGAATTGTAGCCACAATGATTATCAGTATACTTGTCCTCTTAAATCCATACACAGACTTTCAACACGGTTTGGTGATAGTTTAAGGTTTGTTTATTTCAACGAGCATTTGTGGATCCCACACTTTTATGGTAATCAACATTCCTCAGGGATTTTTGAGCGGTCTCAGGGTAGTATTCAAGAAGAGACTATCTTAGAACTTTCAAAGAGAAGCCAATCCGCAGGTCAGTGCCACCGCACAGCAGAGAGGCGGCAAACAACAATGAGTTCTAGAATATATAGGTTATGCTTATCCTCAAGTCAGTGCCACCGCACAACAGAGAGGCACATAACCTATCTTCTTGTTTGACCAATTCATTCTTTTTGCACAGATCTCACCAACAACATAGGTCATCAGTTTGATTGTATTTTCATTTTTCATGTGATTTTGCTCATGCTTTGGTCTTACGCACACATTTGTGGCGTTTATTTTGCTCGTCACCCCTTATTGGAATCTGTTGATTGTGTAACCAGGGATAAGGTGTTACCCACAGCTAGTCAAACATTTTAGCTAATCTTGATCACCAAATAGGTCTAGTCATCTATTGTGTTGAACCTACGACAATCATCTGTGGTCTAGCAACCTCTAGGTCTACTTTCTTTGGTTACCTTAGTAGTATGTAGCTTAGCTATCATATCCTTTTATATTACTCAGACTACACAGACTTATACTGAGCTTTCATGTTTTTCAATTTGATTTGTTAAAGTCCAAATGGATGTAACCGTGTACTATCATATTCCAAACATTGAACGGTATCAACATATACGATCTTATTATTATCAGCTTGCCTCTTCTTTTCCCTCATCCTTTTTATATTGCCTAAACCTATTCTCCCCCTAAAATTATAAAACCCCATGGAGTAGCGTTTAGGATTTTAATAAGCAAGGAAATAAACCAATTGTAATTGAAACAAATTTAACATTAAACAAGGACAAGAGAATAAAATAAAATAAAATGAAAAATTAAAAAGTAAAAGAAACTGGACACGATACATCGGACTACACATGGTCATCTTCAGGAATGACCTCACTTTTCTTTTTAACGCTATTGACCTCTAACAAATATAAAAAACATGGTTTGTCAAATGCCTTTGTATAAAGGTCAGCGCGTTGAAAATCCGTATTTATTTTACCACACCGATTAAGTTTTTTTCAAAGCAATCACGTATAAAGTGATATTTAATACCGATGTGTGTTGGTCTTAGGATGTTGGACTGGGTTCTTAGTAACTGCAATTGCAGCAGTGTTATCAACAAAGATTGGAGTAGAAGAGAAGTACAAACCGTAATCCTGCATTTGCTGTTGAATCCATATGATTTGAGAACAGCAGCTTGCAGCAGCAACATATTCGGCTTCACAGGTTGACAATGCAACCGAGGTCTGCTTCATACACTGCCAGGTTACTAAACTTCCTAAAGAACTAACACCCTGCGGATGTAGACTTGTAGTTCATCTTGCGGCTATATGCTATAAGCTCAAAGTCATCATCATGAGGATACCACCACCCAAGAGTGGGTGTGCCCTTCAGATAACGAAAAATCCTTTTGACCCTAATTAGATGGTTCACCTTAGGCTTTGCCTCATATCGTGAGCATAAACATGTAGCATACATGATATCGGGTCGTGAGGCAGTGATATACATGAGAGATCCAATCATCCCTTGGTACATAGTGGCATCTACCAGATCACCATTCTCATCGGGTGCTACATCATGGTTTGTAGCCAGTGGAGTGCCAGCTGTAGATGCATTCTCCATGTCAAACGACTGAGAATATCCTCTACATACTTGGTTTGATGTAAGAAAATCCCATTTGGTGTCTGATCCACCTATAACGTGAAAGAACTTCATCTCTCCCATTGCACTCATCTCAAACTCCGCCTTCATTACTGCTTCAAACTCTTTGCATATTTTCTTCGTTCTTTGAACCGAATATTATGTCATCGACATAGATTTGTACCAGCAGTAATCTCCATCCTTTTCTTTGATAAACAATGTACAGTCATGACTCCCCTCCGAAAACCGTGTTTCACAAGATGAGTCGAGAGTTTCTCATACCAGGCCCTTGGAGCTTGATGAAGCCCATATAGTGCCTTATCAAGTTTGTAAACTCTATCCCGATGATAAGGATCCTTAAATCCCTCGAGTTGACTGACATACACGTCTGTCGAATCTCCCCATGAAGAACGCACTCTTCACATCTAGTTGATAAACTTTGATTTTCATATAAGATGCGTAGGCAAGGAAGATGCGAATTGCTTCCATCCTTGCCACTGGTGCAAACACTGCATTGTAGTCGATACCCTCAACTTGTCAAAAATCCCGAACAACAAGCCGAGCCTTGTTTCTGATTATCACTCCCTCATTATCCTTCTTTCATTTTAAGACCCATTTGATGCCAATGACTTTAGCACCTTTAGGTCTATCCACTAGTGTCCATACACCTAACTTCTTAAACTGAAGAAGTTCTTCCCGCATGACGCTCACCAAGCCTCATTATTCAGTGCTTCACTAATATACTTTGGCTCAAACTAAGACACAAAGCAGCGGTAGGCACCGTCGTGAAGGTATCCCTTTTCCATCACAGAGGCATAATCAGCTAAGTACAACTGATTTCTAGTCTGAACCCCTAATCTCACATCTTCTATAATATTATCCAAGGGATGATAGACGTTGACGTGAGCCAGGAGTTATTGAACAACCACCTCAGAGTCAGATTATGAACATTTGGTTCTGGATCTGAGGCAATAGGAGTCTGAGGTTCTGAGTTCAGAAGCATCACTAGCAGATGCTTGTGGACTTGTGGTAGTCAGGAACCTGTATGTCCTGGTTGATCTGATCATTTTCTACATTTTCTTCATGAGAGGAAGAGTCACTCTCATCAAATGCGCCCCTTGAGTTGGTAGGTGATTGACTTGTTGAATCTTGAGACGGTGTGTTCAAGACATCGTACATCATCTTGTTTGCCAACTCGTCTTCTGAAGAAGAAAGAGGTATGTTGAAGGACTTGAAGAATCCATCATAGTCAAAGAAGTAAGCAGGCCTTTTTCCAGCAGGCGGTGTGATATATCTCTGAACATCAACATTACACCATACCTCTACCTGACCCATTGAGTTGTTGTAAACTCTCTTGTTCGGTATGTTGTATCCAGAAAAATCCCTTCATCAACTTTCTCACTAAATTTCCCTCCTGAGTCTTCTTCACCAAGGTGCACGGAGCGCCAAACGGCTCAAGATACTCTAAGTTAGGTTTACGTCCTTATAATAACTCGTAGCACGTTTTTCCATGGTGTTTTACTACCAGAACTCGATTAAGGTATAACACGCATTTGCCACTGCTTCATTCCAAAATAGAATAGGCAGTTTCGAGTCAGCCAGCATAGTCCGTGCTGTCTCTATTAAGTTGCTGTTTTTCCGTTCAACAACCCCATTCATCTGAGGAGTGTAGGCAGAGGTAATTGATGCACATTCCTTTTTCTTTGCAATTAGCCTCCATCCACTAATTCTTGAACTCGGTTCCGTTGTCCGAGTGCACCTGTCGTACCTTCAGCTTGTATAGAGATTCCAGTGTCGTTACCAATTCCTTGAAGGATTCAAATGTTTCTGATTTGGATTTCAGAAACATTACCCAAGAGAATCTTGAGTGGTCATCAGTAACTACATAGCAATACAGGTCGCCTGCGATGCTTCTTGTACTGACTGGACCAAACAGATCCATGTGAAGGAGCTCAAGAGAAGTTCTATAGAATGAACTTTCTTTTCCTTATGAGACTTCTTCTCTGTTTGCCCTTTTTGCAAACACAGAAATCCGGGAGTAGGAAGTTTTTGACATTTACTCCCCTCACTAGATCATTCTGGACCAAGTGATTCATCTTCCTTGGATTTATGTGTCCCATTCTCCTATGCTAGGAGATTGAGTCATTCTCAGTAGCTTTGGACAAGAAGCACTGAACTTCATGATTCGTTGTTGAGGCCTTTGAGAGATCCAAGACATAAAGATCATTATATCTTGAAGCTGACATGAGTATTTGGTCCTCCAGAATCACGTAGTCCTTCTTTAGAACTTAGCACTTCTTGTTGTCAAAGACTACCTTGAATCCTTTATCACAAATTTGAGAGACTAAAAGCAAGTTATTTTGTAATTGTTGGACGTAGTTTACCTTATCAAACTTAACTTTCTCATTACCCACTTCTCCTTGGGCTGTGATGTACCCGCCTTTGTTTCCAGCAAATGAAACATGCTCTCCTTTAATTTGTTTGACATTTGATAAGAGAGCCCTGTTCCCTGTCATGTGCCTAGATGCTCTGCTATCAACAATCCACGTATTAGTCTCAGCATTATAGCGAAGGCCCTGCACATTCAATGAAAACATTAGTTCATGTTAGGAACCCAAGCCTTCACTAGCTTGGGTTTCCCTAGGCATCGCACAACATAAATTCAACCCATTGACCATCAAGGTTGAGTGAATAGTAGATTTCTGTTTGTTCTCATCTTCAGACACTGAGGCAGATTTTTCTTTCCATAGGCCAGCTTTGTGTAAGGCCTATTTCTGTTAAATAGACGACTTGTTGATGGATCGAACTTTGGGTTCACTAGCCCTTTTTGGAGGTGTCATAGAGTTCCTCTTAGAAGAGCTAGTTGTAGTTGTAGAAAGTTCAACTTTCCTCCTCGGTATCTGGTAATAAGGACAATAAGACGCTATGTGACCATACTCTCCACTTATAGCAGGATTTCCTTTCAACTTTATGGTTTCTATGTTTTGGTGGAGATGTGGATGTCACAATGTTGACCTTATTAGGTTTGGATTGAGAAATTTATTGTTAGATGTATGAATTGGTTTTACAAACTTAATTGCTTTACCTGGTTTTACATCTTTGATCTCTGGTTTACATCCGAGAGACCGATCGAATGGAGAAGTTAACACAAATTTATTTAATAGAAATAGTCTCTCGACATGGTTTGCCAATATCTATCATATCTGATCTTGAGGCTCGATTCACTTCTCATCTCTGCTGGCAATCTTGCAACGATCATTGGGAATGCGGTTGGAAATAAGCACTACGTACCATTCACAAACCGATGGTCAGAGTGAACGTACGATCCAGACCTAGAAGATATGTTGCGCGCCTATGTGATTGATAATGGCAGCAATTGGAAAACTCATTTACCATTGATTGAGTGCTCCTACAATAACAATTATCACATCTCAATCAAGGCCGAACCATTTGAGTCATTCTATGGGCGTAAGTGCCGATCACCTATCTGTTGGGGTAGAAGTTAGAGAAAACCAACTTACGGGTCCTGAGCTTATGCACGAGACGATTGAGAAGATTGTGCAAATTCAAAATCGTATGGCAGCAGCACATGACCGACAGAAGAGTTATGCCGATAAACGTCGTAAGCCGTTAGAATTTCATATTCGTGACAAGGTACTTCTAAAGGTCTCATCTTGGAAAGGTGTGATACGCTTTAGAAAGCGTGGAAAACTAAACCATAGATATGTTGGACCATTTGAGATTGTCAAACGGGTTGGTCTAGTAGCTTATCAGCTGAATTTACCTGAAGAGCTTAGTGGGATACACAACGTGTTTCACTTGTTAAATCTAAGGAAGTGTCTATCTAAAGAATCACTTGTGATTCCATTGGAGGAATGGAAATTGATGAACAACTCCATTTCATTAAAGAACCAGTTGAGATTATGGACCGAGAAGTCAAAACCCTAAAGCGTAGCAGATTTCTTTTATGCGCGTTAGGTGGAATTCAAAGTGTGGACCAGAGTTTACGTCGGAACACGAGGATCAAATGAAGAAGAAATACCTGCAACTGTTTAAAGATCAGTCATCCACTTCTTAAGAAATTTCAGAAATACCATTCTGAGCAAGCTTAAGAACATTTTTCTATTGTCGCTGTTAAGATGAAGTTCTGTGCTAACCCGATGTTCTAATTTTCGCGACGAAAATTCCTGCAACAAAGGATGATTTGACACTCCGTATTTTCGGGTTAACGTTGTTTCTTATACCTAAAAAACTGCTTTCATTATTTGAGACTATTAAATCAAATTTTAATGTACATAAATAGAATTTATGACTATTATTATTATTATCATTAATTATCCTTAACCTAATCTAAAATCAACTAAATTTATTAACAAGAAGAAATGCAATTTAAGTGTATACGGAGGACGTGAAAGTCAATTCCTTTGTTAGATTTAAAACTATAATCGTGAGCTTCCCCACACCCACGTCGAGCACCTATTAACACCCTAAATTATGTTTCTGCCGTCCGCAACCTACTCCCTGCACAAGGTCCTTCTCGGCTGTTTTTTGCTTACGGTTAAGCTTCTTCGACACCTTCTCAACCGCGATAATGGTATCGCGAGGGTTAATACATCTCATGGGAAACCTATCCTAGCAGCCCCTTCTCAATCGATTCATCTCCGCGTTCGTTCTTGGTCAAGTGTCGGGTACGATCTTTCTCTTTTCATTACTCGCGTTCGATTTCGGTTGGGGTTCGGGTTGTGCGATTCTGTGTACGTAAATATATATACCTATATATAGATGCTTGCGTGCTTTCTTGTGTGCATGGAATGTAAGCCGAGAGGAGTGTTTGTGTTTATGGACCGATGGTGTTGTGTACTGTGCGTATATGCTGTTGCGGGTGTATGTATGCTTATGTTTAGTGTCTATGATTTCAAGTTTTGCAGGGGTAATCATGGTGGGCGATTGAGTGAAGTTCATGTGTATGTATGTATGTTGTATGTATGTTTTATGTTACTGCATTTCTATTGCCATATGGGGTGCATGATTTCATGTCTTTTTGGTTGAGTATGTGTGGTGCATGTATGTTTATGTGTTAGTGCTTGATTTAAGGATGATATACAATTGTGTAGTGGTTGTGGATTGTTTTTATTATTTTTGTGCATGTGTGCATGCACGTGGGAATATATATATATATATATATATATATAATATATATATATATAAAGGTGTTAGTTAGTTAGTTGCGATATAAGATATGTTGGGTAGATGGTAATGTTATGTGAGTGCGGTACCTACATATATTATTTTATGTGGGGGTGTTATGGTTGGGTAGTTATAACGTTTGCGAACCTGTAAGTAACATATTATGAAGCGTAATATTTTTTTTATAAAAAGTCTTGTAATATATATATATATATATATATATATATATATATATATATTATATATATATATATATATATATATATATATATAATAATAACATTCATGTATAGTTCGGGGACATGTGAGTAATTGGGTTTTATACTTGTGTGGGTTTGAGTGTGTAGATGCATATGTTCCTAGTTTTAAGCTTAATATAAATATATTTTAATATCTTACACATATGAATGGGTTCGATGAAATATACAGTGTGGTTGATGTTTTAATGTTTAATATTTGATATTATTATTGTGTTAAAATACAATGAACTTATTATATAGGATTAAGGGTGCTGTGTATGATTCTTAGTCAATAATGATTAAGAAATGTGTTCAACATGGTCGGATGAGTAATCATGCGAATGGCCCATACTTATGGACCATACGCATGAATACATCATGCTTATGGACCAGTCGTACGACTGAACCAGGAAACTGGATCAGTCGCACGGTTGAAACATAAGACTGACTTAGTCGCACGACTGAACCTTCAGTCACACGACTGAACCATGCTAATGGTTTAGTCGTACGAATGGAAGCACCTAACCTATAATATCACTTAATTTCGTGGAAAAACAGGAGGAATTCAAAACACTTGATACTTTTACGAACCCTAGCCATCCAATACGTCCAACGAAGCCTGTCCAAGTTCATAGATCATTCCTGATCGATCTCTATTCGGTCATAACGTTTAGTTTCAATCGTATATTGATCGGGTAATTGTTCTCACTGATTGGATCGCCAATCAAATAGCATTCCAACACTATTTGATTCGGTATAAACACAGAATTTGTTAGTATTCCATACGTACACGGTCCTGGCAAGTGGTATCAGAGCAAGGTTATTGCTAGAATGATCTAACAATTCTAGCAACCCAAGCTCTTGATTTCGGGATCTATTTCATGTTCTTTGACGTTAAACCCACTTCGTGTTCTTCGTGTTTTGCTTAGATCTTGTTACGTGTGTTGTTTCTTGGTTGAAATCAAACTCGGAACCACGTCTTATCACGCTTGCAAATCTTATGATGTCTATTTTGTTTTGGTTTATGTAAAATTCATCAGATTAGGGTTTTTGGTAGCCATGGCGGCTGCAAATCTGAAAATCTGCGTGCAGATCCGCTCATGCGACTAGACCATGCGACCAGACCAGTCTTATTTCCAGTCGTGCTACTGGACCAGTCTTATGTTCTGTCATACGACTGGACCAGTCTTATGTTCAGTCATATGACTAGACCAGTCTTATGTCCAGTTGTGCTACTGGACCAATCTTATGTTCAGTCATGCTACTGGACCAGTCTTATGTCTAGTCGTGCAACTGGACCAGTCTTATGTCTAGTAATGCTACTGGACCAGTCACACGAATATATCATCTGTATCATCCATTCACACGAATGTGATATTTGACCTCCATGTCATACAAATGAATGGTGTTCTAGACCAAAAAAAATAATAAAAATCTTGAACTGCCTCTTGCACTGATTTGAGGATGAACAAAGCACATTCACTTTGAGGTTCTTTTGTCAAATAAGTTGGACGGATAACCCATTATTCGTTGGACTTCGAGAATAGATGAATGTAGTTAGAACAAAAAAGAGAGAAGAGAAGATATCAGCAGTCGGTGCTGATTTTGTGGGGTAGTCAGGAGCATCTGACTATTTATAGGCCAATGAAGTTATATTTATCTGCACAGAGAGGATTCCGATTCATAGGGGAAATCCATGTATAGAGAAATTGAAGACGCAATCAGAAATTGATGATTTGAACTGGTTTCTGATGATGAATCTGAGTGCATGCTGATTTGTTTGAGATTGTCAGCTGTGGATTGGAACCTTCTACTTTTTGCCCAATACACCGTATGAAGACATCAGGAGAGCATAATGTTTATATATTGGGATGTACTGAATTTGAGGGGGAATTTCTACAGGTGTAATGTTAATCAGGTTACTATGTGAAGATTGGAGCAATGGAAAACTGTTCATGTCATTATCTGGAAAAATTAGTCATATGAGAAATCTTACTGCTATGATGGTGTTCTGCAAAGTAAACGGAAGCTATTGTGCCTAAATTTATTTCAGGATACTGTAGCAACCTGACGGATCAGTAACGTTGGCTAATATAGTTTTTCGTTTGATTCTATTAGAAACCAGAGCAAAGATTGACTGAAGATTGTAAGAGGTGTTATCTACTATTCACAAACAATGTCCAAGGGGAATTTGTTAGAGCATATATTGTCATATATAGCGTGTCCGTTGCTTGACGAATAGTCTAGGCTTAATGTAATACACCTGATATGTTGTAAACACATGAAACTGAGTCATTCGCAGGAGCATATGTGAATGAGACTCAGTCGTATGACTGAGCCATGCTAATGGACCACTCGTGCGACTGAGAGATGTTATTAGGCCATTCGTAAGACGGAACCATAAGTACGGTTCAGTCTTACGATTGAACCATACACATGGCCCAATCGTTTGAATGGGCCAGTCGCATCCGATATGGTTGAGGCCTATAAACACCAGCTTCATTGTGTAGAGAGGTAAGGTTTTGAGAGTGTGCCCAGGGCCTTGGTGCTAGCAGATGAGTGGGGAGATCATGCTCGATCTCCCTTTGCCAAGAGTTGTGATTCTTTTGTTTAACGAGCTTGTAATCATTAAGTTTTATCAATGAAACCATTCTATTATTGTTCATTCTTTTGTTTGTCTCTTGGTTTTTCTTTTTCCCTTCCGTCAAGAACACATTTTGAGTTAGCAAGCATTGTTCTGGCAGTCTCTGTCAAACTTTGATTCTTTTTTTCAGCTACGCCGTTGTTGATACATATATGTCCCTAGATCATGATATGAAATGTAATAGATATTGTTTATGATTCTGGTGTAATTTGATATGATTAATGAAATGATATTGGTTGTTTGTGATTTGTAATGATTAATATTTCATTAATAAGTTGATATTAAATTAATTAATTAGGTTAGTGATTGGTTGAATGTTACATATAATGTTTACTAATTAATACATTCAAACTTAAAATAATAAAGTTATCATGCTAATGGCCCATGCGAATGGACCATTAGCATGAACAATTTCATACGAATGACTCAGTCGCACGACTGAACTAGGAGACTGGATCGGTTGTATGATTGTAACATAAGATTGGCTTAGTCGCACGACTGAACACTCAGTCGTGCGAATGAATCAACCGCATGGCTCAATCGCACGACTGAACCATACTAATGGTTCAGTCGCACGATTGAATAATACCAACCTGTAAATACAACTCAATTCGTGAAAAATAAGAACTCTCGATCAATTACGATTCCAGACGTACCCTAGCCGTCCAGAAACCTCCCAATTCGTTCTCCAAGTTCACAGAACATATTAGATCGATTCCCAATCGATTTCTAACGTTAGTTTCAATTCCTGATTGATTCTTCGTGTGTTCTCACTGATTGGATCGCCAATCAAATAGGATTCCACACTATTTGATCTTGTTTACACGCTAATCTCCAGGTATTTCGTTCAAATACCAGGTCCTAACAAGTGGTATCAGAGCATTGGCTCTTGATTACGTGTGATTCAATCAAGATTGACAAAAAGTTTGTGTTTTTGGCACTAAAAATGCAATCTTTTGTGTCAAAAGTGATCTTGGACGTTCCCTGCTCATCAAAGTTTGGTTTCTGCGGACTTAGGCAATTCAACCTTGCGAAAGTTCAAATTTTTACGGCTAAAACACGTTTAACCTAGAGATTTTCGCATAACAGCAGCTTCAGTCGCACGAGTGAGCCATTCGCATGACTGGACCTCATTCGCATTGCTCAGACGCACCATTGGACATAGTCGTATCTCCTTCGTATGATTGAAACGTTCGGTCGCACTGTTCATACGCATCAGATTCATTCGCACGACTGAGCTAATCACTTATTTCAGCCGCACGATTGAACCATTCGTAGAGTTCATACGCACGACTAGTCCATTCGCATTCTTCAGTCGCCCCAGTGACAATTGCTTATCAGACTTAAAGTTATTCACAATGGAAGATCAAATGTCAGCCTTTACTGTTGGGAAGGACTCTAGCATCCAGAACCTGCTGTTACTTGAGAGTGAGGTGGGTAATCATAATAAACCACCAAATCTTTTAACGTTAGATGAGTTTCCCCACTGGAAACAACGTTTTGAGATCTACTCAATGGAGTGGATCCGAATCTGTGGGAGGCCATCGAGATTGGATATAGTACGCCGGGGGAGCCGATGGAGTAAAGTTAACCTTAGGAGGGATGACAGACGCGCAGAAAGTCAAATATAATGCAGAGAAGAGGGTCTATGCATTGATTACACAGTCTATCCCTAAAGAGATATTCCACCAGTACTCAGAGAATAAGCAGTCCAAGAAAGTATGGGATGAGCTAGAGAAGAGGTACGACGGGAATGCCTCGTTGAAGGCAATCAAGGCTAAGGAGTTAAAGAAGGAATTCGACAACTTCTTATCGATGGGAAACGAGAGTTTGGACGATGTTATAGATAGATTATACCATCTGATGAGTGAACTGCATACACATGGAGTGGCTACTACCATGGAAGAGAAAGTTAATAATTTTGCAGACGGATTGCCTGAAAAATGGGTTTTATTCGTGTCTAATCTTAGACAGAATGGAATGTTGTCAAAACTGGATATTAATGACTTCATTCTTAAGTTGCGAGAAGAATCACTTAGAATGAAGTACAGAGCTCAGAAGTCTACGTTCAACCAAATCCAGCTTTATACAATGCTACGCCTCAAGCTAAGGCATCTGGAGCACCTCTCCAGACTGTATTTGTGTCTAGCTCATCGAGTCCTTCACATGCACCTCCTTCAGGTTCAGAAACGTCAGGGTCTTCTTGTACCCAATACATTGGATCTGAAGCGAATGCTACTAGACTGAAGACCGAGAACCTCGGTAATGTGACTGTGGAAGTAGCTCGAGAGCACATTGGTCCATTCTTATGAGAACTTGTTGCTGGAAAGATTGGAAACTGCCATCTGGCAGACGAGGACTACGAGCAGGTGGATGAAATGGAGCTTGAGAGATTGATATAATGTGGGCCTTAGCTAGTGTTGTCGGAGGGCGAAGAAGTTTGTGAAAAAGACTGGACAGAACTTGGTTGCTACTAGGATACCACCTTTGGCTTCGACAAGAGTAAGTGACCTGCTTTAACTGTGGTGAAAAGGGGCACTTCAAGAGAGAATGTGTGAAGCCAAAGAAGACTGGGAACGGGAACCCGTTCTCATCCTTCACTCGTCTAGACAAGCAAACTACCAGTTCTACTTCCTCAAACAAGGACTCTAAAGCCTTGACTGCTCATGATGATGAAGGACAGGATTGGAGCTTTAGGTTTGTCTCACCAGGGGAATCAAACATTGCAAATGTAGAAGATATTGACAGTGATTCCGCTAGTGAAGGAGATCTAGCAGTTGAGATAGCAATGTCATAGTGAAGAAGCAACTGCAACCGATGTCAGTTACAAGCCAAAAGCGGAGACTACCATGTCAGAGACAGAAAAGACTGAAGCAACAGAATCAGAATCATCTGATACTGCATTGATGGCACTGACCTGAGGATTGGCTTCTCCTTGAAAGCTCTAAGAATAGTCTATTCTTGTAAAAAAACCGTAGACCGCTCAAAAGCTCCTGAGGAATGGTGACCATATAAGTGTGGGATCCACAAATGTTTGTTGAAATAATTAAACCAAAAACAATCACCAGTTTGTGTCAAGAGTCTGTGTATGGATTTAAGTGGACAAAGATATTGACAATCATTGTGGCTACAATTCTTGAAAGTTCAAATCAATGTGGTAATCTAAGAGTTCCAGTATGATTTCCTAAAGTTGCTAATGACTCTGGATGAACACCAAGAATTGAGCATCAAAAGATTTTGATAACAAGTCCCAAATGATTTGATGTGCCTGTATGATTCCAAAATTGAATTGGTCCAGGTGTGGTCAATCTAAGTTGAAGCTTTCGATTCCGGAACCAAATCCAGTAGACTTCCACCTTAGGTTCTATCTCTCACAAAAAGCCAAAACAAAGTCTTAATTTTTAGTCTTTAGTTTAAGTTTCTAATTTAGCGAGTAGTTTTAGTTAATTTGTTTGCCGGACTACATTATGAAAATCGATAAGGGATCAACTAACTGAATGGGTCATGTCTGAGATGACGACATGAATTTTCAAGTTTAAAGCAGTCATGTCTGAGGTGCCTTAAATTGGTTAAAAATGATCATGTCTGAGATGATCAAAACTTAAAATGTCTATTTCAAAAGGTTAAAATTTCAAAATGGCAGAAAATCTACAAGGGGACCCATTCGTACGATTGGACCATGAATATGGACCAACCATGGGAATGGATCCTATTCGCACGATTGGACCATGAATATGGACCAACCATGCAAATGGATCCCATTCGCACGACTGGACATGAAATTTAGTCATTCACCCGAATGGCGTTTAAGAATGATCCTTTCGACCGAATGACAGGGTGCGAATGAGTCAGTCAACCGACTGAGACTCAGTCGGTTAATGAGAAAGCAATGAAAGGGCACGAATGAGTCAGTCGACCAACTGAGACTCAGTCGGCCAACTCAATTGCATGACTGAACCTTAGTCGCCCGAATGAACTGAGCGAATGAGGCCAGTCGGCCGATTGAAATCAGGGTCAGTATTTAAAGGGCTTCAGTCGATCACATTTCTCTCATCACTCCCAATCGCACCCAAATCGCTTTCTTTCCCGTTACTCTGTCAAAATTTCCAGAGATAGTTTTTCACATTGCTATTGATCTTCTGACATTCGATTGACAAGTATACAGGTACATTGCGTTTAAACCTTATAGAAATCAGAAGATCTTGAGTCAAATTTGGGTTATTCGAATGAAACTTTGATCGGATTGAAAAATGCCCTAATAACCTACATAAACTAAGCTAAATGTTAAAATTAAGTTTAATAGGTCATTAGTGACAAGATGGCGAGTCTAATGGACCATTAAGCCATGTTAAATTACTTGAATTAGGTCAAGATTCGAACCTCAGTCGATTGAACAGGGGGTCATGCGATTGGTTGTCCGGATGAACTCCAATCGCACGACTGAATCTTGCAATTGGATCATTGGCAAAATGAACCATGCGAATGAGTTCAGTCGGCCGACTGAACCAATCGCAGACTCAGTCAGCAAATTGAACTCATTCGCATGTCTCATTCACCCGAACGAGCTCAGTCGTACGAAAGAACAAACGACTGACTCCAGTCGCATGATTCATCACACGAATGTATCGGATTGAATTTAAACTATACACCTTGAACTGAATTTTGAATGTATGACTTACAAATGGTTCTGTGTCTTGTGTTTCAGGTCAATGGTTGATAGATGGTCCATAAATCCAAAGCACAATATATGTGCTCATTTGGACCATACGACTCGGAATGGAGCCGAGTTACAGATATTATTGCATTCCTTCGACGCTCGGATACACAAAGCCATATCCACACAGTGTACTCCTTAGGTCGTTACATCAGGCTTTTTGGGAAAATGCCTTCGTAGATCGTTCACATGAGCCTTACAGCATACGGAGCTCCATTCATGGTCATGACATTGAAATTACAGCAGCTGACATCCAGAGAGTACTTGATTTTGGGGATGATACTGATCAACCCACCAGACTACATCCACTTACAGTCAGAGGTTGCTTCCTCAGGATTAAATATGCTGGGGACATCACCTCAGGTTTGCTCAACAAGAGCAACCTGTGTCCCCAGTATAAATACTTGGCGCATGTGATCCTGAAGTGTATTGCTTCTCGAAGGGGTGGGTTTGATGACCTATCAGACCAGATTCAGAATGTCTATGTGGCACTGGTGCTGGACCACCCCTTCAGCTTCTCGAGCATGATCTTCTCGTATCTGATGGAGAATCTGGAGGCCAAGGGGAAGGAGGGTTTTTGTATGTATCCCAGATTTCTGCAGCTGATCTTTACCGAGAAGCTGTCATTACTTCCCAAGGAGAAACAGGATGCGGTTGCCCTAGAGGTATGGATGACACGACTTGGGTCGCATGAGAGTCTATCGGGGCAAGCAGGTAAAGCCCCAGGTAAAAAGGTTGATCGGCCATCTGGCAAATGAACGATATGTGGCACCAGGTAGACGTAAATGGCGTCATGATGACAGCGATTCAGATGATGAGAGGTGTTGCTCCCAGAGCATGATTCAGACGATGATGTAGTGGGGATGTTGGGGATGATATGCCTGCTCCAACGAGGGGCACAACTTCAGATGTTATATCCCCAGTGTCTGCCCCAATAGGCGACATAGCTGAGTCTGCAGGCTTCCACCAGGACTTCATACCTGGTGAGGAGGAAGAAGAGTTAGATGAGGAGCCCCTGACGAGGACCGTGGGAAGCAAGGTTGTTCCCACCGAGTATGGACTCCGGGCGGTTGGTGAACGCCCCAGGGATTCGGGAGAGACGACAGTAGATCCCAGCTATGCACCTGAGTCTACTAGCCGTGTTCTAGGGGGAGCATCCACCTCGACTGGATCAAGGAAAAAATGGATGGCTCAGCCCCACGGCCAGAAGAAGAAGAGAAGAAGACTCACCTTCGTACACACCATAGCCACCACAGCCACCACAGCTACCACTACCACTACCACACCTCCCACAACTGTAAATATACCAACCACCACCATATCTTTCCCTCCTACATCACCTCCAATATCTCACAGACCCAACCCAATCTTTACCACAACCACCACCACCACTAGCCACCAATCGGGACCCTCATCTGATCCTGCACGTATATATGGATCTCATCTACCTCAATTTGGGGTAGAGGACTAGCTGTCAGCGCTAAACCGTGTGGTGATGCGACTGTTAGCTGCTGATGAAGAGAAGACTGCACAGATCCGACAACTTGCAGATCTCACTGCTGTGCAGTCACATCAGATCTCGGAGCAGGATCGGCTAATCAAGGAGCAGGATCGGCTAATCAAGGAGCAGGATCGGCTTATCAAGGAGCAGGCCCAGCAAATAGCTGCTCAGAGCCTCGAGATCGCCCAACTCCAAGAGCATAGAGTCACTCTGCTAAGAAAATTGAAGAGTTGGAGAATGCTAAGAAGACCATCATGCTCAAACTTAAAGGATCTAAAGATGAGCCTCTAAAGATTAAAGAGGGAGATGGTGATGATAGTGATGATGATGATCTGGATGAAGATGAAGAGAGTAACGATGATGAAGAAGGAGAATTAGGGGATGCACCTGCATCGGCCACTGCTAGAGGTCAAGAGAACAGGACTAAGAACAGACAAGATCAATCAGCCTCTACCTCTGCTCCTCAAAGTGATGAAACCATGATCCAAGATAAAAGTAACGATTAGATGTTTATGTATTTATCTTCTTTTGTATTTGAATCATGTACTTGAACACAATGTATTTAATGTTTATATTCCTTTAATGCTTTTCTGGTTGATCAACTACTAATGATTTATGTGTGAAATGTTTAAACCAAACAGATCAATCTTACCAAAGAGATGAGTTTGATGTTGCTCCCCTTCAGCAGGTTAAGTCTCAGCTAACGATGATACTTGACCTGCAAGGGATAGTTAGGAGTTCAATGAATTATACCCCTGAAGAAGGGGAAATAATTCATGACTTATCAAATGAGCAACTCGCAGAGCTTTTTGAGCTAAATCTAGATGAAATAGTAAAAGATGCTCCGACATGCGATTCGACTAGTGACGAAGAGTTCAACGATGTTGATGAGGTAGAGATCAAAGATGTCACTACTGAGGA
The DNA here is from genome assembly GCA_025506515.1 of Flaveria trinervia. Classification (NCBI taxonomy): domain Eukaryota; kingdom Viridiplantae; phylum Streptophyta; class Magnoliopsida; order Asterales; family Asteraceae; genus Flaveria; species Flaveria trinervia. Next base: position 23,334,545 of record CM046448.1, read on the forward strand.
GTACCCTCAGTACGCTGACAATGAAGGTAATGTGGTCCCCAATCTGGGTGAATCCCTTGTCAGTGATACTATTGAGGTGTTGAACAATATGGAGCAAGAATCAGAGAAAGCAGAAGATACAGCCCAAGCCTCAAATAATGATGTTGACATTCGAAAGGCTGAGTGGGCTGCATGTTTTGAAGAAGTTAGAGCCCAACGTACTACACCAAAGAAGGATTCCTACACCAAACTTTACAGAGTCAAGAAACATCATAAGGTGTCAGGTAGGATTATAGCATGGGCATATTTTGATGACCTTAACGTCTATGCAGTTAAGAGAGAACAGGGCATAGAGTACTTCAGATTCCACATGATCTAAAGACCCTACCAGGTTTTGAGCTCAACCAGCTGGCCAAACTAAGGCTTTTGTATGCTGACACGAGAAGATGTCAGGCTGGTTTGAGACTGCCCTAAAGAAGGAGTACCACACTAGATGGGTTAACTTCAGACCTCAACAACCTACTAGGTATATCAGAAGGTCTGAGGTTGATGTCATTACTGGCAAGCCTAAGATAGTGTTGAAGTGGAATCCTCCTCGCACAATGTCGAGAATCCCACACAGGGAAATGCCACACGATTTCACTCCACATTTTAAGTGGTGGTATTATGATTAGAGAACAGCTAAAGCGGTCATAGTCTTAAGTAAAGAGGGACAAATGGATACTATCAGGGTATTCGACCCGATGTGGCATACAAACTTTTCGGAAAGTGATGTCTATACGCTATACAAATGGCCATTATTCAATGATACGCAAGATATTGTACAAGCTCTTCAGTTCCAGAAGGTTATACGACTCTGCTTCGTGTTTAAGATTCACACGGGAGTCACAAAAGAGGAGAAGTACGAGAAATACAAAGAGGTTATGCAGAAAACAAGAGATTAGAGAGATCTAGGTCCAAGGGGGAGTTTGTTGATACATGTATGTCCTTAGATCATGATATGAAATGTAATAGATCTTGTTTATCTGATTCTGGTGTAATTTGATATGATTAATGAAATGATATTGGTTGTTTGTGATTTGTAATGATTAATATTTCATTAATAAGTTGATATTAAATTAATTGTTAGGTTGGTGATTGGTTGAATGTTTACATAAATGTTTACTAATTAATACATTCAAACTTAAAATAATAAAGTTATCATGCGAATGGCCCATGCGAATGGACCATTAGCATGAACAATTTCATACGAATGACTCAGTCGCACGACTGAACCAGGAGACTGGATCAGTCATATGATTGTAACATAAGATTGGCTCAGTCGCACGACTGAACACTCAGTCGTGCGAATGAATCAACCGCATGGCTCAATCGCACGACTGAACCATACTAATGGTTCAGTCGCACGATTGAATAATACCAACCTATAAATACAACTCAATTCGTGAAAAATAAGAACTCTCGATCAATTACGCTTCCAGACGTACCCTAGCCGTCCAGAAACCTCCCAATTCGTTCTCCAAGTTCACAGAACACATTAGATCGATTCCCAATCGATTTCTAACGTTAGTTTCAATTCCTGATTGATTCTTCGTGTGTTCTCACTGATTGGATCGCTAATCAAATAGGATTCCACACTATTTGATCTGGTTTACACGCTAATCTCCAGGTATTTCGTTCAAGTACCAGGTCCTAACAGCCGTTCATTTGTGGAATGTAAACAGAGGTGAATTGATGAACAATTCCTCTTTCTCTACAGTAGGCTTTCATCCACTGATTCTGGAATTCAGTGTCGTTGTCTGATCGAATCTGCCTCACTTTCAACTTGTAGAGTGATTCCAATATAGTTACCAGATGTTTGAATGTTTCAAAGGTTTTGGATTTGGCTTTTAGAAACATATTGAATCTTGAGTAATCATCTGTTACTACAAAACAATACAGATCTCCAGCAATGCTCTTTGTGCTAACATGGCCAAATAGATCCATGTGCAGAAGCTCAAGAGGCATATCAATAGAGTTGACTTTCTTTGCCTTATGAGCCTTCTTGGTCTGTTTCCCTTACTTGCAGGCTAGGTAGATACCTCGAAGCTGGAATTCTTGACATTTACACCTTTCACTAGATTATTCTGAATCAAGTGATTCATCTTCCTAGGATTGATGTACCCCATTCTCCTATGCCACGAGACTGAGTCTCTCTCAGTTGCCTTTGACAAGAAGCATTGAACTTTGTGATCAGTTGTGGATGCTTTGGATAGATCCAAGACATATAGGTTGTTATATCTTGAAGCTAACATGAGAACCGTATCCTCCTTAATCACATAGTCCTTCTTCAACATGTAGCACTTCTTATTGTCAATACAACCTTAAAGCCTTTATCACAAATCTAGGAGACTAAAAGTAAATTATTCTGAAGTTGTTGAACATAGTTTACCTTGTCAAACTTTACTTTCTCGTTTTCTACTACGCCTTGTGCCGTGATGTAGCCTCCTTTGTTTCCAGCAAATGAAACATGTCCCCTTTTGATTTGTTTAACATTGAAAAGGAGGGACGAGTTTCCTGTCATGTGCCTAGACGCCCCATTATCAATAATGTATTAGTGATAGCGCTGTAGCGGACACCTGCACAACTAACGAAACTTGTCAGTTTAGATTTGGGACCCAAGCCTTAATTGGCTTGGGTGACCAGAAGAATCACACTTCATAAATTCAACCCATTGTCCTTTAGAGGATGAGGGCATATCTTTCTTTTTATCATTCTCACTATTAGACCCAATACTTGATTTTTCTTTCCATAAGCCAGTTTTGTGTAAGCCTATTTGTGGTAAATAGATGACTGACTTATGGTTTGAACTTTTGGTTCACTCATACTCTTAGGTGGAGTGTTAGATCTAATTTTACAAGAACTTGGCTGTGTATCATAAAGTTCAATTTTCTTTCTTGGTGTATGATAGTATGGACAATTAGTAGAAATATGTCCTCGTTTTCCACAACTGTAGCAAGATATTGCTTCTACAGATTGAGGAAAACTTTTGTGTGTTGTTGAGCTTAGTGAAGGTGTGTGGCGTGTCTGATTTGGTTTAGTCACTACTCTTTTATATGTTTCACCCTTGTTAACAAAATTAATTGTTTTGACGTTTTGAACATCTTTTACGTGCCCTTTGGTTGGACTTTGATGATTAACACGTTTGTGGTTAACTGGTTTAGTCAGTTTAGGTTCTAAAATGGACTTTGGTGAATCTGACCTTACATTAACCCTTTTAAATGCATCATCTAAGTTCTCAACTCGCATTTTGCCTTTTGATTTCAAAGTAGCCTCCTTCTGTGTAGTTTCAGATTTCACTGGTTAGAATCTGGATCATTAACTAGAGGAGTAGACACCACATGATCCTTAATTGGGTTGTTATTTATAGGTCTACATTTTGCATTGAAGAGGATCTCATGTGGTGGTGGAACTTGCTAGAGCCCACATGATATTCATCCTTTCCAGCTTGTTCTCGTGAACATGCTCATAGTCTTCATCTACAAGATGACAATTTACGATCTTCCTAGCGACTAAACCATCATACGATTAAACCACTGCTTCTAGAAGATCCATGTGCTTTTTTGCAACCTCCACTGTGGTATTACCGAGATTCTCGGTGTTCAACTTCGTAGTATTGGCTTCAGGCACTATGTATTGACTCGATGATGACCAAGACGTTTCTTGTCCTGAAGCGGTAGATTGGGAAGATGTTGTGGAACTGGAAACAAACACTGTTTGTAGTGGAGCTCCTGAACCAGTTGGATTGGGAATCGAGTTGTAGAGTGAAGGATTCTGAACGTAAGATCCTTTCTTTGACTTGTACTTCATCCACAGTTCCTCCTCCCTTAACTTCAAGATGAAGTCATTTATGTCCGACGTAGCAAGTATGTCATTCTGTCTCAGGTTGGACACAAATGAATCCTATTTCTTAGGCAAATCATCTGCAAAGCATGAGACTTTATCTTCTATAGACGTCGTTACACCATTAGTGTGCAACTCACTCATCAGATGGTAAAACATGTCGATGATGTCATCTAAGCTCTCATTCCCAATTGAGGAGAAATTATCAAACTCCTTCTTGAGAGCCTTTGCCTTTAGTGCCTTTAATGTTGCATTCCTATCGTATCTCTTCCCTAATGCCTCTCATAACTTTTTCACGTACTTCTTCTCCAAAAATTGGTGAAAGATGTCTTTTGGGATTGACTGAGTCAGTAGAGCATATACTTTCTTCTTAGCATTAAAGAGTATCTTCTAAGCCTCGCTCATTCCACCCAACGTTAACTTTACTCCATCTGCACTGATTGGTACCATGTAACCAATCTCTATAGAAGTCCATAGGTTAGGATCCACTCCATTTTGGTAAATCTCGAACCGTTGTTTCCATTTTGGATAGTCATCCAACATTACAAGCTTTGGCGGTTTATTGTGATTTCCTATCTTATTCTCTAGAAGCAGAAGGTTCTGGATGTGTGAGTCCTTCCCGGCAGTAAATGCAGAAAACTGATCTTCCATTTGTATGAACTTTGTACTTTGAGAACAGGACAACTTCAATCGTGCGAATGGACAATGTATATGGATCACTCATGTGAATGAAGAGTGCGAATGAATACAATCAGGCGATTGGATTCAGTTGTGCGTATGGACTAGGCGAATGGACTCAACCGACTGAAGTTGTTCATTCGTGCGAATGAATGATACGACTAAGTTCAGTTGTGCGGATGGAGTGTGCGAATGAGTTCAATCGTACGAATGAGCTATTCGTGTGACTGAAGGCTGCTGTGTTTGGAAAAATCGAATTTTTGGCAATAAGACACGAATTACGATTTACCCAAAAACCCTAATGTGTTGTATGACGAAAAACTTCAATGTTAATGCCTGGAAACTTTGAAAAACACCTGTGGACTCAAAAAGATGACTCTTTTGAGTTAAAACGTGAGTTTGACACAATTCAAATTGAATCAAACACAAAATAAAGAGCCAAAGCTCTGATACAACTTAACAGGACCGTGTACCTGCGAAATACTAACAGATTTTGCGTTTATACCAAATCAAATAGTGTGTAATCCTATTAAATTGGCGATCCAATCCATGAGAACAATTACCCGATCGATATATGATTGAAACTAAAAGTTACAAACGAATAAAGATTGATGAGGAATGATCTATGAACTTGGACGGGCTTCCTTGGACGTTCTGGATGGCTAGGGTTCATAAGAGTATCCAGTGTTTCGAATTCTTTTGTTTTTCCATGTATTAAGTTGTATTTATAGGTTAGGGGCTTCCATTCATACGACTAAACCATTACATGGTTCAGTCGTGCGACTGAATCATGCGACTGAGTCATACGCACGACTGAAGGTTCAGTCGTGCGATTGAGTCAGACTTATGTTTCAACTGTGCAACTGATCCAGTCTCCTAGTTCAGTCATGCGACTGGTCCATAGGCATGATGTATTCATGCGTATAGTCCATAAGTATGGGCCATTCGCATGATTACTCATCCGACCATGTTGAACACATTTCTTAATCATTATTAACTAAGAATCATGCACAACACCCTCAAACCTTTATAGTAAGTTCATTATATTTTAACACAATAATAATATGAAATATTAAACATTATAAACATCAAGCACAAAGTCTATGGAAAATGATAGTACATAGGGAACGAATTGATTGGGACTTCAAAACTAGTGTGCTCAAAATGCGAAATTCAAAGTACAAGTCTGAGAAGTCTAAGCACAACTAAAGAAAAATGATAGTTAAACTAGTTGGTTACTGAGAAACATAGAGATAGTAGACCTAGAGGTTGCTACTTCATTATATGATGTGTGAGTAGATTTAACACAATAGATGAGTAGACTTCATGGTGAATTAAAACTCAAACTAACTTATTCACTTGCTGTGGGTTCTCATCTTATCCTTAGTTAACACAATCAATGCATTTCCAATAAGGGGTGACGAGCAAAATAAACGCCACAAATGTGTGCGGATAACAATAAATATGAGCAAAGAACATGTAAAAAATGCTAAAAGCAATCATGCTTATAACATATGTTGTTGGTGAGTTATGTGCAAAAAGAAAAATAAATGCTCTAACAAGAAGATAGGTTGTGTGCCTCTCTGCTGCGCGGTGGCACTAACCAGAGGATAAGCATAACCTAAATATTCTAGAATTCATTGTTGTTTGTGCCTCTCTGCTGTGCGGTGGCACTGACCTGAGACTTGGCATCTCTTTGAAAGCTCTTAGAATAGTCTCTTCTTGTCCAATACCCGTAGACCGCTCAAAAATCTCCTGAGGAATGTTGATTACCAAATAAGTGTGAGATCCACAAATGCATGTTGAAATAATTAGACCTAAGTCATCATCATTGTAAGTCAAAAGTCTATGTATTCATTTAAGGGGACAAACATACTGACAATCATCGTGACTGCAATTCTTGAAAGTCAAAATCATTGTGTGCATCTTATAGCTTTAGTATGATTTCTTGAAAGTGCTAATGACTCTTAGACACAACAAGAATCTAGCATCGAGGGCATATTAATAAGGGGTTCCCAAACGATTCTATTATACCTGTATGATTCCATAATGAATCGTTCCAGAAATGATCTTATCAACTTAAAGTTATTTTGCTCAAACCCAAAACAACAAAATTATGTCTTGTTTGATTTAATTTCTAAGTTATTTTCTATTTTCTAGTGGTTTGTAGGATAAATCATCAGACTATAAACTGGATGTACTCTGTGAATTACTTACTAAAATGAGTCACGTCTAAGGTGACCAATCAATCTAAATTAAATCAGTCACGTCTGAGGTGACCAATCAGTTAAAATTAAATGGGTCATGTATGAGGTGACAAATTAGTTTCAAATTAAAAGGATCATATCAGAGGTGATCAAATGATGTTAAAAGGTCATAATTTTTATCAAATGTTAACATTTTAAAGGGTTGAAAGTGTAAAGGGCTAAATTTCATAAGTATGAGCCAATCGCACGATTGGATCACAAGTATGAGCCATTTGCACGATTGGATCATAAGTATGAGCCAATTGCACGATTGAACCATAAGTATGAGCCAGTCATATGACGGGACCATGAGTATGGAATAACCATGCGACTGATCTACAAGACTAAACCAATCACACGAATAGATCAAGGAGTATGCGCTAGTCGCATGACTGAACCCCAGTCGCACAACTGAAGCATGAGTATAGCTCAGTCGCATGACTGGAGCACGCGTATGGGTCCAGTCATACGATCGAACATTTAGACAATATAAAAGAGGGGTGAGTGGGTCGCATTTCTCACCACCCCTCAAATCGTTCAAAACCCGCTCATACGTAGACACCCTGCCAAAATTCATCCCACCTTGATTTCTTGCCGATTGTGTTACTAACCGATCTATTGTTCATCTACAGGTATTGTGGAACTGAAATCGATCAAAATAACCGATGAAATCAAACCCTAAATGACCTAATCGCCTAAAATCAAGAAATCTATAAAACCCTTAAAATAGAACACTTAAATGGACATAATCGTTGAAATGAAGGATATTAAGTGATATTTAGAGTTCCTGCAAATCTAAAGAGTCTAAACATGACGTCTAACATCAAGATTTGACCATGATTTAGGGTCGGAGTATCGCACAGAGCCTTCTACGAATGGACACTCCGAGTGAACTTCAGTCCCACGATTGAGCCATGCGCGCAATTCATTCGCACGATTGAGTCATTCGGTGTCTCAGCCGCATGACTGACTCAACCATATGGCTTAACACACGACTAAGTTCAGTCACAAGCTCAATCGCATGACTGAACTCAGCCGCATGTTCAACCGCACGACTGAACTCAGTCGTATGTTTCAATCGCACGATTGAAATAGTTTGATCTAACACAGTTTAAACTTCAAGTGTCTTCTCTAAAACACATCTCTAATGTATAGGTTTATTGTATTACAGAACCATGGCTGATAGATGAACTATGACCCCAAAGCACAACATCTGTGCTCATTGGATGCTACCACTCAGAATGCTTCCGAGTTTGTTGGGATCATTGCACATCTTCGGAGATCGCGGATCTTCAAAGCCATTTCGACACCATCCACACCGTACAAATCCATACAGCAGGCATTCTGGGAAAGTGCCAGGGTTGACAGATCTGTTGAGCCATATTGTATACGGAGCTCTATTTTCTGTCAAGAGATAGAGATTACTGAGGATGACTTGAGACGGGTCTTAGGCCTGGATGAGGATGGAGCCCACCCAACTAAGCTACATCCCCTCATGGTCCGGAGATGCTTTTTGAGGATTAAGTAAGCTGGTGACATTAATGTTGTCATACTGAACAAGAGCAACATGTGCCCTTAGTTCAAGTATTTGGCACATGTGATCATCAAGTGCATTGCCTCTAGGTGAGGTGGATATGATGAGATGTCTGACCAAATCTAGAACGCATACATTGTGCTAGTACTGAACCATTCGTTCAGTTTTTCATGCATGATCCACTCTTATTTGATAGAGAACCTCGAGGCCAAGGGAAAGGAACGATCCTGTATGTACCTTTGATTTCTTCAGATGATTATTGATGCTTCCGATGCTGCCAAAAGAAAAAGATGATGTAGTGGTGCTCGAGGTAATGGACGATACTACGTTGGGTAGAATGAAGGTCTACCGTGGTAAGCAAGTGAAACCCCCGATGAGGAGACTATTTGGGCACCTTTCCCGAGAAGACTATGTGGAGCCTGCTAGGAGGAAGTTGCGTCATGATGATAGCGACTCCGACGTCGAGCCCATCTTACCACCTACTGAAGAAGAGGACGACGGCGACGATGATGACCAAGGTCAAGGTAGTGATGCACCTGGTGAAACTGAAGGGGCTGCCTTCCACCAAGACTTTGTGGTTGATCAGGATGAGGAGTTAGATGAAGTGCCTCTGGTGAGGACTGTTGGGAGTAGGGTCGTGGCCACAGGGAAAGGCATAGAAGTGGTAGTGGGACGCCAGGCTGAGTTTAGGGGTGCTGCTGATGACGTTACAGATCCTACATACACCCCTGACCAGTCTAGCAGCCAAGGGGGTGCCTATTGCTAAGGGCTATAGGAAGAAGATGATGGCTCATCCCATGGGAAGAAGAGCAAGAGATCGAGGATTACAGTGATCACATCTCCTACCTCTGCCACAGCCACCACCACAACCACTGCCACAGCCACCACCACAACCACTTCCACAACCACTGCCACAGCTACCACCACTACCACACCTCCTATCATCACCCCAACAGCTACTACTACCACCACCACTCCTCCCACTATTACTATCTCTCATCCCACCACCTCTACCACGACCACTCCACCACATCCCACACACATTCCACCTCCCATATTCACCTCATCTACCACCACCACTTACCAAGCTCGTCCTTCCACACACACCCCATTCACAGTTGGACCCATACTACCCCACAACAGGTTAGAGGAACAGATAGCAACCTAAACAACATTATGCTTAGGCTGCTAGCCATTGATAAGCTTAGGGCTTCTCAATTACACAAGATGATAGAAGTGAATGCTGCTCAAGCCAAGAAGATCAGGGAGCTTAGTGAGAAGAGCGACCTATATGAGAGAGAATTAAGCCGAGCCCACCATGCGCTTACAAGTCAAAATGAGCTGGCTTTGGTGAAAAGAATAAGGAGTTGGAGAAGAAGAATAAGAAGATTATGTTAAAGCTAAAAGCATCAAAGAGTGAGCCTCTAAAGATCAAAGATGGTGATGGTGATAATGAAGATGATGATGAAGATGATGATGATGATGATGATGATGATGATGATGAGGATGAAGATGATACTAAAGAAGATGTCGAGGAGGGAGAACCAAGCGAGAAAGATCAAGATGAGGATGATGATCAGGAAGGTGATGCTGCTGGATCACCCTCTCCTCAAGCTCAAGAGAGGCGAACCAAACATAGCCAAGATCAAGGAGCCTCAACCTCTGCTCCTCCTACTGAGGAACAAAAGGATCAAGATAAAACTAATGATTAGATGTTTTGTATTTAAAACTTTTGTACTTGAATTATATATTACATTAATGTAATTATTGATCATTTATGTTTGTTTATGTCTTAATGTTTTATAAAATGACTTATGTGTGATATGCTTAATGTCTAATCAAATAGATGAAGCTCAACACACCGATGAATTTGATGTACAACCCCTTCAGCAAGTCAAGACTCAATTAGCCATGATTCTTCACGTGCAAGGGATAGTTAGAAGGTGTGTGAGCTACATGCCACCTGACAGATGAACAACTTGCTGAAATATTCAGGCTGAATCCAGATGAGCTGTCAAAGATGCTCTTATAGTTGATGTGGCAAGTGACGATGAGCTTAACAATATAGATGAAATCGAGATCGAGGACGTCACTGCTAAACACTATCCAGAGTATGCTGACCACGAAGGCACTGTTATACCCAATTTGGGTGATACTTTTGGTAGTGCTACATTTGAGACGCTGGATGAAGTAGAGAAAGAAGAAAGCTCAGCCCAAGCTTCAGCCACCAATGTCGAATTGAAGAAAGCTGAATGGGCAGCTTGTTTTGCTGAAATGAAAGCCCAGCGTGCACCTACAAAGTAGAATGCCTACACAAAGCTCTACAAAGTCAAATGTCATCAGAAAATGTCAGGCAAAATCATTGCGTGGGGTTATTTTGAAGACTTGAATGTCTATGCTGTAAAGAGAGAAAAGGGGATTGAGTATTTCAGATATCCTTATGATCTGAAGACTCTTCCTGGTTTTGAGCTCAACCGACTGGCTTGCTTAGATCTATTGTATGCTAATCCAAGGAAGATGTCAAGTTTGTTTGAGGCTGCTTTGAAGACAGAATACCACACCAGGTGGATAAACTTCAAACCACAACAACCGAAGAGGTACATTAAGTGGAGTCCTCCACTTACAATATCAAAGATACCCTTACAGGAAATGCCTCAGGACTTCACTCCACACTTCAAGTGGTGGTATTATGATTGGAGGACAGGTGAAGCGGTCATAGTACTGAACAAACTTGGAAATATAGAGACTATACGGTTATTTGACCCTATGTGGCTTACAAACATGTCGGCTGAAGATGCCTACACAATATACAAATGACCACTATTCTATGACACGCAGGACATTCTACAATCTCTATAGTGTCAACATGTGATAAGACTCTGCTTTGCATTTGAAATACATGCAGGAGTTACAAAAGAGAAGAAGTACAAGAAGTTCCAAGAACATGTGAAGAGTGTTAGACAATAGAGGAAACTAGGTCCAAGGGGGAGTTTGTAGATGCATATGTTCCTAGTTTATGAGCTTAATGTAAATGTCTTTCATGTCTTACACATATGTAATGAATGAGTTTGATGAAATATACTTTGTGGTTGATGTTTATAATGTTTAATAATTCATATTATTGTTGTGCTAAAATATAATGAACTTACTATATAGGTTTGAGGGTGTTGTGCATGATTCTTAGTCAATAATGATTAAAAATATGTTCAACATGGTCGGATGAATAATCATGTGAATGGCCCATACTTATGAACCATACGCATGAATACATCATGCTTATTGATCAGTCACATGACTGAACCAGGAGACTGGATCAGTTGCACGGTTGAAACATAAGACTGAGTCAGTCACACGACTGAACCTCCAGTCATGCGTATGACTTAGTCGCATGATTCAGTCGTACGAATGGAAGCTCCTAACCTATAAATACCACTTAAATTTTGGAAAACAGGAGGAATTCACAACACTTCATACTCTTACGAACCCTAGTCGTCCAGAACGTCGAAGGAAGCCCGTCCAAGTTCATATATCATTCCTAATCGATCTCTATTCGTTCATAACGTTTAGTTTCAATCTTATATCGATCGGTTAATTGTTCTCACTTATTGGATCGCCAATAAAATAGGATTTCACACTATTTGATTCGGTATAAACGCATAATCTGTTGGAATTCCGTACATACACGGTCCTGACAGTGTGTGTGTTTGTGCTTGCTTGTGAAGGCGGAGACAATGGCTAACTCGCACCATACCCGAACTGAGAATACAAACCATGCAATTCTTATGTTCATAATTAATAATTGATGTTAATTTTATATTAATTGAAATTCAGGTTATTTGGTAATCTAGTTTCCCGCTTCCTGAATTATAGTAATCATGTGCATTCAAGGTGAGTTGTCAGCCCCGCTTTACCTATTTTCTTTGGGGTGAATGAAACATGTGGCCTAAATGTATTTTCGATTGATCAGTATTATTGTAATATCACTTATTTACTAGTGTGACACCATGCTTAAGTCCTCACTTTTGAACTATTAATGTACTTTAGCAAGGTAATTATGAGTAGATCTACTGGGTTTGACAAACCCCATCCGGGCTAATCGCGCTAGCACAACGTTCGTCAAACGGGTGTTTAATTGACCTAACATTTGTTGCTGTGACCGGTCTTCACAGCCGAGGCATTTCTTTACATTGTTAGCGTCGGTTACGAACCTTATACACTTAGTAACTTGTTGAGTAATAGGCTATCTACTAATATTATATTGTTTACTGTATCAGTTTGCAATTATATTCTGTTTATCAAAACTATGAACTCACCAACCTTGTGTTGACACTTTAGCATGTTTCTTTCAGGTTCTTAAGCAAGCATGTCTAGGATCATCACATCATATCATTCATCAATTGTTGGGTTAACAAAGAACATTTTCATTTTCTACACATTCTACTTATATGGTTTTGTGCGTATTTGCGCCGTTTAAATTATGGTTTATTTGCTTCCGCATTTATTTTCATGTTTTGTATTTAATTATGATTTTAATAATTTTTATTTAATTTGGAAATTATGTTTTATAATTGTTGCATCGTTTGGTGTAACTAATTGCTAAGATCCTGGTATGTCATACGCCTAACGGTATTATCCCGTTTTTGGAAATTGAGGGTGTGACAAATATGTTTCACCCTAAAAAGGTGTGAAATAATAATAAAATATGGCAAGGAAACTCACATGGAAAACTTACTTCCTATAAGTTGCACTTAAGATAACAATAAGAAGATAAGATGGTTCCAACGATTTGTTCACGATTCAACCTAATGGTTGATGTCACATAATTAGAATAAAGATACGATTCAAGATTAAATATGAATTAGGGTTTCATTTGGAATTTGAGGGTTTTAATAATTAAGTCAAAAAAATAATATAATCATTTATATTTTGATTTAATAAGTATGGAATAGATTGATTAAATAATTAATATTGAAAATGATAATGAATAATAATAAAATTAAATAATTTTTATTTATAATAATTAATTTAATAAAGATTAAGTATAAAGTGTGGAAGAAAATAATTACTTTAATAACTATTTACGATATAATATTGTTGAATGAATAATTGAATAGTAAGTAATACTTACATATTAATAATAATTGATTAAGTCATGATTTTGTATATTATGCGAAAAGAAATAATTAATTTAATAATTGATTATTTAAACTCGATCAATAATAATTAATTGGGTAATTAATTATTTAAATAAGTTATAAAATACTTATTTGATTTAAAGGAAAACCATTTATAAAGTATTAAAAAGAAATAAACTTCTAGATAATTTTTGACAGAGTTTTTTATATTATTAAGATATTTTTCGCAGAAACGTTAGATGGGGCGATGCACTTTTACAACACAACAACATAATTGAGAATAGTTTTTTTAGAACACTTAACAGATGAAATGAGGAACTGGTTAACTAAATTGTGATATGCTAAGAACACAAGTAAGTAAGAGACAAAACAAGATAGCAAACAACACAAGTAATTTGGTTTTCAAGAATGTTGTATATTGCTTCTCAAGTTTTATTACAAAGTGTTACAAAGTATAATGGAAAGTTACAAGTACTTGAGATACATATACTACATCCTACAGCCGGTCATACTTTGAAAGCCAGCCGTATACATATGACTAGATAACAAAATAAAATGTAGAGTCAAAAGGCAAATTTGCTTTTGACTTGTGACTATGACACACCATAGATCAAAACATCATATATTACAAAAGGATAAGATACATAAAGTAGAAAGCTCAGACTCAACACCTCAATGTATAATTTTCCATAACCATGGACCCTTTCACCAACTTGTGAAAGCTGGTGAGTCAAAAAGAGTTGCAGTGGAAAGGTGTCCAGCTTTATGGAAAAGTAGATCAGATAATAGCATGTACATAAAAGTATTTGGAAGAAATCTATCTTTATAAATTGGATTCGGAAGAGTTTTGTCTCTAAAACTTTGAAAGACTTCATATTTGGCTTCAGAAGATATTGGTCATGGCTTCGAAAGATTTTACACTTAGAGTATTTCTGGTGTGAGGTGTAAAACTTCTGAAGCATTTCTACTTTAGTAACTTTGTGCATGCACACAGAGAGACTTTGGATGCTTTGAATGTTTTTACTACATCAAACTAGTTGGAATTTACGAACTCCCCCTAGGGTGATGCTACCAAAACATTTGAAAATCTTCATCAGTTGACAGTCCTCATCATGATGACAAGGCCCTTCTTCTTTAGATTGTCAGGATCACTCAGACTTTCATACTATCTTCTTATCACAAAGAGATCATGCAGAGGAAGGTTGAATAAGTCTTGCCATGTGTAGACATTCTCACCACCTTGATCTCTAATCACATGCCATCTTTCTCGATTAGTTGTGAAGGTTAAGGATATGATGGGTCTCTTAGAAGCAAGAGGATTCACTTGGATTGGAGTTGATTGGGTTGCCTCTTCATGCACTTCCTTATGTTGACCTGACTCACCCTGAGGTATGGAGGTGGATGGTTTTGACTTCTTCTTCTTCTTTGACTTTGGTCTAGAAGCCATCCTCTTCCTCCTCTTTAATGACTTTAATTGAGAAGACTAGTATGCAGCACTTTGTTGATCAGTCTTGTCTTGCTTAGTTGGGCGTTCCTCCCTCATAGGTTCAGTATGAGAGGGAGTTTGACCAGGCTGTGGATCAGAAGATGAAGTTTGTTGAGACTGAGCAGGAGCTCCGAGTTGTGTTGTCTTAAAAGGTTCAACCTTAACCTTCACTTCTTGAGGAACCTGACTTGGTGGAGAGTGTAAGTCAACAAGTTCTCCTGTTTTGATCTTCTGCTTGATCACCATAATATGCTCATCCATAGTAGATAGAGACATAGGGCCAAGTCTCCTTTTAGAGAATCCATACAACTTTAAGAAGCTTATCGTTCTTTGTCTATTAGCAGACTTCTTCATACTCTTTTGAATGATGGTCCTTGACCTTGCAACATCTTCCCTTAATTTTCTTTTTGTTGCCTTATGTTCTTTGAGTACCTTAAGCTCAAGCTGTTTGAGATACTCAAACTCTAAGTACTCAAAGGACAAGGGAAGAAGTGCAGATGCCTGGTATAGGCCTGTGGCACTCAAGTAGTTGATCATATTGATCCTATGAGTCTCTTTGTCTACCTAAGGTTCTTGTGAAGCCACAACCTCTTATGTAGGACTTTCTTGAACTGGGGAGAGAGTAGGAACATGCTTGTATAATCTCTTTCGTCTCCTCTCCTCTTTGATTTGGAGAAGAAACATTGCATCCACCGCTTCCTTCCTCTCTCTTGACAATTCTATGTCAATAAGTTCGTTAAGTTCCTCTAAGGGGATAGATATAATCTCATCAATGTCATAGTTCTTGGTTTGCAGGTAAGTAATGTTGATGCCCTTAACTCATCATCTTGAGTGTTTGGTCAGGGGACAACCCTAATTGTAGCTTCCATGAATCCTATAGACCCAGAGCAACTTTATCCCCTTAGCCTCCACTTCCTCTTTCTCTCCTCCTCCTCAATCTCCTTAGAAGTCATTTTAATTTTCCCTTTATCACTAACAGACCTTTGTGACTCAGGGTGGAGAGAGCTATGGCATTCATTGCTTGGTGTAGCCTCCAAGATCTGGCCAGAGAGAGGTTGTGATACGCCTTCACCAGCAGGTTCTTAACTAATGGAATGGATTGCTGAAGTAGTTGTAGTTGTGACATGGCTTTCAGGCTCTACCACTGGGCCTTCAGTCAAGGTTTCCCCTTCAAAGCTAATCTTAGGGTTTGCCTTAACATCCAGTTGCCAATAGTATTACCTAATTGCCCTTGTCTCCTTCTAAGGCTGAACTCTTTACTAATTCTGTCCTAAATCCTTTGTGCCAGCTTGTCAACTTGTCTACATTGGCTTGGATTGACAAGTGACATGTTGATCAAGTCAAGACCTTCACAGTAGTACAAGGTCTGAAAATTGAAGACTTCTTGCTGCCCTTGAACTCTTTGAAAAATAAGGGCTCTTCTGTTTGCATCATACATCCACCCTATGATGTAGTTAGAAGTTCCTTGAGGTGGAGATGATATTGCCCTTGGTATACCTTCCTCAGAAAGACTCTAAATGTAAAAGTCTATTAAGTCCACATCAATGTGAACTTGACAAAGTTGCTGAGTATGAACAGTTGCAACTAAAGATGCCGAGTCCTCACTGCCAAGCTCTTTGAAGAACTCCCAGGTTCTATGTCTGTGATGACTTTCTCCCCCTTTTTGGTAGCATCACCCACTTGCATAAGTGAGCTAGAGGTTAGATCAACCACATTCATAGGTTCTTTTGTTCCTGGTTGAGCTCTTTTTAAAGGTCTCCAAGGTAGTTTTTCCTTAAGATAAGTGATATCGGTTTGTCAAGCCTAATCAAAAATAATTTATAACGGTCCAAACTCACCTAAGATAGCTAGGGTAAGCCGGGTCGATCCATAGGGAATATGTGGAAAGTGTGGTTCAACTCGTAAAGTATAGGGGGTTTATTGAAAATACTTTTAACTTAACTAAATTGCAAAAAGTACTTAAATCAAAAAGTAAAATGGATTGTAACTAATGGTGAGAGAAGTAATCCTCTCCGAGGTTCAGGTTTATGACTTAGGCTTGCTCTTTTACTTTAACGGGTCACATAGACATAACCAAATTAACTTGTTTTAAGATAATGAATTGAATGAACTGTGTCTATGCACTTATCCGAATCATACCCTACATTTGTTTTACCCTAATCCCATCCACAATTGATGTTTACAGATGAAAAGAAATCTAAAACATTCAAGAACAGAACAATTGGATTGAAGATAAAACATGTATTTTTGAATCTCAAAACGATTAATAATGTTACTCGGTTTAATTCACCGTGTTCAAACATTAAGATTAACAAAAAACAATCAAGAAAAAGTCATAGTATAAACCTTACCACCCGGAGAAGATCATAGGTGGATTAGCCGGACATGGAAACGAAAAACAACTCAAAATCGAAAGTAAACATGGTATCTAACATTAGAGATTCAAACCGAATGATAAAAATGAGATCTTGAGCCTTGAAATCGCCTTCGGAAGCCTCCTGGATCGATTGGGGTCGTTCGGGAACCTTGGGGGTGGCTTAGAGTGAAAATTTCCCCTTAAACCCTAATTTTTGCGACTTATAAGTCATCAACGCGTCATCTACCGTAGGTCAGCTTTCTGCCGTAAGTCAGGTTAGGGCCATTCTATTTATTTTTGAACTAATGTACCGTAAGTCATGTTTCCACCGTAAGTCATGGCCAATCAGCTTTGTCCGATTCTTGTTTTCTTCGTAACTTCTTCGTTCAAACTCCATTTTCCTCCCTATTTGCGGCCACATTCTCATAATTGAATTCTCTATCACCTCATCTATCATGAGCTTCATTTATCAACCATATACATTCTTCAAATCACGTAAAATCATCACCTTTAACCTTCAAAACACCAAATCATCGTAGTTAACTTATTCAACACAATACTTTATATATAAGCTCATTAAACACATTAAATTTAACTATTTAATCATGATAAACATCATTCCAATCCCCTTACATCACATCCCACACTTGTTTCTCGCTTGCCCTCAAGAGAGGTTGCTTTTAAAAGTCAACAATATGGGTTATTTTTTTCTTTTTCAAATAAGACACACAAATACTAACCATCACCCAAGGTTCAAAGTCATACCCGATTTCCAAACTCGATAATCATGACCCGTTAACAACCATACACCCTCTAACCCATAGAATTCCCTAACTAGAGGTCCCAAACTCTAAGTGGCTTCCTTGCACATGGCACACCCTTCACAATAAGACTCTCCACTCAGCTTGATTTCTGAACTTGGCAGAAGATGTGCCGGTAATTTATGAACACTCAACAATAATGCAAACTAATGAGCATAGGCTTGTAAGACAATCACCTCTCCACCCACTAACACAAGATATCACACCAATCATGAGGCTTTTCAAAGGTTGTAATGTTAGGCTGAGGTTTGGGTAGGAGTAATTTGAGCTATAGTGACTAGGGTGATGGGATGCTTGAGTTAACTACTTTATTCAAGACTAAACAAAACTACTTCAAATACTTTAACTACAACTTACTTCAAAGCACAATCTTTTTTGTCTAATAATTCAATATTTCAAACTTAACTGTTTTGACAACTTTCTTTTCTCTTTTTTTTCTTTCTTTTTTTTGAACTAATGAACCTAAATTAACAAATACAATGGATTGTACTCAACTTAGCTATCCCCACTGCAACTTCAAAACATGATATCAAATGAAACTTAACACTATTACCACTTAGTTAACTCAAGTTCCATCACACGGGTAAACAATTGAATAGGCTAAAAAAATGGCTAATGCGTCAAAAATTTTAGTTTAAACAAATGAATGGGGAAAAGGCTCAAACTTGGCAACTAGTGAATAGATGTCGGATGGGTGGTCCTATGGGGTTATTCTACGGTTGATCCTATGCCTCAATCACTTTGATATGAATCTCGGTCTCGAATCTCAATATGCACGCGCCCCCCCACAAGTTCTACCGCTAAGTAGGCATTATTGCACTCTCAACAAGCAAATAGATATAAGAATATCAACGAATAGGCTTCTCACATATGGAAACGGTGGAATTGGGTTACCGACATGACACATGCAAGTTTACTAAACCCAAAGTTTGCCATCCCAAGTTGGGCATTCCTTTTCCAACTTGCACAAACCCACCGGGTTTAAACATTTAGGGAATCAACCATGACCAAGAACCTTAACCAATAATTAGTATTTTTAGGGAAAATGTTACAAATTTTAAAATTTGTCCAAATTTTCATTTCTCCAAAATGTGTTTATCAATGCTTCCCCCATCCCCACACTTGGGATACATTATCCCCAATGTATGGTTGTTTTCTAAAGACTTCAAACATTTCGATCTCATTTAGACTTTTCCATCAACATTATCAAGGTTCTTTGACTTGACTCACAATGAAAGACAAACATGAATATAAACAAGCTACTTATTTCCTAAGAACATAACATAAAGACTTCAGACACCAAACATCTAACACCACCCGCCCCCATATTGTTCTATCGTTCTTGCCACCAACCCAAAACATAGATAGCTAAGCACACAACCACATAAGATAATATAGTTCAAATTAGAGCAAGTGGACCTGATCGATCAGAACAATCACGATCCGCGATTGCCCCCAAAGTACCATGACTGCCGTTGTCCAAATATGTTGTTCAGATCATCCATCCATTCACTAAACTGGAATGCACCCCCTTGTGGTCCACTACTACTTCCTTATTCACTCTGTTGCTGCTAAAACTGTATCGGATCAATCCACTCCGACTGATGCCACTCGGGTCTCGGCAGCCTCTGCACTCCATCATAGGGTGGAAGAGTAAGGTAGTTGATAAGTGGTAGTGCTTGTACAAACGGCTCTTCGCGGTGGTAAGCTTCATGATAGCCAAGCTGCTGATGTGATTACCAGTTTTTGTTGACTTGAATTTCTTGATGCACAAGGTTAACACGATTCCAATGGTTTTGATTTGCAATCACTACTTGAGCATCATCTCCCGCTTGCAACCTACTGTGTTGTTGTAAGTCCCAATTGTTTTGATTGTAGCTAGGCCACATGTCAAATCCTTCAGGTCTACACTCTTGCACCCGAGTCCACATGTCATCAGGCATTGGGTATGGGGGTCTGGTGACTGACTCTTCTTCCTCATGTTGATTAGTCAAATCATCCTTATCTTCACTATTCGCAATGTCAGCTTCACTTTCATCGCATGTTTCTAATGGTCTTGCATCCAGTCTTTTTACTTTAATCTTTTCCCCGTTCCTATGCTTCCACCTTGCATACCTGTCATTTGAACTCCATTCCCAACCTACTCGTGCCATAAGAACCAGATTGAATGGTTCCAGATCTTTGACAATGTAACTCGTTGGCCTTTCAATTGTTGAATGATCTATTACCTTAAAATATTTGAGCAAAGCTTGAATCAACCTACATTGGGGGATGATCTGCTTAACCTTAGAGGTACGGGCTAGCCAAATGTTCATCATGGCCAAGTAGCAAAATGACATTTTGTGGTCCCCTGTCATGATAGAGTAGAGAACCAGTACATCACAAAACCGAACCGAGTCCTTGTCACCCCTGCAAGGCATCACATTCTGGGTTACAATGGTTTGGATTAATCTTGCTTCCTTCTTCAAGTCTACCCTTTTCATTGTGCTAGTTTTCCCAGGTTTAAAAATTGTATCTCTCATCAATTCCCACCATGGATAGTTGTCCGGTCTGTTCCAAAGGTTTTCTTCAGAAGGAAATTCATATTGACTCATGGGTAAGGAATCAAATTGTGCCAACTATTTCAGGTTGGTCATGGACATTGTAACTTTCCGCCCTCGGCAATAACCTACAGCTTCATTTGTTGAAAATTCTTTGTACCTTCCAATTGAAGTGTACTCACCCATTCATCTATCACTGGTGCAAACAACTTGTCTTCTTCCTGGTCATAACACTTTAGTACAACTTGCCATCCTAATTTTTCAGATCTGTCATGTACCCGGTGATGAGCGAACAATGCTTCAACGACCTCTCTTTCTACCAAGTATGCCTCTTTTCTATCTCTTATTTTTGACATCTTTTCTTCCCATAAACTTGGTTGAAATATGGGGTGAAACTTTGTCAAAGGTCCACCCTTCCACCTAGGTATGTCTTCCATCACCACTTCCTCTCGCGATGGCATTGGTTCGTCCCTTATCTGCAATGGTGTAGTTTCCTTCTTTGCCCTTTTTGACAGGCCAACCTGTTCTTTCCCTAATCGCCCCATCTGCACACATGAAAACATAAACAGTCAAAATTACCGCTTAGGCAAACCAGCCCATATAATTAGCGAGACAAGTGTTCAATAACCACATCCCCACACTTGCTTTGTTGCATGCCATTGGTCCCTCCGTCCTTCTAGGCATCAAGCCTTCACACTAATATAAGGTCTTACTATTTTCATCAGATTAGCTTCTAAACAACAACTGATCCATTTTACTCTTACATACCACAATCTGGGGAATTACATGTTGAATGACCACCACTAAAGTAACATATGGCATTAATCAACATAGGCCAACATCAACCATCAATTTAATCCCATCATAACCTTACTAGCTAACAGGGGTTGAGTTACATGTTTAATGAGCACCATTGCCTCAAACATGGTATCCACCCCTTATAAATCCGTTCATATGAGCAATTAGTTACTTTCATCATGCATAACTCAAACAACATTATAACACTCGTGTGAACCACTTAACAAAGGTTAACACTTCATCCATCCTTACAATATGGTGAGAAAATCATACCTTTGTGGCTTAAGGAGGTTAGTATTAACTTTGATACCAAGAAAATCACCCGGAAGTGAAAAATTCACACTTTAAGATTTAGGGTTCGTGACCCACATGTAGATTTACCAAAAACGAGTTGAGATTCGAAGAAACTAACCTTGGATTCTTGTTCCTCTCGAAAGGTTACTCACTTTAGACTCAAGAACTGCTTGATTTGGTTAAGAATCGAAAAAGTTATGGTTTGGGGTGAGTGGGTGTTCTTGAGAGAATTTGGTGAAGAAGAAGATGACAATTGAAGGAAAATTAAGTTTTGATCGGATGTGAATTGATATGTTAAGAGAAAACAAGTTAGAGGGTTATGCATAACACCCCCTCCTAGTTTCCCATTTGTAAACTTTTTTTTTCTGGTCGTCGCCGTAAGACATGTGCCCACCGTAAGTCACGGTGGGTGGTTCTGTTTTTTTGTCATTTCCACCGTAGGACTCCCGCCCACCGTAAGTCACCGTGGGCCCATTCTGTTTTTGGGTGTCATTTCCACCGTAGGTTACGGTGGATAGGTGACCTACGGTGGTGCTCACCCTTATTTATTTTATTTTTATTTTTATTTTTATTTTTTTCAATAGAAAAATAAAATTAACCAACTAGAAAAGAAAAATCCGCTTTGCACCCTCACCCCCAACTTTTGAATTGAGTTGTCATCAACTCACAATTTAAACATGAATGTACCTGGTCGAGTGGTGCCATAGCATCTACAAAGTGTTTAAACAAAACAAAACAAAATAAAACCAACAAAATATGAACAAACTAAAGGAAGCAAAACAAAGATAACGAAACTCACAAACACGGGTTGCCTCCTGGAAGCGCTACATTGAATAGTCTATAGCTTGACTTTTTGTTACCTCAATTCTAGAGTGGGTGAGAAACCTGGATGCTGACGGACATAAGATCATCAGTTTGCTTTTCTGGTCCATTCAGATCATTAGGTCTTAAGTATGGCTTTAAGCGATGACCATTAACTATTTGTCGTATGTGATCATCAAAATCCTCGATCTCGATTTCTCCCGAATTCCCAATCCGTGTGATTTTGTATGGCCCTGTCCATTTACTCTTTAGTTTACCTGGGAATAATTTTAAACGAGAGTTGTACAACCAGACCCAGTTCCCCACTTGAAAATCTTTTAGTCGGATTCTTGCATCATGCACCCGTTTCATCTTGTCTTTATAAATTGTGGCATTTTCGTAAGCTTCCTCTCGTAGTTCTTCTAACTCTATTAAACTTAACATCCTCTGTTTACAGCAGTGTTATAATCAAAGTTAGCTTCCTTAATGGCCCATAATGCACGATGAGCTAATTCTAGAGGTAAGTGGCAGCCCTTCCCGTAAACCAATCGGTAAGGGTGGTGCCAATTGGTGTTTTGTAAGCAGTACGATATGCCCACAAGGCGTCATTCAACTTGTTAGACCAATCCTTGCGGTCAGGTCGAACCGTCTTTTGTAAGATTTCCTTGATTTTTCGATTTGACACCTCTACCTGGCCACTTGTTTGTGGATGATAAGGTGTTGCAATCCGATGATCAACACCATATCTTTTAAGCAATTTACCAAAATTAAAATTTTTGAAATGTGATCCCCCATCACTTATGATCACACGGGGCACCCCATATCGACTGAAAATGTTGGTTTGAACAATTTTGTACACGACACTATGGTTATTAGTCTTTGTGGCAGTGGCTTCGACCCACTTTGACACATAATCAACCGCTAATAAGATGTATAAATTTCCAAACGAGTTGGGGAAGGGTCCCATGAAATCAATCCCCTAAACTTCAAAGATTTCGATTACGAGGATTGGTTGTATGGGCATCTCAGTTTGTTTGTGATGCTACCCATCTTTTGACAGTTTGCACATGATTTTGCAAACTCAAATGCATCCTTAAAAATAGTGGGCCAAAATAGCCCAGATTGTAACACTCGATGCCCTATTTTCTGACTATTGAAATGACCACCACATGCAGATGCATGTGCCAAATGCAAAACATCACGTATCTTTGAATCTGGAACACATCGTCTGATTAGTTGGTGAGCCCTATCTTGAACAAATCTAGATCTTCCCAAAAGTATTGTTTTGCTCGTGACACAAAATGTTTCTTCTTTGACTTTGACCAATGTTCTGGAATTACACCTGCAACACAATAATTGACACAATAATTGACAAAGTCAGCATACCATGGACCAGTAGATGTAGAAACGGACAGTAAATGCTCATCAGGGAAGGTTTCAATGATTTCTAGTTCATGTTCATCCAACTTATGGATGATTCTCGACAGGTGGTCGGCTACTACATTTTCCTTTCCCTTCTTATCCCTTATCTCTAAATCAAAATCCTGCAACAACAATATCCATCTAATCAATCTAGGTTTAGCATCCTTCTTATCCATCAAGTACCTAACAGCAGAATGGTCAGAGTAAACAATAATCTTACTACCCCAAATATACGATCAAAACTTATCTAATGCATAAACAACGGCAACTAACTCTTTTTTTGTGGTTGTGTAATTCAATTGAGCATGAGAAAGAGTTTTACTTGCATAATAGATAGCTACCGGTTTCTTATCCACTCGTTGCCCCAGCACAGCCCCAACTGCAAAATCACTAGCGTCACACATGATTTCAAACGGAAGTGACCAATCCGGTGATTGCAAAATTGGGGCCTCCACCAACTTTTCTTTTAAAATGTTAAATTCTTTCAAACACTCATCGTCAAAGTTAAAAGGTACATCTTTTAGAAGCAAGTTACACAAAGGTTTTGTTATGACACTGAAATTTTTAATGAAACGCCGGTAAAAGCCTGCATGTCCTAGAAATGACCTAATCCCTTAAATGTTTGTTGGTGGTGGTAGAGTGGATATATCAACCTCTATCCCCCTACTAGAGATAACGTGTCCCAACACCATGCCTTTTTAAACCATGAAGTGGCCCTTTTCCCAACTAAGGACCAGATTCGAGTCAACACATCTTTTCAAAACTTTTTGTAATTGATCTAAACATGACTCAAAAGATGTTGAAAATAAAAGTCATCCATGAAGATCTCCATAGAATCCCCCACCATATCTAAAAAGATACTCATCATGCACCTCTGAAAGGTGGCGGGGGCATTGCACAAGCCAAATGGCATTCGCCTAAACGCAAAAGTACCATACGGACAAGTGAATGTTACCTTATGTTGATCATCCGGATGAATTGCTATTTGGTTGTAACTTGAAAACCCATCCAGAAAACAGTAATATTGTTGACCCGCTAATTTTTCAACAATTTGATCAATAAAAGGTAATGGGAAATGGTCCTTAGAAGTTATAGTATTCAACTTCCTATAGTCGATACAAATCCGCCACCCGGTTACCGGTCGGGTGGCGACCTCTGTACCATCCGTGCCTTGAACGATCTGTATGCCTGCCTTTTTTGGTACTGTTTGAGTCGGGCTAACCCATTCACTATCAGAGATAGGAAAGATAATACCTGCATCCAGCCATTTCAATACCTCTTTCTTCACCACCTCCCTCATATTCGGGTTCAATCTCCTTTGAGCATCTCGAGCTGTTTTTGCTCCCTCTTCAGTGATGATCTTTTGCATGACAATGGATGGGCTGATTCTTCTCAAATCTACAATGGTCCATCCTATCGCAACCCGATATTTTACTAGAACATCCATCAAAGCTTTCTCATGTTCCTCAGATAAGTTGGAGGCAATAATCACCGGAAAGGTGTTGTTGTCTCCCACATACGCATACTTCAAGTGCTTTGGCAGCTCTTTCAATTCCAACGTAGGAGGTGATGTTAGTGATGGTTGTAGCTTTGTGTCGATATGCTCTGGTAGAATTTCCACTTGATGGGTCCAAGTAGGTCTACCTTCCTTGACTGCCATCACCTCCACCTCTTTCTCCACCTTCTCCATTTCATTGCTTAGTTCCACTTGATCCCTGTCACAATAAACACACACCTCTATGGTGTTGTCCTCATTAACAGGAAGACCACACCTATCAATAGTGTCTACCAAGGGCATTCACTATGAATCAGAGGATTAGATGTATGGGAAAAATAATTTATTAGCTGCCTTTGATCTCCAAAAGTCATATCAACTACCCCGGTTCTACAATTGATTAATGAGTTGGAAGTGGCCAAAAATGGACGACCCGGTATGACTGTTTGTTGGTCATTTGAATCTCCCGACACATAATCAAGAACTAAAAAATCAACCGGGTAGTAAAAATCTTCCACCCTGACGATAACATCAAAGATCATTCCCCTAGGCAGTCGGGGTGTCCTGTCAGCTAGCACCACGGTGGTGTTAGCTTTATTCAACGAACCAAAATCGTATTGATCATATAAACTGCCTGGGAGAATGCTCACACTAGCCCCCAGATCTAACAAAGCCTGTGATATGTGGAAATCACCCACTTGAATAGATATCACCGGCTCTCCTAGATCTGGAAGCTTGGGTGGAACAGCTGGTCCTGCTAGTATGGCACTCACATGATTAGATACTTCAATTTTCTTAGGTATTTTATTATTTCTGTTTTGAGTGCACAATTCTTTTAAAAACTTTGCATATGCAGGCACTTGTTTGATTACCTCTAATAGTGGAATGTTGAATTTTACTTGTTGAAAAACTTCCTACATTTCATCATTTTGTGGTCTCCTTTTTCCCGAGGAAACCTTTTTACCTAGATCAATTAATGCCTTAGGAAATGGGATGGTATTATCCTCCACGCCCTTTTCCTGGACACTAGTTGACTTTTGCCCCCGTCACCCGATCAATTTTATTTGAAAAAGTTACTTTCTTGGGTGATTTAGGTGTGACAAGTTCAATCTCACAATCGCTATCCTCATCCTCATTAACGTCCTCCACCACACCTTCAATGAGTTGTGATGGAGGTTCAACTTTATTATCATAAATCTTACCTGAGCAAAGAATGCTTACCTGGCTAACTGAAGGATGTCTACTACTTGAAGGTTCTGCATTAGATGAACTGTGATTTGGATTCCTTTGAGTATCACTAGGAAGTTTCTCTGGAGCTTTCTTCAAAATGGCAACTTCTTCAGCCAATTGCCCCACTTGCTTGGATAAAGCCTCAACACTCTTGTCTCTCACTTCATTAGATTTCTTCATCTCCTTCATAAATTCCAGAAGTTCCTTATTTGATGGCTCTGCAATTCCTCCCGATCCACCCTGGTCTTGATTATTTTGGTAGTTCCTCTGACCAGCCCTGTTATAATCCCCTGATTGTATTCACCACTTTAACCCATTGACCTGTTCTGATATTGCTGATGTAAATTACCTTGAAAGTTTGGGTTCAACTGGTTATCTGGATTACCATATCTGAGGTTTGGGTAATTCCTCAAACCAGGGTGATAAGTGTTATTATTGGTGTTGTTGTTGTATGGTCGCCTATCACCCTACACATAATTCATTTCTTCCAACCCTTCATCAAACTCTGGACAATCTCTTGCAGTGTGTCCAGCTTCACCACATCCCTGACATATAACAAAAAGAACTTGTAGCCTTTACTGTAGCCTTACCTGCTGACTGACCCAACCTTGAAGCTCTTCTATCCACATCATCAACCACATTTCTTGATCTCCTACGAGACTGAGCTTGTCGTTTTGAGTGTATACTCATCCATTACAGTAGCTCCTAGTCATCATCCTCAGTATTAGTCATGAAAGTTCCTACACTTGTTGAATTCACATCTCTCACATCTTCAACAAATAACCCATCATAAAAGGAAGAAATCAACTCCCATTAGGGAATGTCGTGATGTGGACAGGTTCTCAATAACTCCTTGAACCTTGTCCAAGCGTCATGAAATGGTTTATCTGGTTGCTGACTGAAGGTACGAATGGCAGTCCTGGCCTCACTTGTCTTTTGTGGTGTATAGTATTCTTCTAAGAACGCCAGCTGCATTTGCTCCCAAGTGTAAATGCTAGCACCAGGTAGTGAATGGAACCACTTCTTCGCATTTCCTTTCAATGTAAACTGGAATAGAACCAACATCACTTCCTCTGGTGTGAAACCTTGTGCCCTAATGGTCTCGCAGATGGCACTGAACTCATTAAGGTGCAGATAAGGTTCTTCCTTGGATACTCCATGAAACTCTAGAAGGATAGCCAAACTGTTGTATCTAATCTCAAATGACCTCCCTATCAATCGCGGCCTAACTATGGGTGATGCAGCTCCAGCTATGGAGGGGCAGAAATGGCTATCAACCCCTTGAACTATAGCTTGATGTGGTTGAAACCCTGGGTTTCGATTTGCCCGAGGGAACTCTTGCCTTCGACCTTGACCTCGGCCCAGATTCTCCCTTTGCTGCCTTGGTTGTTTATTTTGTCTATACCGACCTGGATTGTTATTGGGTTCATTGTGTTGCACCTCATCTTCAGCATATTCCTCTTCATACCCATCACTTCATCCATCTATGTCATCATCTCAAGTATGGATACTCAGCCTGTCAAATCTATCCTCTTCCTCCTCAAACCTGTTACCACCCCTTTGTTGTCTTAGATTCTGTCTTGGGGGTCTATGTTGGTATGGGTTCTTCCTTGGTTGAGGATATGGATTTTGTCTTTGAGGTGGCAGATTCTGGCCAATTGGGTTTTGTGCTTATGACTGACATTTGGGTATGGTAATGGATCATTTGGTTGGCTTGGTGGAGGTTGATCAAGTGGTGGATGTGGCGGTTGGTCATTGGGTGGATTTTGGTTAAGTGGTGGTGGTGGGTTATGTTCCATCTTGTACTCTTTGACTGCACTTGATGATTGGGTTTTTGCACGGGATTGTGCTCGATTTTTTCGAGCGGTCTTTTCAACTTCTGGGTCAAAAATTAACGGAGACTTATTCCTTGCGTACCGGGTATGCATGCACGGAGCTGTCACCTGCACACAACAAGCACACCTAGCGTAACAACGAAAAAGAAAGTAAATAAAATAAACAAACTAAACTAAGAATCAAATGAAACACTTTACGCACTAATTTCCTGGCAACGGCGCCATTTTGATATCGGTTTGTCAAGCCTAATACAAAATAATTTATAACGGTCCAAACTCACCTAAGATAGCTAGGGTAAGTCGGGTCGATCCACAGGGAATATGTGGAAAGTGTGGTTCAGCTCGTAAAGTATAATGGTTTATTGAAAATACTTTTAACTTACCTAAATTGCAAAAAGTACTTAAATCAAAAAGTAAAATTGATTGTAACTAATGGTGAGAGAAGTAATCCTCTTCGAGGTTCAAGTTTATGACTTAGGCTTTCTCTTTTAGTTTAACGGGTCACACAGACATAACCAAATTAACTTGTTTTAAGATAATGAATTGAATGAAACTGTATCTACGTTTACAGATGAAAAGAAATCTAAAACATTCAAGAACAGAACAATTGGATTGAAGATAAAACATGTATTTTAGAATCTCAAAATGATTAATAATGTTACTTGGTTTAATTCACCGTGTTCAAACATTAAGATTAACAAAAAATATCAAGAACAAGTCATAGTATAAACCTTACCACCCGGAGAAGATCACGGGTGGATTAGCCGGACATGGAAACAAAAACAACTCAAAATCAAAAAGTAAACATGGTATCTAACATTAGATTTTCAAACCGAATGATAAAAATGAGATCTTGAGCCTTGAAATCGCCTCCGGAAGCCTCCTGGATCGGTTGGGGTCGTTCGGGAACCTTGGGGGCGGCTTAGAGTGAAAAATTCCCTTAAACCAAAATTTTTGTGA
The DNA here is from genome assembly GCA_025506515.1 of Flaveria trinervia. Classification (NCBI taxonomy): domain Eukaryota; kingdom Viridiplantae; phylum Streptophyta; class Magnoliopsida; order Asterales; family Asteraceae; genus Flaveria; species Flaveria trinervia. The sequence goes on from CM046448.1 coordinate 23,364,037, forward strand.
CTTATAAGTGATTTCAGCGCGTCATCTACCGTAGGTCAGCTTTCTGCCGTAATTCAGGTTAGGGCCATTCTGTTTATTGTTGAATTGATGTACCGTAAGTCATGTTTCCGCCGTAAGTCATGGCCAATCTGCTTTGTCCGATTCTTGTTTTCTTCGTAACTTCTTCGTTCGAACTCCGTTTTCCTCCCCGTTTGCGGCCACATTCTCGTAATTGAATTCTCTATCCCCTCATCTGTCATGATCTTCATTTATCAACCATACACATTCTTCAAATCACGTAAAATCATCACCTTTAACCTTCAAAACACCAAATCATCGTAGTTAACTTATTCAACACAATACTTTATATATAAGCTCATTAAACACATTAAAGTTAACTATTTAATCATGATAAACATCATTACAATCCCCTTACATCAATAAGATATATCAAGTTCCTGATCATTGACCATGTTTTCCAAGGTAGTCACCTAAGATTCAGGATGAATAACCTTGGAGACTAGGTAGGTGCATGTTTTTGATAGTTTTTGCACCTTTAGCCTTAGATTACCCTTATCTTCATAAGAAGAATAATGGGGGTGAGAGAATTAGACCAAAGTCTTCTCTCTCACCACCAACATGAAGTTCTTGGCTGTTAGTTTTCCTCTTCTCAATGACAACTTTAGTTGAAGTGTCAATGGGCTGAGTTGCCATGGTTGATGTCATAATGATATAATTACTTGCTCAAGTGATAGCCTCTTCCATATGGATATCCAGAACAGGTTCAGAATTATCCACCTCAGTGATAAGTGACTAATATGGGCTAGACATAGCTAACTCAGGAGCACTCATCTATCTTTGAGTAGAAGAGGAGTAGAGAGACTCACGGTACTCACTGAAACCTAAATTTTCATTAGTATAGAAGTCAAGGTTTGGGATTGGGTGATTTAAGTCTAGAGGTTGGGGATGGTAACTACCCCCTAAAGGTTGTTCACCTGAGTGTTGAGACTTAAAGTGAAGGCATAAGGCAGTTGGGCTTGTGAGCTCATCAGGTTGAGCATCAGGAACCTCAACACTGATCCTTGAAAAGATGGGAGTGGTTTGCTCCTCAGGAGAAGTGGGAGCTTTAGTATCCACTTCCTCTGTATGGGTGAGTGTATAGGGGCCTACACAAACTCAATAGCTTGAGTAGGGGTTCGGAAGTGTGGGTGATTTGCGGTCTTTTTGGTGGTTGGGAAGTAGAAGGTGTGGGTTAAACACTAGCTTGTGTTGCTAGGTTGTCACCTTGAGCAATGAACTCTAACATTTTAGGGACAAGGGTTGTTTCTACCCCTGAGAATCCAACAGTTGGCTTCTTCAAGATTTTAAAGATGTCGGGCTTCATCCATTCCAATTTAAGGATATTACTTGTTTCCCTCAACTGTGAGCCCAATTCATTTTAAGAATGTATTCAACATATCTAGGAAACATGTAATACTCTATGGAGTCCACGTTAGCAAGAAAATTTGTATAAACAAACTAAGAGTACCTAAACTTGACCCCTTGAACCATTCCATGCACTATGAAGGAGAGGTCTTCAGGAATCTGGTCCTACCCTCCATGCTTGTTGGACAAGCTCTGGATAACCACATGAAGAAGGTATTTCCACTGAGATAAGACATTCCCTTTCCTGAAGGTCTTAACAAAGAAATATCCCTCATATCCTATCTGTTCAAAGGAATGATTAATAGCTTATTTTTGGAAAGAACACCTCACCTTCTTCATCATCCAGCTTAAGATGATTGTTGATGATGGCCGGAGTGATAAAGATTGTCCTCCCCTACACTGTCGCGAATAGGGCCTTCTCCCCATCCATAATGACCTCTTGGCAGGGCTTCTAAAATTTAAGCAACTGATCCTCATATAGAGTAGGATCAATAGTAAGGGAGGTGAATTAGTTTGATAGAGCCAAAAAATAGCAAAACTCTGAGAAACTATCATCGTTCTTAGAGTTCAACAGAGCAACCTGGTTGTGCTGCTTGTGAAGTTGCATGGAGAAATTAGGGTTATTTCTGAGGTTTAGATTGGCCATTTTTAGAATCTTAAGGGTGAAGAAAGATGAAGAACAAAGGCGGATTGGAAGAATTTAGGTCAGAGGAGAGATGTAGATGAAGAAGATAGCGATAAAGAGGATATTGAAAAAAGGGGGGAACCGTTGGGTGTATATGTGAAAAGGGTCTGAGACAAAGTTAATGAAAGAGGATAAACATTGAAATCCAGAAGTTGGTCCCACCTCTGAAAAAGTAGTTTTCTTTTGCCCAAAAGGTAGTTTTGTTGGAAGTAGAGAAATCTTCCGAAGGTTATTTTGCTTTGGAAGTTCTTGAAGAAAAGCTTCCAAAGGCAAATTGACTTCCGAAGGGATTTCAAAGATTTTTGGGAATTTTTCTTCGGAAGAGATTTAAAACTCAGAGTATTTATTCTATGAAAAATAAAGACTTCCGAAGAGAAACTGCTTTCAGAATAACATTAGTTCTTTTAAAACATACAAGTATTCAAGTTGATTTTAAGATTCGGTTGATATTTCAGAAATTTCTTCCGAAGGTAATTTTAAATCTTCCGAATGATAAAAAGATCAAAATTTTAGAAAATATAAGGAATGACTTTTAAAAAGATTTTACTTCCAAAGAGAACAAGGGGCTTATAAAGGTGATAAAATAGACAACTTAGGACACATAGGTTTTAGAAATAATATGATTAAGTTTTAAGAAATGCTACTCAAAGATAATTATCCCACTTAGGACACAGATATTTTAATCTGTGTTCATCAAAAGCTTTGGTGAATAGATTAGCATATTGTTCATTTGTGTTAACCTTGACTAGTTTGATTAAATCATTTTCAAAGTTATCTCTAATCAAATGATAAATGATATTGATGTGCTTTGTCCTTGAGTGTTGCACATGATTTTCTATGATTGAGATAGCAATATTGTTGTCTATGTGGATGGGGATCTCTTTGAAGTTAAATCCATAGTCCATTATCTGATTTTGAATCCAAAGTACTTGAGCACAGCAGCTTGCAGCAATAATGTATTCAGCCTTAGCAGTTGATGCAAATACATAAGATTGTTTCTTACATTGCCAGCAGCTTGCAGCAACAACTTTCCACCAAGAAATTGACATCCCCCTGATGTAGAGTTTGTAGTCATGTTGCAACCACCATAGTCACTATCTGTACAAGCATACAGATTAAAAGTCATAATTCTTTGGATACCAAAGGCCAAGTGATGGAGCACCTTTGAGATATCTTAGAATTATTTTGATAGTGATTAGGTGTGACATCTTTGGGTTGGCTTGATATCTTGCACAAATGCATGTAGAAAACATGATATCAATGCTACTAGCTGCGAGGTACAAAAGAGACCCAATCATTGCCCTGAAAAGATGCTTATCAACACACTCCTCCTCAAGATCAGGCCCAAGGAAGTGGTTTCTGGCTATGGGTGTCTTAGCAACCTTACAATCAGTCATGTTGAATCTTTGAAGCATGTCTTGAACATACTTAGACTGACTTATGAAGATGCCATTGTCAACTTGCTTCACTTGAATTCCTAGAAAGAAATTGAGTTCCGCCATGGCACTCATTTCAAACTTGTCTTTCATTAGTTTTTCAAAGTGTTGTAGTGCTTTGAATTAGTTGACCCAAAGATAATGTCATCTACATATACTTGAACTAGCATAATGTCATCTCTTGTTCCTTTAAGGAAGAGAGGTCCATCAATAGTACCTCTTTTATAGCCATGTTGACAAAGATACTATGATAGGGTATAATACATTTTCCTTGGTGCTTGATGCAGCCCATAAAGAGCCTTATCAAGCTTGTAGACATAATCAGGATGATCAGGATCTACAATCCCAGGTGGTTGTTTAACATGCACCTCTTCATCAATCACCCCGTAAAAAAAGCACACTTGACATCAAGCTGGTAAACCTTGAAGTTCTTGGGTGTAGCAAAAGCTAGGATTATCCTGATAGCTTTAAGTCTTGCTACAGGAGTAAAGACATTTGTGTAGTCAATTCCTTCTTCTTGAGTATATCCTTGAACAACTAGTCTAACCTTGTTCTTGATAATAAGTCCTCTATCATTCTTCTTATTTCTGAATACCCATTTGGTTCCTATAGTAGTCTTCCCATGAAGAAGAGGACATAGGTTCCAAACATTCTGCCTTTTTAATTGAAGCAACTCCTCTTGCATAGCTTCAACCCAACTTCCATCCTTTAGAGCCTCATAAATTTTCTTTGGATCTATATGGGACAAGAAAAAAGAGTGAAGACAAACATTTGCATTATGAGTTTGTCCTCTTGTTTTTACCTTTGTGTCAACATCTCCAATGATGTTTATGAAAGGGTGAGACTTGTGCATCCTTAGCTGAGGGAACACAGCAAGTTGCTTAGACATGTCTAAATTAGAGAAATTTAGATCTAGTAATGAGGATTCATTCTCTACATCAGCACACTTATCAAGATTAACTTGATCCAATAAGTGTGTGACATCATTGATGTTTTCATCAATAGAGTGGTTATCAGCATCAAGAAATTCCTAATCACTATCACCACCACCATGCTCTCTAACATTTGAAGCTCATCCTCTTAGTTGTGTACCACTAAGCTGGAATTTGAAGGCACTCAAGAGGTATCAGTAGGATTTGACATTAATGTGCGAGTAGAAGCTTCATTTGCAGGATTAGTTACCACTAGAGCTAAAGATGAGTTGCTTGAAGGTCTTCTCAGCTCAAATCTTGGATGAGGATGACCTGTAGGTATTATGGCTGTAGATCCTAAAACATGCTCACAAGATTTGTTAAAACAGTTGGCAACTAAATCAAGATCGAACAGCCAATCAGGACCAAAACCTTTCACACTGGGAGTGTGCTCATTGAAAGTCACATTGGCTGACTCCTCAACTACTCTAGTTTTGAGAGTGTATACTCTATAAGCCTTAGCTTGGGAAGAGTATCCAATGAAGTGTCCATCATCCGATTTCTCTACAAACTTGGCAGTTTGATCTTTGGTATTCTAGATGGAGCAAGGACATCCAAATGACCTGAGAAAATAAAAATAGGGTTTCCTCTTATGCCAAAATTCATAAGGAGTCTTACCATGAGTCTTAACCACTAAAACTCTATTTTGCACATAGCAGGCAGTATTGACTGCCTCAACGCAAAAGGTGATGGGTAGTTTAGAGTCAGATAGCATAGTTCTTACAACTTCAATAAGTGTCATGTGTTTCCTCTCAACAACACCAATTTGTTGAGGAGTCCCGAAAGCACTATATTTGTCTTGTAATACACTTTTCATCACAGAATGTATCAAGGATTTGGTTCTTGAATTCAATTCATTGGTCATATCTTTTGGTTTTGACCTTGTGATCACATTGATTCTCCATCTTTAAGATGAAATTTTTTAGTATCTCAGGAGTCTTATTCTTAGTTCTAAGGAAGAAGACCCATATGAATCTTGTAAAATCATTTGTGATCACTAAACATTACGAGGTCCTTCTCAGACTCATTACAGTGGTGGGGCCAAGGAGATCCATATGTAACAATTGTAGGAGAGTAGTAATGAAGTTTCTTTCCTTTGTCTTGTGAGATACCTCGTGTTGCTTCCCTTTGAGGCATGCCACACAATGGTCATCACTTGTAAACTCTTTCTTTGGCATTCTAGTTACAAAATCATTCTTAATGCGTTATTCATGTTTTTAAAGTTTACATGGCACATTTTGTTATGCCAGAGGAAAGAACCATCACTATTTGCTTTAGATAAAAAGCATGAAACTTCTCCTGAGGGAGATGTTTCTTGCAAATCCATCTTGTACATGTTCCCTCTCCTGGGGGCTCTACACAGGATATGCTTATGAGGAATGACAACCCCAGGCTTGAGAACAATGCACTTATGCTCAATAAAGAGCATGTTATGACTCTGATCATAAAACTAGGATACACTCAGAAGATTATACTCAAGCTCCTTGTCAAAATTTACCATTTCAATGTTGAGCTTACCATTTATGACCTTGCCACTTCCTGTAATGTAAACTCTAGCATCTCCTCCAAAAGCGACCGGTCCTCCATCAATTCTTTCAAACTTTTGGAGTAGTGACCTATTGCTTGTCATGTGCCTGGAACAACCACTATCAATGATCCATACATTTTTGTTTGTCTTGAGCTGTTCCTGCACAAAAAAGATGGTTAGTTGCATTTGGAAACTCAAGCCTCATTAGTCTTGGGCTCATCAAAAGAAGTTGAAGACAATGCAACAGTAATTGATCCTATAGTCATGTTAGAGGTATAATTTGTTGAAGTTGATGAAGAACTTTCAGCCACTTGTCTTTCTTTGACTTCCACACCACCTTTGGAAGCTTAGCTTGACCTTCAATACTTCAGAAGTTTTTTTGACTTTAGAAGTTTGGATGAATGGGCCTTTGGAAGATCTTGCTTCCACTACAGCAGGCTTTAGTACTTCGGAAGTATTCCTTTCTTCCGAAGGCAAGTTTCCACTTGTCTTCTTATTTATTTTGGAGCTTCTGAAGGAAATAGATTTTCCTTCCAAAGCTTCATCTTTCTTCTCCAGACTTTTAGAAGTTTCTTTCTTTGTGATGTGGAGAGTACTCTTTGGATTGTAAACAAAATCCTTAGCAAGGTGAAAAGTACTCCCACACATAACACAATTTATTTTCTTCCATCTAGGAGTCTTCTTTTGTGAACAAGGCTGGACTTGATCACTTTCACTCTCCATCTTCATCTTCTCAGAGGATGTGGTAATTCTTGTGGGGTTGGAATTACCTTTGGAGCTTGATAGTTCATGTTGTAAAGTAGTGGTGCACAAGTTATCAGCCTTCTTCTTGATGATGGGATGACTTGGACACGAACTAGAACTTTTCTTGTTGGAGTTCAAGTTTCTGTCCTCAGTTTTAACCACTTCAAATCCTGTAGAAACAAAGACTTGTTTCTGTGTATAGCTAAAGGTGGCCTTGATCTCCTGATCCTTCCTTGTCTTTATTTTGCTCTTTCTGATCAAGATCTTCCTCTTGGACTGGTCATCTCAATAGCTTTACTCTCCTTAGAGGGATGATGAACCTTCTCAGAATGCTCTTCTTCACTCCTTGTAGAGCCATTCTTCATCATCTCCTCTTCATCCTCTTTAGTTAAGGGGTCTATGAGGGGAAGCTCATCTTCACAAGTTCCACATCTAAAATATCTTACAGACTAGACTGGGTGTGGAGAATCTATCTCACATGATCCCAGTCCCTACTTATTCTGATAACACACTTTTGCATGCAAGGATAATGATTTCATGTTTTTGAACGTCTCTTCTTCAAGAACACATTTTTATGCCCTGGCTTTGCTGATTACAAGCTCAGCCTAGCATTCAGTCAACTTGGTTATGAGATCCTTGATCTGAGTTCTATAATTTTTGTGATTATGTTTAAGAACTAAAATGCTTTTCTTTAAGTCCTCTATCTTTCACTTATAATCATTTTCAGCCTTTTTAAAATCAGATATTAAGATATTCAAGGACTCAAGATCAGATCTCATCTCTAAGTTGTAGAACCTGTATCTATTAACTTTAGCAATACATTCAAGAGTGCAAAGATGTTCCAATACCTTGGCTTCGTCATGGTTTGCCATGAGTGCTTGATTTGGAGATGCATCTTCCACCTAAAAGCTCCATTCAAATCCTTCTTCTTCAACGGCAACTACAGCTTGCTGCTTTGGCTTCTCATTCGGGGACGCTCTCTTAGTGTAGTTTGGTTCGGCTTGAGTCTGGCCACCATTTGCTCTTGGTGCCTTGCATTCTCTAACAAAGTGAGAAGATCTATCTGCTAAACTATCTCCATATATTCCAAATCATCTGGATGGATACAGTCTAGATCTTCAAGAGTGAAGAGAAAGTTGCTCGTAGATTCATTAGCAAAGGCAAAAGCATGAGAAGAACTTGTCTCTTAGAAGGGACCTCCTTGAGTGTAGCTTTCTCTTGGAGTCTCTAGGAAGGTGATGGATGGACCCTTTTCTGAGTTGTCAGTGTAGCATATGAGATGATGTTGAGGTTCTATGCTATCCTTTTCAGTCACATGAAATGTTGAACTCATTTGATTGCTAGAGTTAGCAGATGAGTTTTGCATGTTCATCTTTATCTGGTATCCACTGAGAATACCATACAACTAAGTTAGAGTGAGAGTCTTAAGGTTCTCAGTGCTCTTGATAACAACACAGTAATGTGTCTATTATCTAGGAAGAGATAACATAAACTTCCACACAATATCTCTGTTCTCAAGAGTTACTCCAACATCCATTAGAATATCCATATTCTCAACATACCTCAAGTATTGTTGAGTCATGGTTTCAGTTGTATTGAAGGTGAAGTTTTCAAATTGATGCTTGAGGAGATCCTTCTTATTCTCCTTGGCTTCAGTTGAACCCTCATACAGAAGCTTCAGCGCTTCCCATAGTTTCTTTGCAGTCTTGCACTTCTTGAAGCCTCTATATATAGAGTTTGAAGTTCGGTGCTTCCCTTAGTGCATGCATGCAAAGAGACTTTGGATGCTTTGAATGTTTTGATTGAATCAGACTTGTTGGAATCCTTACATTTGTTTTCAAATGAAAATATAAGATGATAATGTTTAGCATTTACAAAAATTAATGTGATAATTTATGGGTTAAATTTAATTAACAAAATTAATTTTATTTAATTTCATATCAAAATGTTAATTTCTGTAATTTAATTATAAGAAGAAGGCTTAAAAAAGAGTTGTGAGGGACCAGGTTTGAATTCGGGTCTCATTTCTAAGATCCGAGTGAGTTACCTGTGGGCCAAAGTCTGATATCTATTAGAATCCAAATGATTTTTATTAAAACATTATCTGATTAAATCCCCAACTCCATATGAACCCTAGAGCGATTTGGATTCAAATTGAACATCAAATCGATGTTAATAACCAAATCAATATTGGGGCTTTTAATCCCCAAATGAAACCGAGTATGTGTGAGTGTTTAATTACCCGAAATATGACTACATCGATGTTACGAGATGAAGAAACAGCCACGACCGAGGTTGTTATCGAATGGAGTTGAAATCGGATAGTTTCCTTCAATCAAAGGTGTTGAGAAGCTTCTGAAGGTGATGATGCGTATTAGCCCTCAATCAATTTTGTTTAATAGAGCTTTGGACATGTATTCTGATTAAGTTGCAGGTCGTGAATGAAGATGGTGATTAGTGATGGTGAGTATGCGAGTTTAGATAAGAATTGGGGTTATAGGAAACTCAAATGAACCGAAAAGGATGTTTGGCATCTCTTAAATCGATGTAATTTGAGCTGTTACAGATCGGATGTGTTATGTGGTTTAATTTGGGTGTTTCGGTTTTGATTTGATCAAGCTTAACAAGGTATTGAATCGAATTGAAACAAACATTGTGCTCGAAACAGGTTCATGAGAGGTTTAATACTGTTTAGTTGTGTTTTTAGCCGAACGTTTTGGGTGTGGGAGGGTCGCCGTAGGACCGCCAGAAAGGTCACCGGAGGACAAGGAAGGGTTGACGGGGGTGGGGTTGGTTTTAACAATATTTACAGGTTTGATCCCTGTTGTTTTATTGTTTAACTTTTATGTGAAAAGTTTTATAACTTATGTTTTGTAAATGACATCTTTTGCCCTAAACTTAATTTAAATAATAAGTTCATTTATAATGTTTATCAAACATAAAAGATTTTAACAAGACTCTTTCATTTAATATTTATTGTAAAATGATACATAAAGCTTTAGAATTTTATAAAAAAAATAATTATTTATAAATAAATTATTTATTATACTTTTGTTTAAATGATAAAATGAAAAAAGACAATTATCAATATTGAAATTTCAAAGTGAGTTCAAGTTTGGTTTCCAAAATTTTGAAAATCGGTGGATGTTACAGTCTCCCCAACTTTAAGAAATTTTGTCCAAAATTTAATCACGAGGAAACAAATTTCCAGGAATTGAGGAGACTTAGATTTCATTTCGTGTTTGCAAGGGAACTCTTGGAAGTGTTTAAGTTCCATAAGTTTAATTATGATATTTTTTAGGTTTAAGTTTGTTTAATTATATATATATATATACAAGACGCAATTCATATCAATGGTTAAAAATTATGCAAGTTTATAGAACACATATAGCTACAATCAAAGCTTGACCAAGATTAATATTAGTTTATAACGATTAGCTAAGTGTACTTCGTTCCCATATTTAACAAGTCATACGTCACTAGGTGCCGGCAATACATCGGCTTTAACACCAAATAGGCTTGTCAGGCCCATAGATTTATAATGTCGCCAAGCTAGCAATAGTTAATGATTATCAACATATAATGTATCTCATATAAAGCTCATAATAACATAAATAACCATGACAAAATATAAATATGAATCGCAAAAGCATTACAAGTATAAAATGTTTACAAGTGTAAGTTTGATAAGGTTAACATGATTCACCCCAAAAAGGTGTGATATAATAATAAAATAGGGCAAGGAAACTCACATGAAAAACTTACGTGTTATAAGTTGCAGTTAACATAACAATAAGAAGATAAGATGGTTCCAATGATTTCTTCACGATTCAACCTAATGGTTAATGTCTCAGAATTAGAATAAACATACGATTCAAGAGTAAATATGAATTAGGGTTTTGTTTGAAATTTGGGGATTGTAATAATTAAGTCAAATAACATAATGCGATTATTTATATTTTGATTTAGTAAGGATGAAATAGATTGATTAAATAATAAGATTGAAAACGATAATGAAAAATTAGTAAAATTAAATAATTTAATTTGTAATAATTGACTTAATAAAGATTAAGTATAAAGTGTGGAAGGAAATAATTACTTTAATAACTATTTATGATATAATATTGTTGAATGAATGATTGAATAATAGGTATTACTTACATATTAATAATATACGATTAAGTCATTAGTGTATATAAAACGCGAAAAGAAATAATTTATTTAACAATCGATTATTTAAAACACGATCAAACATAATTAATTGGGTAATTAATTATTTAAATAAGTTATAAAATACTTAATTATGTTATTTTGTTGCGCTTAAGTTTGTTTAATTTTATAATTCATGATTTTAGGTGTTTCTTGATAAAGTATGTAAGATCATCAATTTAGAATTTTAACTGATACACTTTTGTATTTAAGACGGTTCAAGACGATTATGAAGGTTTTGTCACGAATACAACACCAAGTTTTAGATCAACACGAGACTCAACTTAACAAACATGAGAAATATATCAAGACACTTTTGGATGAGATATGAATTTCATAGAAGCTTCTCAAGAAAATAACTTTAACAGGTTCCTTAGATGATCGATTCCTGTTTACTTATGTCATTAAGCTTCCAAAGTTGCATTAGTATAACATTGATACGAGAATCATGTTTGTTAAAATTAAAGATTTAATTTAGAATGAGAGTATCATTGTCATTGGTTTTCAGAATAAGTGCAGTTTTGATGGAAAGGCATTCAGAAAGACAATTAAAAGTCATTGTGAGAATTGGGTAATGAGTTTAAGTTCCAAGAAAACAAGATCAATGATAAGTCAATTCAACTTAACAAGGTGTTTCGAGTGTAACGTTCGATTTACAAACTAAAGCAATACGTTGACTTATCAAAGTATTAGGTCAACTACAACTTTAATGTAGACATGCGTACCTATAAGCGGACACTCACCCCAAGGGTTCCCAGGTAAGGTAAACAGATCCATCGGTTGATTTGGATTTATATGAGTACCTTGCCTAGACAGAACACCTCGAGATACAGGCATCCCATTCTTCTAGCATTACATGTTTTAACTTACGGGACACAAACTTTGACAAGATTTGAAAACCATGAATAGCAATTTAAAAATTGAAATTTGAAAACCATTAAACTTAGGCTCACAAGTTCTTAGAATATGATTTGAGAATCGTGTGGCATTGATAAGAATCAAGGTATGACGAAGAGTCACATAAGGCATATAATCACATAATCAAGTATAAACACATAAACTCATAAGATCCTATCTAAGCATATAAAATATATGAGAGGACGCATGTGTAAGGGTACTTAGTTATACTCTAGTTCATTCCATTTCTAATAACCTAATTCACTATAACCATGGCTTTGATACCAATCTGTCACACCCCAACCTACGGCGGAATCATCGACGCAGACGAATGTGAAACGATTGTTCATAGCACATGGAACTAAATAAGTTAGAATAATATTAAATACCATTTTTCATTAAATAATACTAGAAAATTAAGTCATTACAATACAACAAAGATATAAAAACCAACACAAGATGTTTAATTAAACTAAGTCAAAGTCCTATATTAGCAAGAAGAGTTCCTCAAGTAGCAATCCTGAAACATGTTAAAATAAAAGGTCAACTTTGAAGGTTGGTGAGTTTCAATGGGTTAGACATAATATATATATATATATATATATATATATATATATATATATATATATTATATATATATATATATATATATATAATATATATATATATAAGATTTACAAGTAGCAATTCATGTCAATGGTTAAAAATTATGCAAGTTTACACAACACATATAACTACAATACACCTTGACCAAGATTAAAATTACAAGTTAATAATGATTAGCTAAGTGTACCTAGTTCCCATGATTAACAAGTCATACATCATTAGGAGCCGGCAATACATCGGCTTTAGCACCAAGTAGGCTTGTTAGGCCCATAGATCTATGACATTGCCATGCTAGCAATAGTTGATGATTGTCAACATATAAACTATCTCGTATAAAGCTCACAATAACACAAATAACCATGACAAAATATAAATATGAATTGCAAAACCATTACAAGTATAAAACGTGTTAGGGGACCATGTACGTACGGAGTTCTAACTGATTCTGCATTATACCAGATCAAATAGTGCGGAATCCTATTTGATTGGCGATCCAATCAGTGAGAATGATAACCCGATCGATATAACAATGAACTAAATGTTAAGAACGAGTAGGAATCAATCAAGATCGAACTATGAAGTTGGATTGTGTAAGGCCCCGTTTCAAAGATGCTTACAGCTGGTCAACCATTGCACATAAAGCATACATTTACAGTTATTTTAAATAAACATTCGCAGCGGAAAAATTCAAAAATGGCATTTCATTTCATCATAAAAACTTTTACAAAATAATGCATCATTTTTCGGTTACAAAATTTCATTGTTGTATTACATCACAAAAGCTTATATAAATGGATGCCATCCAAAAGAGCTGAATAGCTACCTCGTGCCATCCTCAGCAACCTTACGTGCCATCCTCAGCAACCTTACGTGCCATCTGGAAACACATAAAAGTCAACGTTGCTGAGTGACTTCTAGTTTTATAATAAAACATATTTTTCTTTCGTAAAACCATCCTTTCTTTTAAAATCATATTATACTTTACATTCGTTCGTGATCATACATCGTACGTACATACTAATAATATTGTCACACCCTCAATTTCCACAAACAGGGTAATACCGTTAGGCGCGTGACATACCAGGATCTTAGCCATTAGTTACACCAAACGACGCAATAATTACAAAATATAATTTCTAAATTGAATAAGGTTTCTCAAAATAAGAATTAAATACGAAGCATTAAAATAAGTGCGGAAGCATATAAACCATAATTTAAACGGCGCAAACATGCGCAAACCAAATAAATATAATTTATAGAAAAATGTAGATTGTTCATTTGACTCTACGATGATAAATGCAATGCGAGATGTTCCTATTCGTGCGCAACTTAAGAACCTGAAAGAAACATGCTAAAGTGTCAACACAAGGTTGGTGAGTTCACAGGTTTATCAAAAAACAGTAAGTAACAGTAATGGAATCCATATTAAGTAATCAAGCATATAAAGGTAGCTTCTTAGTAAGCAATCTGCTTCCAATGTGAAGTTTGGAATTGTTTACAATCACACTGCTCCACCTACAGATTTTACTCCAAGAGCAGAGGTAGAATCTGATGATGAGAGTAATAACCAATCCATCTCATCATGTGATCTACTTTCTGATACAACACAATCAGAAGTAGAAGTCAGCATCAAGTCCTCTCAGAACCTATCAGCTGATGTTGATGGTTCAAATGCTGACACTCACATGATCAATGAGTTGATCAACTCAGGAGTTAATTCTGAAAGTCCTGAAAGGACTAGAGAGCAGGATTTAACACCTGAAGTTCAAACTCCAACTACTGCCAGTACTGAAGAGAAGAAAACTGTCAGTAGAAAGAGTTTGAAGACTACTAAAGAGGCAGTCAAGAAAGCAACACTGCTTCCAAAGCACTGAAGAACAAGTCTTCAGTTGCTTCACCCTCTCTAGTTGATGATCAACCTAAGATGAAGAAGAAACCATGTGAAGTATGTGGTTTGTTCAATCATCTTACAGATGATTGCTGGTACAAAAGAGGTTCCAAACTCAAACAAAAAGAAGAAATTAAAGAGAAAATGGTAAAAATGAAAACTGAGTTTGAGACCACATTTGTATCAGCAACATCAAATCCTGTAACCCTTATGTCCTCAAAGAAATCCAAAAAGGAAGGGGCTAAACAGGTGACAACTGAGAGTGCTCAGAAGAAGAAGGTGCAACATAGGAACTTATCAAACTCCACTGGCAATGTGTCTGATGAGCTGAAAGCCTTATCACAAAATCAGACACAGCTGGTTATGATGGTTCAACATCTGTTGGGTAGAGTTAACCAATTAGATGCTCCTATGTTGAAACCACAGAAAAGGAGGTCCAAGCCAAAGATCCTCTTCTTCACCATCATCTTCCTCCTCAAGCTGTTGTTTCTAATAAACCTGTTAGTTTACATCTATTGATGAGACCAGGCCCAAAACCAAAAAGGTTGGGTCTTCAAAACTAACTGATTGTTTATTATTGCAGGGTTCTCCAACATGACAAAGTAGCATCTGGTATGTAGACAGTGGGGATCTATGCACATGACTGGGAACAGCTCTCTTCTTCATGACTACTCTCAAGGAAAGAAGGGATTTGTTTCTTTTGGCAATGATGCTAGGGGTTACATCATTGGTAATGGCTTTGTCTCCAATGGAGAAATCAAATTTGATGATGTTAATCATGTGGAAAATCTCAAGTACAATCTCTTGAGTGTCAGTCAAATGTGTGATAAAGGCCATGTTGCTCTTTTCACTAGTTAGAACTGTAGGATTCTGTCATCCAAAGTTTTGCATTTGATTGACAAGGTGTTGGATGATCACACTCTCCTGAGAGCCAACGGACAGGAAGAGTGTATGCCTTAGATCTTTCCAAGAAAATAGATCTCAAAGGCAATCCTTGCCTATTTTCCAAAGCCTCTTCTCAAGAATCTAAACTGTGGCACAGAAGGCTGGGTCATATTAATTTCAAAAACATGAATCAGCTTATCCACAATAGTTTAGTCAGAGGCTTACCAATAAAGGAGTTCCACTGTGATGAAACCTGCACTGTTGTTTAAAAGGAAAATAGCACAAAGTCTCATTCCCTCCTATTAAAGAGCCTAAGTCCACTGCCTGCTTGCAATTACTGCATATGGATCTATTTGGTCCTGTGAGAGTGATGAGCATGGCCAAGAAGAAATACTGTCTGGTAATTGTGGATGATTACTCCAGATTTGTATGGACTTTCTTTCTACATTCAAAGGATGAGGTTGCTCAGAAGGTTATTAACTTTGTGTTGTATATTGAGAAGCAGTATTCCCTTCCAGTCAAGTGTATCAGGAGTGATAATGGAACTCAATTCAGAAACCATACACTTGATGACTTCTATCTCTCAAAGGGAATCAAAAGGCAGTTTAGCATCCCAAGGACTCCAGAACAAAATGGAGTAGTGGAGAGAAAGAACAGGACCCTTATTGAAGCTACAAGTTCCATGCTGGCTGATTCTGGTTTGCCACTGACCTTTTGGGCTGAAGCTGTCAAACAGCTTGCTATGTGCAAAATAGAGTTTTAGTAATCAAAGGTTGATGAAGACTCCATATGAAGTTCTCCATCATTTGGCTCCTCTAATTTCATTTTTCAAAGCATTTGGGTGTCCCTGTTTTATTCTCAACACAAAGGATCAACTCCATAAATTTGATCCTAAGTGGAGCGGGTATTTTGTGGTTATTCATCTACTTGCAAGGCATACAGAGTCTTCAACTGTAGAACAAAGATAGGTGAAGAGACTTTGCATGTGAAGTTTAATGAATCTCCTTTGAACAAGATTCCACCAAACCCTGTGGAGTTGTTTGATTTGGACATACTGCAATATGTTCCTTATCAACCTCCAGGTTGCAGATCCTGTGGCTAAATCATCTTCTGCAGCATGTCTTCCACCTGGTGGTATTTATGATGATGATGATAATATCAATACTCACCTATTCAAGTTTAGTGACCAACTGCCTGTGTTTGCTAAACTTGATGTTCTGTAGCCTCAGCAGTTCCATCCACAACAAATGCTGATGAGATCTCTGTTTTCCTCTACATCTTTTGAGTTACCATCTACTTCTTGGTTTCAAGAGTCTACATCAACATCTGCTGCTGCTGAAGGTTCTACAAACACTTGCACAGATCTCATTTTTATCAAGAACTGAAGAATCAACCCATGTCTCAGATTATTGGTGATATCAATGCTGTGTTTCAACCAGAAGTCAATTGTCTAACTTCTGCTTCTATGCTCTCTTCATCTATCAGCTAGAGCCAAAGAACTACCATGTTGCTTTGAGAGACAATGGATGGGTTGAAGCTATGCAGCTTGAGCTACTTCAGTTCAAGAAACAGCAAGTGTGGGAACTTGTTCCTCTCCCCAGGTAAGTGTGCAATAGGCACTAAATGGGTGTTTAGAAATAAAACCGATGAAAATGGGTTTATTGTTAAGAACAAGGCTAGACTGGTGTACAGGGGTTTTCACAAGAAGAAGGTATTGACTATGATGAAACCTTTGCCCTGTAGCCAGACTAGAGGCAATCAGATTGTTCTTAGCCTATGCTGCATTCCACAATCTTAAAGTTTTCCAAATGGATGTTAAAAGTGCATTTTTATATGGTAAAATAAAGGAAGAAGTTATGTGTGTCAACCACCAGGCTTTGAGGATAATAAATCCTGAATGGGTGTATAAACTTGATAAGGCTCTTATGGGTTGAAACAAGCTCCTAGAGCCTGGTATGAGACACTCTCTACTTTTCTTCTTAAGAATAATTTCACTAGAGGCTCCATTGATAAAACTTTGTTTATTAAGAAGGTGGATCAGCATAAGCTACTTGTTCAGATTTATGTTGATGATATTATTTTTGCATCCTCTGATCCCCAGTTGTGTGATGATTTTACAACACATTAATGAAAAAGAGGTTTGAAATGAGTGCAATGGGAGAATTACAGTTCTTTCTAGGCTTGCAAATCAAACAAAAGGCTATGGAACTTTTATTCATTAGTCAACATATACAAAAGATCTTTTGAATAAGTTTGATTTACAAAACTATAAGCCATGTTCTACTCCCATGTGCAACACCACACAACTGGATGCTGATCCAAAAAAGGTAAAGCTGTTGATGAAACGCTTTACAGATGTATGATTAGGTCCTTGATGTATCTAACAGCTTCTAGACCAGATATTATGTTTGCTACATGTGTTTGTGCTAGATTTTAGGCTGCTCCTAAGATTCTCATTTGATTGCAGTCAAGAGAATCTTAGATATTTGCAAGGTACACAATCTCTGGGTTTATGGTATTCCACTGGACACTCTTGCAAATTAGTTGCTTTTTCAGATAGTGACTATGCAGGGTGCAAGTTAACTAGAAAGTCAACTCTGGTGGTTGTCAATTCCTAGGCAACTGTTTGATTTCTTGGCAGAGTAAGAACAAACATCGTTGTGCTACATCAACTGCTGAGGCCGAGTACATTGCTGCTAAGTTGTACTTCCAGGTACTCTGGCTTCAGAATCAACTTCTGGATTATGGCATACAGAGACTAAGACTCCATTATTAATGGATAGTGCTTTAGCTCTGTGTATTGTCAAAATCCAGTCCAGCACTCTAGGACAAACATATAGAGATCAGACATCATTTTATTTGGGATTGCTTTGAAAAGGTCTGATTGATCCTAAGTTTGTGCCTAGTGCTGATGAGCTTGCAGATATTTTACTAAGCCTTTGGATAGTTCTACTTTCCAAAACCTTAGTTAAGGCTTGGTATGCTGCAGCTAGAATAAGTGACAACTACTGATGATTTCAGTAGTAATTACTGGTGATCATTGGTACCCATGTCACATATAAGTACTGATGAGTCCTTTCACCTTCAGTAGTTTTTATAACTACTGACGGCTAAATGCCTCACAAGTACTGAAGTACTTATCTGTTCCAAACTACTGATGTAGTTAAAACTACTGATGTAGTACAACTACTGAAATCAGTATAAACAGATAAGTACTGATGTCCTATGAAACACCTGAAAATCAGATGCAAAGTCTGATGAGTAAGTGTTGAGGACAGCATGAAACAGCTGAAAGGCTATGAATTGACGAAAACTACTGAAGAGAACTTTCTCTTCAGTTGTTTCAAGAACTGCTGTTTCATTCTAAACAACTGAAGCAAAAACCATGTCTTCAGTAGTTTTATAACTACTGATGACTAATACCAAGTCTTCAGCTGTTTACAACAACTGATGACAAAACCACTGTCTTCAGTAGTTTCACAACTACTGATGAAAATACCAAGTCCTCAGTTGTTTCATCTGAAGTCAAAACCACGGTCTTCAGTAGTTTTCTAACTCCTGATGCTAACACCACAACTTCAGCTGTTTCAACGTCTGAAAGGGTAATACCATGTCAACAGTCGTTTAAAACTACTGATGACTAACACCAAATCCTTCAGTCGTTTTCTAACCGTACCCTAAAATATCCCTGACCTAATCCTTCAAAGCTCATCTTCTTCAACCTAACGTTCCTCTCCAAAAACATCTCTCTTCTAAATGGCGTCCATGCAAATCAAACCGCGACACAACTGTGTAGCCTACCTTACTAAATCGCCTGTCTGGGCTAAGTTCCGATACTGCTATCGATCTTATGGTTCAGTCACATACCAAACGGCATTTCTTCTCAATCCCATACTACATGGCGAATCCCTCCAACAGTTTTGGATGAACGTCACCATTACCACTGGGGAGAACACAACACCATCTCTCCAGTCGGTCGTCAACAACAAAGAAGTGGTCATCACTCCGAAATAATCCGCCAACTTCTACATCTGGATGATGCCATTCCTGCTGGATATCCCAAGGGCACTACTGATCTATCCTTTGCCCAACATGGATATCAGGGCAATCTTAGTGCCTCCACTATCATGAAGAAACACTTCCATGACGCTGAACGCCTAATTTTCACATGGTGAATGTATGTTTGGCTCCTAAGACTTCGTCTTGGGATCAAATGTCGACAAAGTGGCAGCAGGTAATGTATTCTATTCTTGAGCAACAGCCGTTAAATTTTTCAGAATAAATATTTTCGGAGCTCAAGGATGGCTCAAAAACTAACTGCTAACCGTTGGATATTATATCCACGGTTCATAATGGCTTCATTACAAACCCTTCACGCTGAGGGACGTTGGCCTGGGAGTCCCTGCTACGGCTGTTCTGCCAGAAGTATACTCCCGGCACAACTCTGACCATACACTCAAATTGGCTGCCAAGCTACGCAAACCCACGCAGCTGGAACCCACAGCCACCACCTCCCATCAAAAGTCCCCACCAAACCCACCAAAAAGAAACCCAAACGGCTACTCAGGGAAATGAGTCCCCTAAGGATGCCCCTGCAACACAAACGCAGGAGATATCCACTGGTCAAAAACCCCTAGTGGATATAGGACTCTTCACCCATAGCCGCTCAGGATTCCTCTCAACAGGAGCCTGCAGCAACCACACAAGGGGTACCCACACATCTGGGATCTTCCTCACTTGAGGGGATTGCCATTGAAGAGCACCTTCCTCCCCAGGTGCACACTGCTTCTATCCCTTCACCCCATGCAACCGCCCCCCACAGCCAACATGATCGTTGCACAAGTGCTGACTCAATTGCACTCTCACCCCCTCCCCAGATACCACTTACTACTGGGACACCTCTACCATTGAGGGGGAGGAACAAAGTGCAATTGAGAACCCACAGCACAGGGGTTACCACTTCTTTCTCCTGGTGTAGATAGGGAGATTAGAATATCTAGTGAGGCTACCACCACTTCTGAATCAGCATATGATCAGAATGAGGCTGGTAACATTGCTAAGACCTCACTAGAGGCAACAGCTGATGATGGACATAGTCCTGAGGCTGGAAGTCCCCAGTACCAAGAAAAAGGGCACATGCTACAACTGGTCTACACCCAGTGCATGTACATCCTGCTCCAAGCAGGAGGTCAGGTGATTCAGCTTCTGCTGACGATGACCTGGGCTTTTTCTACGATGTTCTTGCCCAGAACACAATCCTTGAGGAGGAAGTCAATAGGCTGCAAAACCTACTTGACCAACTCTCACAAGGAGAAAGACCATCTGCCTCCACCAACCCACAAATGGCAACTTCAGTTGAAGGTTCCCAAACACTGAGCCACTCCCAACAACTCAGCCACCTGCTCTGCTTCTGGCACTATTTCTCAGGAACAGAACCCTCCTGAACAAATAGGTGCTGACCTTCAAAATTCCCTCCCTCTCATCACACCCATAATCACTGAAATTGTGTTAAAGCCATTGATGAGAGGCTTTCCTCAACTTTACAACCTTTGATTGATGTGCTGTGCAAAAGACACTTTCTGGGTACAAACCCCTACCACCAATGCATCCAAAAAGGGGGAGAGTACTGCAGTGAAAGAAAAGAAGAGGAAAAGAACAGAGGATGAGAAGCTCAAGAGCAAGCCCAGAGGTGGAAAAGAAAAGCAACAACTGATCACCTATAAACGAAAGAAAAGTGCTGATGATCAACCTACTGCTGAAGAAAATCTTGGAAGAGCTGGTAAAAGATGCTGATGATACACACAGCCGATCCATGGATAAATCATTGAGCAACTCTTCAGGCAAGGTTTTGATACAGCCACATTGGAGAGTGAAATCAGGAGGTTGGAAGTGCAGAGATTCAAACCCGATGGGCTGGGTATGATGCACTTGAAAGGAGAGATTGGAGATCACGATCCGTTTTATTGTCAAATACTTAGAAGATCTTTGATGGAGATTCGCGCGTGGACCAGAGACAGTATTCTGGCTATAGCCACCAGAATCTGTCTATTGAGCAATTCCACAAGGGATTATCATTGAAGCCCTTGATGAGGCTGGGGCTGGTAAAAGGTTTGAAATGGCAAAACTTACAAAGGCTAAACTCCAACAAAGATGCGGAACAACCTTCCCTTCCACCCACTCAACCACAGCTACCCTCAAATCTCCAATCCAATCTCAAAGCCCAAATCCAAACAACCATAATCAAACCCAAAAACCAACTCCCTCACCATCTAAACCAACAGCCGATGATGCACCTAAGAAGAAGAAGAGAAGGGTGTTGAGGCTAGAAGAAGAAGAAGAAGAGGATGATGTGGAAGAAGATAGGATGCCTCTGTCTGCAGTCCTAACATTGGCGAAAGCCAAACCTATGCCCATCACTCCCACCTCACAGATGGATGTTGTGAGAGTAAAAATTGAAGAAGAGGAGCAGCAAAAGCTTCATGATGACGAAATGCTGAAAAGCATTAACAAAACCTATGCTGCCTCCTCATCAATTATCAGCATGAAGAAAGAAGCTCTGAGATTGTACACTCTCGCCAACACATTTCAATATCTGAAAGAAAGGGTGAGAGTATGGCCTGATCTGAGGGTGGCTCACAGGATTGTAAAGAAAGACATTCCTTCGAGATACAAGGGTCAAGTCAAGAGGATCGTAGATGAAGAGATCACAGTGGCCCTTGTAGTATCACCCTGGGAGATTGTCGAAGATTTCAAGAAGGCCTACGAGACTAAACAACCACCCCAAAAGATGCTAGAGAACAGGATTATCAAAAAGGGGTTAGTCTACAAGAGGCTTGAGAACTTCAAACAGAATGAGCTAAGTCTGCTACTCGAAGGGAATCATCCTGATGAGTTTGCATATAGACAAATTACAACTGTTCAGCTCAAAAAACGGCAAACAGGCCAAGTACATCTCAGAGCTGTATGGGCGAGAAGGATTATTTGATGGTGAAGCCGAGAACCTGACCATGGAAGAACAAATCATGTTTCTCAGAGCCTACACCAGAGAATCCTACAGGCTCATACACGGGAAGTAGATCTCATGGATGGGATAACAAACTCTGTGTCCAGTTCCCAAAACAGAGTTCCCATTCATATCTTGCCAAACAAATATCAGAGACTTCTTCCCAGACCAGAGCTTATATGGGTCATCTTCTCTACTGATCAAGAAGGAAAAAGACCAACCTTTTGCCAACAATAAGTGGGATAATAAATAAATTAGAGGTTTTGGCGCACTGGTTCAGGGGGAGTTTGTTGGACCAAAAGAACCAATGAGCCAAGATCAGAAAACCTCTAAGTCCCACATGGTATCACAACTGCTGAAAGCTTCATCAGCAGTTTGACAAGTGCTGAAGACTTCAACAGCTGAAGATCAAGTGCTGAAAACTTCAACAGCTGAAGAACTAAAGTGCTGAAGTACAACAGCTGAAGAACACAAGTACTGAAGCTGAACAGCTGAAGAACGCAAGTACTGAAGCTGAACAGGAAGAACACAAGTGTTGAAGCTGAAAGACCAAAGTATTGAAGTACAACAGCTGAAGAGTTTACAAGTGCTGAAGATCAACAACTGATGTACAAAGTCTGAAGACAAAGACTGAAGACATCAGCTGATGATACTACTGAAGTCATCAGCTGATGAACATCTGAAGTTCAAGTCTGAAGATCAAGTACTGAAGTTTCAATAGTTGGCACAACTGCTGAAGAGTACTTCTTCAGTAGTTGTGATATCAGTAGTTTTATATTTTTAGTTTCAATAGTTTTTTGTAAAACGTGAAGAGCTTGTTCTTCAGTCGTTGTAGTTTCAGTAGTTTTATGTTTTTCAGTAGTTATAACAACTGATAACACTTAGAATTTTTGTAAGGAGATGTCAGCTGTTTTGACATCTTCAGTAGTTGTGTTTCAGTTGTAATAAATCTGTTAGATGTCACTATCAAGTGACATCAGTAGACGTCACATCTCTTATATAGAGGTGTCGACCTAATTGTAATTGTGACATTCTGTTACCACGAAAGCGAATATTGAATGAAATATATTTGCAGAAATCTCTCTCTATAACCGTCTTTGTTCTTTTTTTAATATCATTTCGTTCTTGTGAATCAACTAATTCGTTGTTCGATTTCCGCTGCTATACTCTTTAATCAATCAAACATAGATCACTGATCCTAACAAACTCCAGACGTACCCTAGCCGTCCAGAAGCCTCTAAGTTCGTACTCCAAGTTCATAGAACGTTGTAGATCAATTCCTAATCGATTCTTGATGTTAGATTCAATTCATTATTGTGTCTACGTGCGTTCTTACTGATTGGATCACCAATCAAATAGGATTCCGCATTATTTGGTTTTGTTAACACGTTAATCAGTTGGTGTTTCGTTCAAATACCAGATCCTAACAAGTGGTATCAGAGTTGTGGCTCTAGATTACGTGTTGATTCAATAGTTTTGATACAAAAGTTGTGTTTCTTCATCAAAAACGCAATCTTTTTGTGTCTCACAGAGTCTTAGATGTTTCCTAACCTAAAAGTTTACTTTTTCCAGCATACGGAAATTAGGGTTTGGTAAAATTTGAGTTTTTACGGCCAAAACACGTTTAACCTACGAGTTATAAAACTTCAGCACGTTCAGTAGCACGATTGGCTCAATCGCACGACTGAGTTCATTCGCATTCTCTAACCGCACGATTGGACTCATTCGTATGCTCATTCGTACGACTGAGAATCTCATTTGGACTGTTCAACCACATTAGTTCATTCGGACGACTGACTCATCTGCATTTGTTCAGTCGCACGATTGAACCATTCGCATTTGTTCCATCGCTCGAATAAGTCCAATCATATACCTTCATTCGCATACATCGGCAATTTGTTAGATAGTAAAGTTAAGTGAAATGGAGGACTAGTTTTCAGCATACACAGCAACTAGAGATACACGTATTCAGAATCTACTGTTGTTGGAGAACGAAGTGGGAATTCCCAATAAACCCCCGAAGCTTATAACGTTAGAAGACTATCCATAATGGAAACAACGTTTTGAAATCTACTTAAATGGAGTAGATAGAAATCTGTGGGAGGCAATAGAGTCGGGGTACAGCATGCCTGTAGGAGCAGATGAGTTGAACTTACTCTAAGTGGAATGTCGGATGCTCAGAATGTAAAACAAAATGCCGAGAAGAAAGTATACACTTTGCTCACTCAGTCTATTCTGAAGGATATCTTCCATCAGTATTCGGAGTATACTCAAGCAAAGAAACTATAGGATGCGTTGGAGAAGAGGTATGACGGAAATGCCTCACTCAAGGCCATTAAGGCCAAAGCTTTGAAGAAAGAGTTTGACAACTTCTCTTCAATGGGAAAGGAAGGTCCGGATGATGTGATCGACAGATTCTACCATTTGATGAGTGAGATGCACACCTACGGTGTAACTACGTCAATGGAGGATAAGGTATCCAATTTTGCAGATGGTCTACGGAGAAATGGGCTTCCTTCGTTTCAAATCTCAGACAGAATGGGATGCTCTCGAAGTTAGACATATACGACTTCATTCTGAAATTGAGGGAAGAGTAGCTTAGGATGAATTACAGAGCCCAAAAGGCCAACTACGATCGGAATCCTGCACTCTACAATACAACTCCTCCGGTCAAGACATCTGGAGCACCACTGCAAACCGCCTTCGTCTCAAGCGCAGCAATTCCAGCACAACCGTCAACCTCAGGGTCCGAAACGTTAGGGTCGTCTAGCACCCAGTATATGATACCTGAAGCCAATGCAGCAAAATGAAAACCGACAACTTCGGGAATATGGCTGTTGAGGTGGCCAAAGAACACATGGACCTCTTAGTTGTTGTAGTACACTCCTATGATGGACTAGTTGCTGGAAAGATAGGAAATTGTCACCTGACAGATGAAGATTATGAACAGGTGGACGAGATGGAGTTGGAACGTATGGACATAATATGGGCTTTGGCAAGTGCTGTCCGACGAGCTAAAAAGTTTGTCAAAAAGACAGGACAGAACTTGGTTGCAACCAAAGACACAACCTTTGGCTTCGACAAGTCAAAGGTTACTGTTTCAACTATGGCAAGATGGACACTTCAAGAGGGAGTGTGTAAAGCCTAAGAAGACTGGAAATGGCAATCCCTTCTCATCATTCAATCGTCAGGACAAAGCCACATCTAGCAGTTCTACGTCATCAAGTAAGGACCCGAAAGCCTTGACTGCTAATGAGGATGAAGGACAGGACTGGAGCTTTTGGTTCGTGTCACCGGGAGAGTCCAACATAGCTAATGTGGAGCAAATTGATGATGATTCTGCTAGTGATGGAGACATAGCAGTAGAGCTTGCGATATCAAATTCTAAAGACACTACACCCGTGGTTAACCACCTGCCTGAAGAAGAAAAATCTGCATCAAAGTCAGAGTCACCAGAACTAGAGACAACAGATTCTGTATTCATGGCTGATTCATCTTCAACATCTCAGGTAAGGACTACTGACCAGTTATTTAATAATCATGCTTGTTGAGGTTGTAATAAATTTAGAGAAAGTATAGATTTAAAATTTGCTAGGTTATTAGATCATAATAATAACTTAGTAAAGGACATGGAACTGTGCACTGAGGCAAATAGAGTGTTAAAACAAAACGAGCACAGTTATAAAGAAAAGATAGACCTATTGAATAAACATCTTAGGGAAATAGAGGTAGTCGCCTTTAACCAAGAAAATGACATTAGGTACTATCTGAACTCCCTAGAGGACACTAAGAAGCAGAAAGCAGTTTTAGAAGTAGAAGTCAACTCTTTAAAACAGAAACTGCATAGTTGGACAAGCTCATCACACATTGTCCAACACTTAGTGAGAGAGAGAAATAATGGGGAGGAGCTAGGATACAAAGTGGTTCCACCACCACCTAAGACCTTGATGAACACCAAAAGTAAACCGATTAACAATAACCCCATCAAGGATCACGTGGTGTCACTCCTCTTGTTAGTGATCCAGATTCTGTAAGTAAATCAAATGAATCTGACTCTAAACAAAAGGAGGCCACCTCAAAGGCAAAAGGGAAGATGCCTTGTGTTAACCTGGAAACTGAATTTGAAAAGGTTAATTTGAAGTCTGGGTCAAACCAAGTCAAATCAGAACCCAAAAAGACTATAAAACTTAATCAATCACGAACGTCATGTCAAAGTCCAGGTAAACCAGAGATAAAAGATGTAAAACCAGGTAAAGCGATTAAGTTTGTAAAACCAAGTCGGACATCTAATAAAGAAGTGTCTTAATCCAAAATAATAAGTCAACTGCGTGACGTTTACATCTCCACCAAAACAAATCAACCGTAATGTTGAAAGCAGATCCTGCTATAATTGTGGAGAGTATGGTCACATAGCGTCTTAGTGTCCTTATTATCAGACACCAAGGAGGAAAGTAGAACTTTTTGTATCTACACCTAGATCTTTTAAGAGGAACTCAGCAACGCCTCCAAAAAGGGCTAGTTAACCCAAAGTTCAATCCATCAGCCAGTTGTCTGTCTATCACAAATAGGCCTTACACAAAGCTAGTCTATGGAAAGAAAAATCTGACTCCGCGTCTGAAAATGAGAACAAACATCAATCTCAGCTTCCCTCAACCTCAAATGGTCAATGGGTTGAATTTATGATGTGTGATTCCTTAGGGAAACCAAAGCCAGTGAAGGCTTAGGTTCCTAACATGAACTAATGTTTTCATTGAATGTGCAGGGTGTTCGCTATAGTGCTGAGATAACACATGGATTGTAGATAGCGGAGCATCCAGGCACATGACAGGGAACAGAGCTCTCTTATCAAACGTCAGACAAATCAAAGAAGGGCATGTTTCATTTGCTGGAAACAAAGGCAGGTACATCACATCCCTAGGGGAAGTGGGAAATGAGAAGGTTAAGTTGATAAGGTAAACTACGTCCAACAACTACAAAATAACTTGCTTTCAGTCTCTCAAATTTTTGATAAAGGATTCAAGGTAGTCTTTGACAACAAGAAGTGCTACGTTCTAAAGAAGGACTACATGATTCCGGAGGACCAAATTCTAATGTCAGCTTCAAGATATAATGATCTTTATGTTTTGGATCTCTCAAAGGCCTCTACAACGAATCAAGAAGTTCAGTGCTTCTTGTCCAAGCTACTAAGAAGGACTCAATCTCCTGGCATAGGAGAATGGGACACATAAATCCGAGGAAGATAAATCACTTGGTCCAGAATGATCTAGTGAGGGGAGTAAATGTCAAAAACTTCCAACTCCCAGATTTCTGTGTTGCGTGCAAAAAGGGCAAACAGACGAAGAAGTCTCATAAGGAAAAGAAAGTCCATTCTATAGAACTTCCTCTTGACCTCCTTCATATGGATCTGTTTGGTCCAGTCAATACAAGAAGCATTGCAGGTGACTTGTATTGCTATGCAGTTACTGATGACTACTCAAGATTTTCTTGAGTAATGTTTCTGAAATCCAAATCAGAAACATTTGAATCCTTCAAGGAATTAGTAACGACACTGGAATCCCTTTACAAGCTGAAGGTACGACAGGTACGCTCAGACAACGGAACCAAGTTCAAAAATCAGTGGATGAAGGCATATTGCAAGGAAAAGGGAATTGTGCATTAATTCCCCTCTGCCTACACTCCTCAGATGAATGGGGTTGCTGAACGGAAGAATCGCAGCTTGATAGAGACAGCACGTACTATGCTGGCAAACTCAAACTGTCTATTCAATTCTGGAATGAAGCAGTAGCAAATGCATGTTACACGCTTAATCGAGTTCTGGTTGTGAAACGCCATGGAAAAACGTGCTACGAGTTACTACAATGATGTAAACCTAACTTAGAGTATCTCGAGCCGTTTGGTGCTCCATGCACCCTACTATAGAAGACTCAGGAAGGAAAATTAAGTGAGAAGGTTGATGAAGGGATTTTTCTAGGATACAACATACCGAACAAGAGAGTTTACAACAACTCAACGGGTCAAGTGGAGGTGTGGTGTAACATTGATGTTCAGAGATACATCACACCGCCTGCTGGAAAAGGACCTGCTTACTTCTTCGACTACGATGGATTCTTCAAATCCTTCAATATTCCTTTTTCTACTTCAGAAGACGAGTTGGCAAACAACATGATGTATGATGTCTTGAACACAGCGTCTCAAGATTCAACACCATCCAGTTCACAATGTCCATCATCTACCAATTTAGGGGGAGCACTTGATATAAGTAACTCCTCCTCTGATGAAGAAAATGTTAAAAATGAACAGAACGACCAGGATGCACAGGTTCCTCTTACCTCAAGTCCACAAGCATCTCATAATGATGCATCTGAGATGTCGGAACCTCATACTCATCTTGCCTCAGATTCAGAACCAAATGTTCACACTCTTGATTCTGAGGTGGTTGTTCCAACAACTCCAGGCTCATGTCTAAACGTCTATCATCCCCTGGATAATGTTATACGAGACGTGAGATCAGGGGTTCAGACTAGAAATCAATTGTACTCAGCTGATTATGCCTGTGTGATGGAAAAGGGATATCTTCACAATGGTGCCTACCGGTGCTTTGTGTCTCAGTTTGAGCCAAAGTATGTAAGTGAAGCACTGAATGATGAGGCTTGGGTGAGTGCCATGCAGGAAGAACTTCTTCAGTTTAAGAAGTTAGGTGTATGGACTCTAGTAGATAGACCTAAAGGTGTAAAAGTCATGGGTACCAAATGGGTCTTGAAATGCAAGAAAGATGATCAGGGAGTGATCATCAGAAACAAAGCTCGGCTTGTTGTTCAGGGTTTTCGACAAGTTGAGGATATAGACTACAATGAAGTGTTTGCACCAGTGGCACGGATGGAAGCATCCGCATCTTCCTTGCCTATGCATCGTATATGAAAATCAAAGTTTATCAACTAGATGTGAAGAGTGCATTCCTTCATGGTGAGATTCGAGAGATAGTGTATGTCAGTCACCCGAGGGATTTGAGGATCCATATCATCGGGACAGAGTTTACAAACTCGACAAGGCACTATATGGGCTTCATCAAGCTCCGAGGGCCTGGTATGAGAAACTCTCGACTCATCTTGTGAAACACGATTTTCGCAGGGGAGTCATTGACTGTACATTTTTTATCAAAGAAAAGAATGGAGATTTACTGCTGGTACAAATCTATGATGATGACATAATCTTCGGTTCAAAGAACGAAGAATTATGCAAAGCGTTTGAAGCAGTAATGAAGGCTGAGTTTCATATGAGTGCAATGGGGGAGAAGAAGTTCTTTCTTGGGTTACAGGTGGATCAGACACCAAATGGGATCTTCCTACATCAAACCAAGTATGTAGGGGATATTCTCAGTTGGTATGACATGGAGAATGCTTCTACAGCTGGCACTCCACTTGCTACAAACCATGATGTAGCACCCGATGAGAATGGTGATCTGGTAGATGCCACTATGTACCGAGGGATGATCGGATCTCTCATGTACCTCACTGCCTCACGACCTGATATCATGTATGCTACATGTTTATGCTCACGATATCAGGCAAAGCCTAAGGTGAACCATCTAATTGGGGTCAAAAGGATTTTTCGTTATCTGAAGGGCACACCCACTTGGGTTGTGGTACCCTCATGATGATGACTTTGAGCTTACAGCGTATAGCGACTCGGATTATGGCGGCTGCAAGATGAACTACAAATCTACATCAGCAGGGTGTCAGTTCTTTGGAAGAAGATTAGTAACCAGGCAATGCAAGAAGCAGACCTCGGTTGCATTGTCAACCTGTGAAGCTGAATACGTTGCTGCTGCAAGCTGCTGTTCTCAAATCATATGGATTCAACAGCAAATGCGGGATTACGGTTTGCACTTCTCTTCTACTCCAATCTTTGTTGATAACTTTGTTGTAATTGCAGTTACTAAGAACCCGGTCCAACATCCTAAGACCAAACACATCGGTATTAAATATCACTTTATACGTGGTTGCTTTGAAAAGAACTTAATCAATGTGGTGAAAATAAATACGGATTTTCAACTGCTGACCTCTATACAAAGCCATTTGACAAACCACGTTTTTTATATTTGTTAGAGGTCAATGGCGTTAAAAAGAAAAGTGAGGTCATTCCTGAAGATGACCATGTATAGTCCGATGCGTCGTTCTAGTTTCTTTTATTTTTTACATTTTTAATTATATTTTATTTTATTCTTTTGTCTTTGTTTAAGGTTAAATTAGTTTCATTACAATTGGTTTATTTCCTTGCCTATTAAAATAGTAAAACGCTACTTCGTGGTGGCTTTATAATTTTAGGGGGAGAATAGGTTTAGGAAATAAATAATAAAAAAAGACGAGGGAAAAGAAGAGGCAAGCTGATAATAAGAAGATCGTATGCGTGATACCGATTCAATTTTTGGAATATGATAGTACACAGGTACAAACCTTTTGGGACTTTAAAAAATTCAATATTGAAAAGGATGCAAAGCTCATGTATAAGTCTATGTAGTCTGAGCAATATAAAAGGAAATATGATAGATAAGCTAGCTACCACTAAGGTAACACAAAGAAAGTAGACCTAGATGTTGCTAGACCACAGATGATATGTCGGTAGATTCAACACAATAGATGACTAGAGCTTTTGGTGATCTCAAGATTAAACTAAAATGTTTGACTAGCTGTGGGTAACACCTTATCCCTGGTTAACACAATCAACAAGATTCCAATAAGGAGTGACGAGCAAAAGAAACACCACAAATGTGTGCGTAAGACCAAAGCATGAGCAAAACCACTTAAAACAATGTACTCAAACTAATAACTTATGTTGTTGGTGAGATCTGTGCAAAAAGAATGAAAATGATCAAACAAGAATATGGGTTATGTGCCTCTCTGCTGTGCGGTGGCACTGACCTGAGGATAAGCATAATCTATATATTCTAGAACTCATTGTTGTTTGCCGCCTCTCTGCTGTGCGGTGGCACTGACCTGAGGATTGGCTTCTCTTTGAAAGTTCTAATAATAGTCTCTTCTTGAATACTATCCTTAGACCACTAAAAATCTACTGAGGAATGTTGATTACCATATAAGTGTGGGAACCACAAATATTGGTTGAAATAAACAAACCTTAAACTGTCACCAAACTATGTTGAAAGTCTGTGTATGGATTAAAGAGGACAAATATACTAACAATCATTGTGGCTACAATTTTTAAAAGTTCAAATCAGTGTGTGGACCTGAGAGTACTAGCATGATTTCCTGGCTTTGCTAACTGACTCCAAATGAAAAATAAGATAGAGCATCAAAGTTTTTAAATAACTTGTCCTGAATGATTTGAATCTCCTGTATGATTCCATTTTGAATTAGTCCATGTATGGTTTAAATGATTGAAGCTGCTCTCTTAGAAAAATTGTCCTTAGAACTACATCTTAGGAGTTTACCCTCACAAAAACACAAAAACATGTCTTAGTTTTAAGTTTTTAGCATTATTTCTTTTATTTATGTACAAAGTTGTATCGGACTATGTCATGGAAGTTGATAAGGGACCATATCATCTAAAAGGTCACGTCTGATGTGACCACTCGTGCTTTCAAATAAAATTGGGTCTCGTCTAAGGTGACAAAATGTTTTAAAAGGATCACGTCTGAGGTGATAAATGGTTTTTCTAGATTAAAATGATCATGTCTGAGATGATCAAGTGCACATAACGTTTTTTCAAAAGTTAAAAGGGTGTAATTTGTAAAATGGTCATAAAGTCAAATTCATGAGTCTGACCCATTCACACGAACGGACCATGAGTATGGACCAATCATACGAATGGACCATACTCATGCATTAAACAACCGAATGGACATGAGTATGAATCATTCACCCAAATGACTTATCAGAATGACGCATTCGACCGAATGAGAGTGTGCGAATGAGTCAGTCGACCGACTGAGCTCCAGTCGGCCGATTGAAAGTGCACCACTGAGCCAATCGCCCGACTGAGTTCCATTTGCGCGAATGAACCGAGCGAATGAGTCCAGTCGGCAATTGAGCTCAGATTCAGTATAAATAGGGCCACAGTCGATCGCATTCAGCTCATCACTTCCAATCGCCCTTATATCGCACATCCTACCGTTACGTTGCCCAAATTTCTTTAGATCTCGATTATACATTCCTATTGATCTTCTGACATGTGTGTGCATTTATATAGGTATAATATGATGAAATCTCACAGAAATCAGAAGATATGGTGCCCTAATTAGTGATTCGCGACTGAAACAAGAACCAAACCACTCAATGGACTAATGACCTACTGAAACCATGTAAAATGTTAAAAATAATGTTATTAGGTTATTAGTTAAATGATTGCGAGTCTAAAGAACCTATACACAATGTTTAATTTCATGAATTGGTCAAGATTCGAACCTAAGTTGACCGAACAGTAGGTCATGTGACTGGTCGTCAGGATGAACTCCAATCGCACGATTGAGCTGGCCGAATAGCTCAATCGGCCGAATGAATCATACGAATAAGCTCAGTCGGCCGACTGAACCAGTCGCAAGATCAGTCAACCGATTGAACTCAGTCACTGTTCATTCACCCGAATGAGTCCAGTCGCATGACAGTACAACCGACTGAACACAGTCGCATGATTCATTTGCATGAATGAATCAGAATGAATTATATCAAGTAACTTAGAACTGATTTGTGTTATGTAAGTATCTAACGTTTATGTATCTTGTGTTACAGATCGATGGCTGATAGATGGTCTATCAATCCCAAGCACAACATCTGTGCTCATTTAGACCACACAACTCGGAATGGTGCCGAGTTTGCTGAGATCATCGCTTTTCTTAAGCGATCGAGGATACACAAAGCCATCTCTACTCCATGCACTCCCTATAGGTCTATACACCAGGCCTTCTGGGAGAATGCATCAGTGGATAGATCACGAGAGCCATACAGCATTCGGAGCTCCATCTTTGGTATGGACATAGAGATTAAGGCTGAAGACATTCAGCGTGTACTTGGGTTGGGAGATGATGCTGGATACCCCACCAAGCTACACCCGCTGATAGTGAGAGGCTGCTTTCTGAGGATTAAGTACGCTGGGGACATCAACTTAGGTGTGCTCAACAAGAGCAACCTGTGTCCCCAGTATAAGTACTTGGCACATGTTATTCTAAAGTGCATAGCTTCCAGAAGGGGTGGGTTCAACGACCTATCATACCAGATACAAATTGCCTACGTGGCACTGGTGCTGAACTACCCCTTCAGCTTCTCTAGCATGATTTCTCTTACCTCGTGGAGAATCTAGAGGCCAAGGGAAAAGAAGATTTCTGTATGTACCCCAGGTTCTTGCAGCTGATTTTTGATGAGAAGCTGCCCTCGCTTCCAAAGGAGCACCACGACACAGTGGCTTTGGAAATCATGGATGATAGGACTCTGGGTCGTATGAGAGTCTACCGGGGTAAGCAGGTCAAGCCCCAGGTAAAGAGGCTTATCGGCCATCTGGCCAAGGAGAACTACGTGGCGTGAGGCAGGCGTAAGTGGCGTCACGTAGATAGCGACTCAGATGATGAGCAGCTACAGTTCCCAGAGCACGACTCTAATGATGATGATAGTGGGGATGCTGGAGATGAAGGGCCCACTCAATCAAGGGGCCCCACTACTACTAGTGTATCTCTAGCATCTGCCCTCACTGGAGATGTAGCAGAGATTGCTGGATTCCACCGGGAATTCATACCTAGTGAGGAGGAAGAAGAGTCGAATGAGGAGCCACTGACCGTATTGTGGGAAGCAAAGTAGTTGCCACAGAACGGGGGCACAGGTTTATTGGTGAATGATCCGACGGGTCGGGAGAGGATGATACTGATCCCATGTATGCTGCCGACCAACCGAGTAGTGCCCTAGGGGGAGCATCCTCCTCGACTAGTTCGAGGAAGAAGAGGATAGTTCAGCCCCATGGTATGAAGAAGAAGAAGAAAAGAAGGCTTACTTTCATTACTACCTCCACCATCACTACTTCTGCCACCACTACCACCACCACAGCTACCACCACTACCATACCACCCACTTTCTCCACTGCACCTCCACCCTCCACTACTACAGCCACACCTCCACCAGTGATTCCACCCCAATCCATATCACCTCCACCACCACTTCAGCTTACCCCTCACCACCCATACACATACCACCTCCCATATTCACCACTGCCACCACCACCACCTCTAGCCACCAGGCAGGACCATCATATTCCCCATCCTTTCCCTCAGGATCATCTCTACCTCCAAGTGGGGTAGAGGAACAGCTTTCAGCACTAAATCGTATGGTGCTCAAACTGTTAGCAACCGATGACGAGAAGACTGCTCAACTCAAACAGTTAGTGGAGCTTCCAGTTGCACAATCACAGCAGATCTCTCAACAGGCACACTAGATTGAAGAGCAGGCACAGCAAATGGCTGCTCAGAGCCAAGAGATTTCCCAACTCAAGGAGCAAAATGTGCTATCTACTAGGAAGATTGAGGAGTTGGAGGACGCTAAGAGGACCATCCTGCTCAAACTTAAGGGCACAAAGGATGAGCCTCTGAAGATCAAAGAGGGAGATGGTGATGATAGTGATGATTATGAGAGTGGTGATGGTGATGATGAAAGTGATGATGAAGGTGATGATGAGGATGGAGGAGACATTGAAGGAGGAGGAGAGTCATCTGCTTCGGGTGCACAGGAAGCTAGTGAGAGGCAGACCAAAAAGACTCAAGATCCAGGTGCCTCGACATCAGCCCGACAGTAGAAGGACACAGAATCCAAGACAAGAGTAATATTTAGATGTTTTATTGTTATTTAAACTCATTTGTATTTGGATCATGTATAAAATTTATGTAATGAATGTTTATATGTAATGTAAATGGTTATGTCTTGATTATTAATTATTGATTGTTGTGTTGAATGTTTAAATCAAGCGATCCAGATTTTCAACGAGATGAATATGACATTGCTCCCCTCCAACAGATCAAGACTCAACTGACGTTGATTCTTGATCTGCAAGGTATTGAAAGGAGATCTGTGATGTATACTCCTGAAGAAGGAGAAATCATTCACAATCTCACTGACGAGCAACTAGCCAAAATGTTCAAGCTGAATGCTGAAGAGATTGTGAAAGATGCCCCTACTGTAAATATAGAGAGTGATGATGAGCTTCAGGATGTCAATGAGATTAAGATGAAGATGTCACTGCTCAACATTATCCACAATACACTGACAAGGAGGGAACTGCCATTCCCAATCTGGGAAACACTCTTCTCAGTGACACTTTTGAGACTCTGGATAGGATAGAACAAGAGTCCGGAAAAGATAAAGAGCCCAACGCAGCGCGTCAACGTCAACTCTCTACACCAAATTGTATAAGGTCAAGAAACATCAAAAGGTGGCAGGC
This sequence comes from Flaveria trinervia, assembly GCA_025506515.1. Lineage (NCBI taxonomy): Eukaryota > Viridiplantae > Streptophyta > Magnoliopsida > Asterales > Asteraceae > Flaveria > Flaveria trinervia. The sequence continues at coordinate 23,399,721 of CM046448.1, forward strand.
AGGATCATAGCATGGGCACATTTTGAAGACCTCAACGTTTACACTGTTAAACGTGAGAAAGGAATTGAGTATTTCAGATTTCCACATGACCTAAAGACTCTTCCAGGTTTTGAGCTTAACCAGTTAGCAAAGTTAAAATTGCTATATGCTGACCCTCGTAAGATGTTAGGCTGGTTTGAAGCAGCTCTAAAGAGAGAGTACCACACCAGATAGTCAATTTCAAACCTTAACAACCAACGAGGTACATTAGAAGATCTGAGGTTGACGCCATAACTGGCAAACCAAAATTTGTGTTGAAGTGGAGTCCACCACGTACAATGTCAAAGATCCCACTATGTGAGATGCCTCAGGACTTCACTCCATATTTCAAATGATGGTACTATGATTGGAGAACGGGAGAAGCCGTGATAGTCTTGAACAAAAATGGTAAAATGGAAACCATAAGGTGTTTGACCTAATGTGGCTTACCAACTTGACAGCTAATGATGTTTATACATTATACAAGTGGCCACTGTTCTATGACTCACGAGATATAGTACAAGCTTTACAATTTCAAATGTAATACGACTCTGTTTTGCTTTCGAGATAAACACAGGATTCACCAAAGAAGCTAAGTACAAGAACTTTGAGGAAATTATGAAAGATGTAAGACAATGGATAGATCTAGGTCCAAGGGGGAGTTTGTTGATACACTTATGTACTTAGATCCTGATCTCAATGTATTATGTGTTAAATGTCTTGCACTTATGTAATATTGGGTACTTAATGAAATGATAATGTTTGGTTGTGATTTAAGAGTTGAGTAATGTTTAATGACTAGATTATATAGGTTTGTGATTGTTTGAATGATATACATAATGTTATAATAATGAATACATTCAAACTTTGGTTAAGTGAAGTTCACATGCGTCCAACTAGACCATGCGCCCAAATAGTGCTCATGCGTCCGAATGGCCATGCGACTGAGTGTCCATGCGCCTAAGTAGTCCATACACCTGAACAGCTTCATGTGTCTGACTCAGTCGCATGACTGAACATTCAGTCGTACGAATGGATCAACCGCATGGCTCAATCGCACGATTGAACCAAGCTCATGGTTCAGTCGCCTGAATGAGCAACCGTAACATATAAATACCACTTAATTCATGGAAAAATATAACAATTTAGAACAATTGAGAAGCATGCGATTCACTTCAACTCCAGACGTACCCTAGCCGTCCAGAAGCCTCTAAGTTCGTACTCCAAGTTCATGGAACGCTGTAGATCGATTCCTAATCGATTCTTGACGTTAGATTCAATTCATTATTATGTCTACGTGCGTTCTCACTGATTGGATCGCCAATCAAATAGGATTCCGCACTATTTGGTTTGGTTTAACACGTTAATCAGTTGGTGTTTTCGTTCAAATACCAGATCCTAACAGTAAACATCAAATGCATATTATATTTCATTGAATAATTACATTACACATGTGTAAGAAATGAAAGACTTTTACACAAAGTACATAAACTAGGAACATGATGTATCAACAAATATGGCTAGGCATCTTCAAAGTTCTAAAGAAGGTTTCAACCAACTTCACTGGAAGATTCACTAACCTTCTTTTGGGTATGATTGAGCAAATGGCTCCTGGTGACATCTTTGTAAGCCCGATAGGTGATGAACCTCCACCAAACACCACCACTTCAATGTTGTCACTTCTTATCCTATTAAATTCACTTACTTGAGACAACCCAAACGAACCCTTGTTCAATCTATTCTGATTAAACAAGTCCCCTATGTTCAAGCTAAAAAGGGCTAGATTGGAATAACGGGCTCCTACTCAGCCTGAAGTCCAACCATCCTCCACCATTAACCATAATATCAGTGTTGTGTCTCTTTAGTCTCAATGTGATGAGTCTGAAACCCAAACCATTAGCCCTCAGGGTGAGTCCCAATACTCCCTTGAGAAACCAAAAGGGACAATCAAATCATTGGCTTAATGTTATTAGACATTGATCAAGGTCTCGGGTCATTAGGTATAACCTATATATCTTTCACTGGCCTATTAACCTACTCTGATGAAGATTACATGTTCCATCAGGGGCCATGATGTTGATCTACCACACCAATCTCCGATCAACTGAGCCCCAAGACCCTCTGATTTCTAGCCCCCATCAGCAAAGCCAAACTAAGGTGAGTCCCACAGATGTGAAGGGGACTCATGTAGACTTAACTGACACTCTGAGAGTGTCTCATTAGGCTCTCAGGATAGTTGTAATATCTATGAGACTGAGTCTACAAGAACCTTGCACATTGATGTCTCTGAAAGAGACATTAGTTTGCAAGGGAAACTAGGATGCCAAGAAATCACATCTGGTGATGATGATGAACATACTAGGTATGTTATCTCATCTCCCTATGACTCTTCAAAAGAAGATGAAAGAAGTCTGCAACTCACAATCAGAGACCTACTTTCTAAAGTCTCAAACCTTGACTCAAAGGTTAAGACTTTAGAGGATAGGTCTATCACTTGGCAACTTGAGATTTAAAATCTCAAGGCCAAACCAGCTGAGAAACAGATTGAGAAGTTTGTTAAGCATGTATCCATTCAAGTCTCTTTAAGTTCTTCCTCTAACTCATCTACTTCTCAGGATGATGCTACCGAAAATTGGGAAAATGTATAGAGTCAATCACATATGGAACCAAACTTGCCCATCTCTATTTTATCTTCATTTTATCCTACACAACAACTTGTAACTATCTTCCTTTAGCCTCCTCCGATCACATTTCAAGTGGACTCAAGTATGCTTATTGATCTTAATAGGTTTTTAACCAAGTTCCTAATAAGCTCCTAACTTGAACAACCCTCACCCGAGGTTGCTATAGCCTACTTTTGAGCTAAAGAGCTTAAAAGATTGAGTGCACCACCTACCACTGAGAAGGAAGTTGGTCAACCTAAGGCCCATATCAAAGTTGAGATTGACATCGAAAGGGAAATAAAGACTGATGGCCCAGCAACCGACTCAGTTGGGACAGGTAGTGCAATTCCATTATCTTTTGAAGGAGAGATCCAAACTATGGAAAGGATTATTGGATTATCATATTTGTCTAATGATCTAATTATCATAGGGGCCATACTTGATCTAGCCTCTAAGATAAACAGTGAGGACTTTCTCAAAACCCCTCTTTCTCAAACACCTTTAGCATCATAAGCTCAACCTTTACCTCACCAACCAAAACCCTCTAAGACAATCTCCAACAACTAAATCTTCCGATGATCCCAAAGAGAAAAGAAAGATGATAGCAGAAGAGCTTCTAGAGGAAGAAAGGATGGAGAAACTAAATAGAAATGTAGACTCAATACTGGGAAGCTGTTGGCTGCAAGTAGCAAAGCAGCAGGCGGCTCAAGAGGCTATCAATAATAGGAGAAGAGTAAAGGTGATTGACAAACTTGTCAACATCAGAGTAACCAATAAAGAAATGCTTCTACTCCCACTTGATGATTTGGTATTGTTGGAAAAGGTAACTTTGCTACAAAAAGAGAAAGAAGAAGCAGCTAGGTTGGCCAAAGAGAGGGAAAAGAGGAGAAATAAGGAAAAGGTTGAGCAAAAGCTAAGGATTGAGAGGATATCCTTCTTATGCTTAAGGGGATATTCTCAGGAGGAGCTAACTCCTTTGGATAATGATACGATCTTGTGGCTTTTACACAAAGAGCAAGATCAAATCACTAAGGAGAGAAAGAAGGTTAGAAGAGAAAAGATGAAGAGGCCCAACTTATGGTTGCAAAGAAAGTGGGAGACAAATCCTAGATAAAATCATATCTCAGGGCCCATGGCTTCTCAAGCAAGCAAGTAGGTCCCATGACTGAAAGAACCTTGTAGCAATATGTTAGTGACATCAAAGTTGACATTTGCTCATTAAAAAGGAAGGAGGTGTTTCAAACTCAAAGTGTACAAAGGATGGTACCCAAACCTACACCTAAACCATAGCCTCAACCTAAACCCACACCTTTTCCTTTCCCCATCAAAACAAAACCCACTAGAGCCATACACCCCTGAACCTACATCGTAAACCATACCCTCATCCTCACCCATTGCCTTACAACAACCACTACCATTACCTATCATTAAACCTAAAATACTACCCGGAACCCAACCATCCACTACCCATTCATTACCTAAGACATCATCTGAATCATCAAAGCCTCTGACCTTGGAAGAATTTAAGGAGATCAAGAGGAAGCTCATGAGCTTCATCACTTTGAGCGAAATCTCTTGTGAGGAGGAGTCTATCAAGCTATCATATATTGATGATTCTTCTCGTCCCCTAAAAAGAGAGGCACTCCTTGATTTTTCTAGGGGAACTTTGTACCAAGCTCTTTAATTCTTGGCAACAAACTTAGACTCCCTCAAGGAAGAAGAGAAGAAACTGAGTAGAAGAACGGTGACTATGTTGGATACCAGAAAGGGGGATATATTACCAAACCAATCGCTCATTCCTAGGAAGAAGATTGTCCAGTGGAGGTTTGATGAACCTTCTCACAACTTTGTTGTGGAAAGGGAGAATGGTAAAGTCAACCGACTTGATAAACCATCTATGCTACACTCCAGCAGATTTGAAATTACTGAGTTAGTAGAGAAACCATTCTTTAACCCCTCAAACTCTTAATTAGCTACTCACATCAGAAATTACTTTAGCAGTCTTAATCTTGCTGAGCTTACTATGAAAGCAAAGACTGAAGAGGAGTTGAAGATTAGAGCAAGCAAAGAAAAATATGGGTCAACTACTAAAGGAAAGACTTTCCTGTATATGGTTGAAGGTCTAGCTTTGAAACCTATAGTTAGATGGGAGTATGAATATAAATCTCGTCATCTAACTCTCTACAGAGGGCCACAACAAAGGGTACACGTCATCCAAAGTAACAAACTGGATCTGTAAATGACCTATACAAATTTCTCAGCACACCTCAAGAAAGAACAAAGAAACAGATACATACCTTCTTTCCTTGGTGCTGAAAGTTTTGAGAAGTCAAAATTAGTGAAGTTTTAGTAGTATCAACCTAGGGGGAGTTTGTTGAGTCAGATAAGGTTGTTGCAACTAAAACAACACTTAGAAGAATTTTTAAGTCTTCTAAAGACAAAGCTGCACTTCCGAAGTTATGTTGAAGAACTTCCGAAGCTTAAGCAAAAAGAACTTTTAAAGAGGAACTCAGTCTTCTGAGACTAAGTAATTCCTCTTTTGAAGTTAAACACTTATTCAAGACAAGACTTCCAAAGAATAAAGGTCTTAAAGACTAGAAGAGATCTTGAAAGAAGTTGATTCTTCCGAAGTACAAATGGTTTTGGAAGAACCAACTATGAACTAGTGGATATAAGTATGGTGTGTCTAATAACCGCTGCCACCTATGAAATATTGCATGGCGCTTTCCCTTGCCCATGTAGTTTACCATACTGTATTCTATTGTTTACATTTTATCAGTTAGTACACTTACCATGTTTAGTTGGTGATAAAATGTAAGTTATGGACTTGTTATGACTATCTAGTCTAGGAAAATATTTTATTCTAGATAACTTACTTTTAACAATATAGTATTTGTTTAGTAGTAAGTTCCAGCTAGTAATCTAAATATAACCGACTGTAGATAGTAGTATATACAGTTTCTAATTGTAACTCATTTATTATGTTTGTAAGAGTCTTGTAAACTTTGAGTTGAGAAGTAATATATACAAGTATCTTGAAAACCATTTCTTGTGTTTATTAATTTAGTATATTATTATCAACTCAGTCACAGATTCTACTTCATCATCCAAGTGTGTTCAAGTGAGTTTGAGAGATAAACCTTTTTATGAGAGACCATCAACGATTTTTCAATGATGTATGCGAGATGTCTTAAGGCCATCTATCAATTATACAAATAGAGCTTTGTCTTCTCGAACGTCTCCAAGAAAAGCTATTGCGTTATGGTTTTTATTGGTCCTGCCATCTGAAAATTAAAGAAACTTTTATTAGTACACAATTTTTTCAAACTTGGAAAAAATTATATTTTTTATTGAAAAAAATTAACTTTTTGCGCGAAAACTAGAGTATTTGCATGAAATTAAGTTTTGACAAAAGTCAACTTATCGCGTGACAAGTTAAAGTTCTCATGCAAATAGTTGTGTGCGAATTCAAGTGATTTTGCATCTGTTCGTATTCCCAACAGCTTTTCGCATGTCACAAGTACCAATATTTTAACTTTCAAATTGAGCATTTTCAGAGTGTTTTAACTATCAAAACATGTTCATTAAGGATCAATTGAGGTTTTATTAAGGTTTAATATGATTAATTTTATACAATTTTAAGTCTATTTTTCTAAGAACATTTGGTCATGTATCAAACACCATAAAATCAATCTAAAACTAGTAATCTACCTTATCAATCTTTATAGTAACACAGAATAATAGTATCACTGTTTATAATGATTTAACACTTCAAAGAAGTTTTTTGAAAGGTTTTGTGCGAATGGTTACTTTTCGCACAACTGTGCCTTTTATAGCCTTTTGACTTATCGCACGAGAAATTAAACTTTCGCACAATATGGCTTTTTGCATTTGTTGAACTTCTCGCGTGAAGTTTGACTTGTTTTGAAATTTAAACTTTTTTTATTTTTAAGTTGTTTCAATTTTTTTGTTTTGTTGAGCTAATTGACTTCTTATGTGTAAAAACATGTTTAACTAAGTGTATTTAATTTTTCACACACCCTTAATTTTGTGAAATTATATAGAACTAAAACAAGTATAGGAAAAACACATTTTTAACAGAAAAACAATTTGACGAACTCATTCTACTAGTAACTTCAAATATTTGGTAAATTTTCAAATATATGATCGTATTTCTTTGAAATAGATCATTAACATAACTAGCATTATTATAAAAAAGATTGGTTACGTTGATTGTCAATATATTATATCCATATTAAACTTAGACTTTAATTTTTACTTAGACACACATGCTATGATATTTATCATGTTTAAATTAAGTTATATAAAGTCAATGGGTCCCACAATCAAAACTTCTATAAAACTTTTATCTAGCATTAAGACACTTTTATGATTTTAAATCAACCCAATATAACTTGAACCTTTTAAATCTGACTAGCATTTTTCGGGATTTATCTTTCCTTATTATAATATCTAGAAGCATAACTAGCACGAGAAATATTTGTAAACATAGAATATTAACAAGTTTTAGGACTTATTAACAGCCAGGATGATTTGTGTTTTGCCCTCGCAAGACGTTTAGGACTTACATGCCAATTTGAACTTACGTGCCTCATCTTTTGATTTTGCCTCATGTTTTGAATGAACTTGAACACAAATGTAAATAATATTCCATGTATTGCTATCGGATTTGAAACTATTGCAGCAAGTGTAAAATCAAGAAATGATAAAAGCTTACAAATTATATTGAGAACTAACTATTTATACTAATCTATGAAGTTCTCGCATAGTTCTCATGCGACTTCAAAGATCTCACGCAAAAAGCATGTTTTCGTATGGCAAGTTTAGGTTCTCACGAGACTTTAATCTTGATCTTGATTTAATTTCCCGAGTCTCTAGGTTCAATCCCTACACGTTTTGTTCCGGTCGCTAAATTTGCATCCCTTTTTTTACGCGAAATTTGCAACTACTTGATTTTAGTCGCTATACAATCGCTAATTTTGCAACTAATTTACCCGGTGGTAAACTTTGGTCGATTTTGCTCAGTTTTGTAGTAGTACTATAGTTGGGAGTGGCGACATGCTGCTACCCGACATGACCAGCTCTCTCTCCTCATGTCTCTATCTTTTTTCACTAGATTTTCTTCCACAAAACCCACCCATTCAAGCCCTTCTATAAGAACTGTATAACCACGAGCATGAGGCCCCATCATAGTCCTTCCAAGGGCGTCGCGATGCTGATGATTGTAATTTCATGGAGTAATTTCGTCTAGTAACTTTATATAAGAGGCTCTCATCCCCTACTTTGACGCTTCCATAAGAATTATATATATATTTTTTAAATTTTTACACCCAACATTTAAATACCTGTGAGTACATTTTTGGACATTTTACCATGAAACAAAGTAGCGTCCATATATATAATATATATTTATAGATTTTTTATATAAAAATGGAATAGGTAGCTAAATGGGGTCTATAGTACTAATTTATTATTAGTTGGACTTGTTATTTGACGTTTGTTTATTGGGCATGATATATGACACTAAAATAAAAAATTAAATCACGCATCTTCTAAGCCCTTCGACCAGGATTTGATTCTTTTAATGATAGATTTGCAATCCTGATTCGAAAAATAGGTGTTATTTTAATTGGACACATTTATTCGTTTCTATCTGGGATCGCATCCCCAACCCGGCCTCTCAAAAGAAAACTCATTGCTGAAAAATCTCATCGCTTAAATCTGAACATTTTGTTCAAATTGAGACTTGAGTCCATGACCTTTAATATTTACATGTTATGAATAACTTACTTTAACCTTGGGTTAAAAATATTGATTCCATGAGGATTTAATAGGGTTTAATTGTTACTACGCCCCTTCTTGCTTGATTTCTTTTTCTTTTGTTTTTTTCTTTTTAGTTTGTTAGGTTTTTTTCTATTTTTTATATGCTTAATGTTCTGTTGACTAATTTTCTGGCTATTTTTGTTATTTCTCCAAATTTTTTAGTTTTCCTTTTTTCCATGTTTTTTTTATTTTTCTTGTGTTTTGTTTTAGCATGCAAGTAGATTTTATTTTTACGCAATACTTATGGTGTATCAACGTTTCCAAAATAGTACAGAAGCAATTTACTACTATAAGTACCAAAAAGTAATTAACCCCATAGCATAATGCAAGGTGCTAATACAAGTTATGAACTATAGCCATCTCTTTGTTATTTTTCATATCATATAGTTTAATAAAAATTGGTGGTGTGTTATGTTGGAAGTAATATTTGATGGTTCACATGTGAAGCGCAAGTTTGAATAAGCTTGAATGTCGAATGGGTCAAGTCAGCCGGATGGCTCACGGGTCCGTTAGATCTAGTATGAGTTTGTTTTTTTAGTATGGATTTATTATGTTTAGTATTTTTTTTGGTATTTTGTAAGAGTTAAGTATATTGTAAGTTTATTTTAGGAGGATATTTAGCTTGAAGGTTAAATTATGGTTAAGATTGTATTCTATTTAAAGAGGTTGCAAGGCATATAATTAGCAAGAATAAAAGATTCAGCCATGTAAGTTTTTATTAGAATCGTCTTTCTTTCTATTGTTAATTTGAAAAACAACACAAAATTAAAAAAAAAAACACATTAGTCAAAGTAGCATAAAATCTAATATTTTGTTGTGTGGTTTTAGACTCACACCAGGCCAATAATTGGTATCAGAGCGCATCAAGCTCGTTACCAAACAAGTAAGAAGTAGCAGCAGCAAGAGATAGAATGTTTGTTTGTCAAGTCAAAAGAAGCAACCTAGTCCTTTGCAATAACCTGTTAGCAAGTTTAGTAACTACAAAGCAAGAAAGTAATATTTTGATCACTAGCAAGAACAAATAACTAATTTGTTGGTCAAGAGCTAGAATCTAATCTTTTGATGAGCAGTATGAACAAGAATTTGATCATTTGATCAACAGCAAGAGAGAATCTGGCATTTTGATCAACAGCAAAAACAAGAATATGCTCTTTTGATCAGCAGCAAGAGCAAGAAAATCAGAGATCGTTTGACTTTCGTTAGCAAGAAAGCAAGAGCAACAGCAAGAAAGCAAAGGAAAGAGAAAGAAAGCAAGATCAAGGGCAAGAGCTAGAGGAAGATAGCAAGAAAGCAAGAGGAAGATAGCAAAAGCAAGATCTAGTAAACTTGGTCGCTTTGAGTATGAGTGCACCAAGCGGAAGGATAAGAATGAAGAAGCTCACCGTGCTCAATATGATGATAGACTAGCACTGCCATGAAGGAAGGATGTGAACAAAGAAAGATTAGGTCGGGGGTGATTGTTAAAACTAATCTTTGTTGGTTTACATGCATGTGAAATGGGGGTTTGTTTAGTTTTAGTGTGACTCTGTTACTTTTACTATGAATTCCTTATGTTTAGTAGTTTTTTGGTTTTTGATAATAGTTTAGTATATGGTCAGTTTATTTGTGAGGATAGTTAGCTTGAAGGTTAAATTAGGATTAATTTGTACTTTAAATAGTTGTATAACATATAATTAGCATGAAAAAATTATAACTTTAATGAAAGAGTTTATCTAGTATCTTTTTTAATCTAAATTATCATGCATTTTTTTCCGTTGTTGATTTGAAAAACAACATAGAATAGTGAACATGAGTCGAGGCAACACATAATCAAATATTTTTTGTCGTGTTGTTTTAACTCACGCCCAGACCAATATGTTTCATGATTTACTTAATTAAAGCGATTTTACATTAGTTATTATACAAGACTTTTAGCAATATCAATAATATTGTTAATTTTATCCATAAATCTTCGAGTTAAAAGCATATCATTATCAGCTCTCGTTAAAAGTTACTGATTTGAAAGTTGGAAAAAAAATTAAGCATAACATATATACCTACGTAAAACTGTATTTTAAATCTTTATTTGTATCAGTTTTGATGATACGGCATGAGCGAAAAACAAAAAATGATCACTACTAAAGTATTGAACGATTGATTAAGGTTTTTTCTTAAATGGACATATCATTCACCAAGGGTCCATGATAATTTGTATTTTAACTTTAATTTGTCCATTAATCACAATTTAAGCTTCCAATATGAAACTAGGGATGGACATGTGTTTGTTTATTTAGGCAAATGGGCCAAAACTAAATCTGTAATCATATGGGTGATTTGAATTTTAGGTTTTAATAATATATTTATCATTCTAACATGCAGTCCAGTTATTAAAAAACACGTTTATGTTAATTTGGTTAATGTGAGTTAAAAAAATCTTATCAGGTTTTGTTTCAAATAAAAAGACAATAAACATGTTAGCTTATGTCTTAATGAGGGTGCAAATAATATGTAACTTATTATTTATATAATTTTGAAGTGCGGTTTTCGTTATCTTCAAGTTCTCTGTAAGGAGAAATGAGGTTGATGTTACTACAAACATAACTAATACAACTAAGCATCTTTGTTACTAATTAACAAGTTTCTCGACTAATGAATAGCTGTGCTACTAATTACCATTTGCTACTAAAGATCAATGTTTGCTACTGATCAAGAAGTTGCTATATATCGGACACATGTTTTGGTACCAAGGCATCTTGTGCTGCTGAATATCAACTCTATTGAAGATAAGGTACAATTGTCATGTCAAATTTCTAATTTTGTATTTTTGGTTAATTTCCATGTACAATATTGTAATTATCTAAGGTCGTTATTTAACAAATTTGCGAGAATCATGAAGTGTGTGGTATCGAGATTACGTATACAGCTGTATATTGTTTTTTCAAATATATTATGTACTTGCAATTAATCAATCAGAGAGCTGTACATCGTTTAGGGCTAGATATTCAATGTTCTAGCTTCATGTTTTTTTATTTTAGTTTTTTATGAATTTCAATTACAAATTGGACCGTCATACGTTGTGGGACCGAATTGCTTTTGATTGACTCCATCGATCTAAACTTAATAGTACCATCTTATTCAACCAATCTTGATCCTAAGGTGTAGTAGGTGTCAAACGTAACTTATGAAGCATTTTGGAAAACACTTCAAACACGTTTATAGTAGAACTAATTAATAAAGTTTTCAACTCTATTTATTAAAAAGATATTTAAAGAATAAAATTAAGATTCCAGTCTAATAATTTATTCATTTAGTTCATCATTCACTATCAATTAGATATGATCTTAATGAAGTAAATATCAAGATTATTATAACAACTACCTGGCAATCTGAAAACGTGGATAATAAAAAGTCATCGTGAATCGTTGCTTTTACTCTAGAAGTAGCCAACGCTACTTATTACATGAATTATTGTAACCTAGTTTATTATAAAGAAATATAATATGATATCATAGAAGATTGCAATCTAGTTATTTATCCTTTTAATTCGCTGTCAACATGTTACGTGTCCGCATGATTGTCATTTATAGTAAACATTGTGATGAGTTCATATAACAATGTCCACTAATCAACCCGAAAGTCAGGCTAGTCTAACCCTACCATGCCCTCATGTATCCCTTTTGAATGTAAAAAGATTTACAGTATGGTAAGACGTATTAGATATATTTAGCCAATGTCATTATTAACAAGTGGAGTAACTTGCACTCTATAAGTATCCAACGTGATTGTGCTTGATGTATCAGCCATACTCTATCCATCTGAGATTTTCGTTGGGTGATAAGATGGAGGTGAAAATGTCGGTGGAGAAGGCCGATCAAACTGCTTTTGAGGGAGACAGTGGTGGATATTACGTATGGTCGAACTCGAAAACACCATTGTTAAGCGACCTAAAACTCGCTGCCGGAAAACTTCTCCTCCACCCATTTGGCTTTGCTCTTCCTCACTATGCTGATTGCAACAAAATTGGTTTTGTTATTCAAGGTACGTTTTATTAGACAATAGGATTAGGGTTACTAGTATGAGCCTACGGGCTCAGTTAAGTTTTAAGGTTTGTATTATATTCTTTATATATTATAACCAAACCTATCAATAATATTCAATTCATTATTTTACCATGGTTTCTGAGCCTTGGGATTCTATGCACCACCACAAAAACATACAAACCCTAGCCATGACCACTGAGTTCAAACCCTAGACAGGGCGATGTGCCGCCATCGCAGCCGCCCTGTCCCACCTTCATCTTCTGTTTCGGTTCTTTTTTATTTTCTAGTTTATGTTTAATAAAGCTTCGTTATCAGTTGAGGATTCAAACCTATTACTCATATCTATTCTCTTGGTTCGTTCGCATCCATTCTCTTGGTTTTGTTTCTGGATTATGGCTTCTAATTTGCAGCGGTCACCATGTTTTCTTTGTTCTTTTTATTTTTTCGTTTATCGGAGTTTTAGCCGCATCAAGAACCATGGTCCACAGCCACCGATATCAAACTACAGTTTAATTATTTATTTCTATTATTTTTAGATTTATGGATACAAGAGACCGCCACCCGACCACGGTCATCAGTCTTGTTTTCTTTCTTTTTATATCTAATTATGTCATCTTTTGATTTATGGATCTAAGAGAGTGCCGCTTGCTAGCCTTGAGACATCACCAATGACTCTGGTCGCCAGGTCTCTACCTTTTATTCCAAGAATCAATAATCATGAAGTATCAACAAATTATGGATAGCACAATCAATCAAAATATGAATGACAACATCAAACACAATATTGTTTGTTAGCAGTAGTTTAGATAGTACAGTCGATCGTAGCATGTTTATCTTATTATCATTGTTTTATGTATTTTTTGTTTCCCAGTCCTAGCGTCAAGTTACTTTCACTACGACTGCGGGAGAGTATTAGACAATATTATTAGGGTTACTAGTATGAGCCCACAGGCCCAGTTAAATTTTAGAATTTGCATTATATTCTTTATATATTGTAACCAAATCTATCAATAATACTGATTCAATCTTATATCATCTTACTACATGACACACATAAGTACATTTAGAAATATTATCAACAAGTATTAGCAACTATAGATTTATGATAATACTTTGGATATACATATACATGTACATACAGGTTGAGATTAAATAAAAAATACTAGTTCAGAAGAACCCTAATAAATCATTTAAACGTTTTATTAATGGTTCTTGATTTTAAATTTTACACGTATTTCAAACATGCATATTTATGTACACAAAAACATAGAACTAAAATTTTCATATGTAATTTGAAGTTTAACCGTTACTTATATAACAAAATTTGTACAATTAATTTTAATTTCAAGAGACAAATAAACTGTTGGTACCAGGTCTACTCTTCTTGAGTTTTATTATAAGGTTTGTGTTTACATTGGATAAATAAGGTTTGTGTTTACATTGGATAAATAAGGTTTGTGTTTACATTGGAATAGTGGAATGGTGGTAAAACAAAGTTGATAGTTTAGTAACTAGTGGATACCATGATTCCACGATGAGAAAGTCTATTTATAGCTTATTTGTTTAATGAATGAAAAAGTATTTTCTCTTCCAAATATGCGGTTTACTTTTTCCATTATGTTATTCAATGTAAACACAAAGCTCGTAACAAAACTCAGATTGACAATCAGTAGACCTGGTACCAACAAAAACACTATATTTTTATCATTTTCATTCATTTTAAAAACTATTAAGAAATGAATGATTTATTTTGTTAAGCATTCTCATTATACTTAGTGTTCTATATAGTTCCTTCTAGTTATAAATACTCACCCACACATATATAATTATTATCATCCATACCCTAAATGGATCTTACTGAGTACCCTAAATGGATCTTACTAAATACGTTTGTTTTTTCCTTTCTAAGGTAATATCACAGTTGGATTGGTAAGACCAAACAGTTTAGAAGAAAAGGTTGTGTTGGTCAAGGAAGGGGATGCAATCCCACTTTTAGCAGGGGTGGTCTCATGGTGGTTTAACGGTGGCGACACTGATGCAGTCATCGTGTTCTTGGGTGAAAGCAGCAAAGCCCGAGTACCTGGCCAATTCACATATTTTTTTGTGGCCGGAGTTCTCAGGCTTCTAGCTGGCTTTCAACCTGATTTTGTCAGTAAAACCTTTGGTCTTGACCAAAATGAATCAGAAAATCTTATAAACAGCCAACAAGGTGCATTGCTTGTTAAGCTTGATCAAGGAATCAAGTTTCCACAACCAAATAAACACACGAACGATAAACTATTCCATGCTATTGATGATCCATCGGGTGATGTTGCTGTGAAAGATGGAGGTTTTATCAGTTTATTAACAGAAGAGAACTTGATGGTGCTCAGTGAGATTGGGTTGAGTGCAAAGTTTGTGAAGTTGGAGGGGAATGCTATGTTTGGCACCGAGTTATGTAGCCGGTGGATCGGTTGAGATCTGTTACGTCGTCAAAGGAAGCGGTCGGATTAAGGTTGTTGGAAGTGAAGGAAAGCCTGTAGTGGATAGTAAAGTTGAAGGAGGTGACTTGTTCATTGTTCCTCAATTCTTTGCTACTTCGGAGATTGCAGATGATTGTGGAATGGAAGTTTTATCTGTCATAACTTGTTCAAAGTGAGTCAATTTTCCGCTATAAAACAAAAAAAAAAAACATAAGCACTGTGTATCTAAACCCAACTTTTGGTTGTGTAGTATATCACTTACTATCAGGATTTTTTTTCAAAGATTTATTATATTTATTTTGCAGGCCTGTTTTTGGACAACTGGCTGGAAATACATTAGTATGGAAGGCGTTGTCTCCGGTGGTTTTGCAGGCGACTTTAAATGTTACTCCAGAAGCCGAACAGCTTTTCAAGTCGAAGAATTCGAAAAGCATCACCATTGTCCCTCCGAGTAATTAAGTTAACGTTTGCAAGACTCCAAGACCCGACCCTGACAAACGTTGCTTCTACAAGGGCAAGAACAGTAAAATTATACCTTCCTATTATATGTCTGAATGTTAAATATTATGAGTTTTCATAAAATAATGAAATAAAATCGAATCACTCTTATGAATATTTATCATTATATATGTGAGTTTTCTTTTCCAAGTACCGGTCGATCGGTGGTCCCATTTTGTTTGCATTAGTAGTCCCTTGTAGCACCACTAATACACGCAACATATCCATACGCTCGAACCCATGCATACGTCTTTTTTCCGTATATTTCTAATTTCTTGCGGTTCAAATTGTTAAAGTTTGTCAATTAGTGGTTCAGTTTTCACTAATGTCCTAGTTAAAGAGTCATGTAGACGTCACACACAAGTAGAAAAAGTTTAAATAAAGTCACATCTGATTTAAGTATAGTAGTTTTGGCTAACTCCAACCATTAACTAAATTCTCCATCGGTAAAGGGCATATCTTTCACACCCGTTAATTAGGGCTTGGCGCTGCACTTATTTGGTGCCCCCTTTCACCACTTGTAGTGGCTTTAACGCCACAATTGTTTCCAACTCATCAAAGATGATGCCCCATGTCAAGACCATCACGGCTAGTCTTAGGTTAATTGTAGTTGGTGTGGTTCATTTTCCTTTATCATTTCTTTGTTAAGGTAAGCCCAGCTATCAATGAAATTAATCTTTTTTTGAAAGGTTCATGTAGAGAATATGATTTTTTAGTATCAATTGAAAGTTTTAGTTTATGAGTGTTCCACTACTTGGAGCTAGTAGAACCCGCTTACTTGACAGATGTCAATAGTGCCAACTCAACGACCCTCTCTACCACCCCTTGCAAGCATCTGTCACATAAGCGAGTTTCAAGTCCAAATAGCATAACACTCATAAACCAAAACTTTCTTAAAAGTTAGGACGCACTCACCCTAAAATCTTATTGGGAGATTGGCTTTGATTTTCAGTGCTCGAGCTGTTTCAAGCAAGTGCTTGTGTTTTTGTTCCACAACTCCATTTTGTTGTGGAGTATGTGGACACATGGTTTCCAAGATAATTCATTGTTCGGCATAAAAGTTCAACATTTTATTAGAAGTGAATTCCCCACCATTGTCACATCTTATTCTTTTAACGTTTATTTCAAATTATGTTTTGATTAATTTATGAAAGTCGATCAAACACGTGCTTGCTTCATACTTGTGTTTCAGAAGGAAGACCCAAACCACCCTACTATAGTCATCAACTATTGTTAAAAAATAATTTGCCTTTGAAAAATTGGGCGTTTAATAATTTCCTCATATGTCACAGTGTAATAATTCAAAACAAGCATTTGTTTCGGTGGTGCTAATAGGAAAGATTTTCTTGTCATTTTAGATTTAGGACAAAAATCACAAACTTTATCATTATTTTTTAATGAAAAATCACTAAGATAGTTTATTTTAGACAATTTTTCATCACCGACGTGTCCAAGTCTTTTGTGCTATATATCCACTATCACCATCATCGCTTTTCTTCCAATTCAAACATCCTCATTTGGTATAGACTGTCTTTGCACTTACCCGCTCCAATAAACCTCTTCGAACGCAAGCCCTGCATAACAAAAAATTCAGGAAAGAAAGTTATAGCACACTTTAAATCTTTTGAAAGCTTGCTAACGGACAAGAGGTTATAATTAAATTTTGGAACATGCAAGACTCCTTGCACTCTTGTTCCATTTGGTAGCGTGTGACTGTCCCTTCCTTCAACCGGTGTGGCTGTCCCTTCCTTCAACTGGTATGGTTTCTCCATTTGGGATGGTAACGGGTGTGTCTTTTGTAGAGATGGTTCTTTCCTCAAGGATGTCGGTTCTATGTTTTATATGTTATGTGCACCCGAAATCGACAATCCATTCATCATTACAAAAAGATTTACTTGTGATGTTGGCTGACAGTGGTGCATCATTTTGTGTGGCCTTATTCTCTAGAGCAAAGTGCTTTAAAAACTACTCATGTTTGTTCTTCCCGAGCCACCACACCGGATAGCCAATGTGTTTGAAGTAGCCATCCCACGTGTGCCCATCTCTATCACAAAAATCATAGTGGTCAGCGGCTTTTGCATCCCTTTGCACGGTTTTGTTTGAAACAGAGTTGTGTTTTACTGATGCTTGAAACATAGCAGCCTCATTGATAGTTCTTTTCCCACCGATTATAGATCTTTGTTGTTTATCCTCGATGTCTAGATGATAGGTGTTTCCTGGGGACGATGTTGGTTTCATGGCAAGTATCTGAGTTTTGATGATGGAAAACTCGCCATCTAGACCCATGAGAAGTTCATAAGTTGTTCTTTTTTCATGAAGTTCCCTAAGTGATTTCCCAAAACCACATGAACAACCACTACATGTACATTTTAGGGTGGGTAAGAAAGATTGCATTTCATCCCGCAACCCATGAAGTTTAGTGTAATAAGTCAATATCACCATTTGCCTTGTGCTTGAGATCAATTGTTTTAGTTCGTATGCATGTGGTGCACTTTCCTTGCCAAACCTCTCTTGGAGGTTCAACCATATTTCCGCAGCGGAGTTGGCGTATTTCATGCTTCCTCGATCTCCTTGTCCATGGCCGTGGTGAGCCACCCTTTGATCATTGCATCACATCGTAACCAAGCATCATTCTTTTCCGATTTCTTGATGGTACCATTTATGAATCCTATCTTGTTGTTAGCGAACAAGAAATTCTCCATCTCTGGAACCCAATCAAGATAGTTGTTATCGGTTAATGCATTGTTAACAAGCATTTGCCTCGGATGGTTAGACGGGTGAAGGTAATAAGGATAGCTATGATTGGAAGTGCTCACGTCAGTTTTGGCATTGTTTTTGTTTGTGTCGTCACCGGCAATGGTGACCTTGAGTTTTGGCGATTAGGTTTGGGTAGTATGGATGGAGCATGATAACAGTGCCCTGATACCATAAACAAAAGCTAAATATTTTGTTATGGCGATTACGTGTGTCATGAGGCTGCTGAGGCTTCTTTATCGGTTCTCCACGGCAATCCTTTGCCACATGTCCAACCTTCCCACAATGCTGGCATCGGAAGCTATCAGACCTGCCAATGTGGTGGTAGTTGCATCAGTTGCACTTTGGGTTTTTCCCCACATATCCACTTGGTCCTTGAGATGATGATGATGAGTGGTGGAAGTTACGATTGTTATCAAACCATCTCTGCTGATGTTGCTGTTGAGGTTGGTGTTGGTGAGGTTAGTTACCAGATGACGATCCTTTGCTGGCGTTGTTTTCCCACTTGCGTTTTTTGTCAGGCATGCTTGCCATAGCGCCCTGCTTAGGTAACTTCCCTTGCTCCACAGCTTGATTAGTGAGCTTGTGAGCCAGTCAAATAACCCGTTGTATAGTAGGAAGATTTGCAGCAGTCACCATACTCTGAATCTCCGGGACTAAGCCACGTAAATAGAGCTCAATACATCGGCTCGATGGGTTAACCATGCCAGGGCAAAGTGTAGCTAGCTCATGAGATCTAGTAGTATAAGCCTCAATTTAGACCCTTCTATCTTCAATTTCCAGAACTTATCCTCCAGGTTTTGAACCTCGTCACGGGGGCAGTATTCCTCTGTCATCATTGTTTTGAATTCCTCCCACGGTAGTGCGTTTGCCATTGCCTGGCCAAGCATTTGCACTTGAGCATTCCACCATGTGAGTGCTGCACCTTCCAGGGTTCCTATGGCGTATTTCACCTGTTCTGCCACTGGACAGTTACATTTGGCGAAAACGGGCTCAATCTTCTCGAACCATCATATAAGCCCTACAGCTCCCTCGACTCCGCTGTAGGTATGTGGCTTACAGTCCATGAATGCCTTGTATGTGCATCCAGGCGGTCCTGTATTCAACGTGTCAAGGTATTTAAATTAAACCGAATGAATTAATCACCTAACGGAATATTCGTGTAAATGATGACTAGTGTCATCGTTTACCTCCAAACTACGCTGGTTGAGTGCTCAATGCCGCTTGCACATGTTGGTTTATCAATGCAGCCAATTCAGATGGGGTCATGTTCACGTTGTCGGTGCCTTGTCCAGCACCACGCCCTCGGCCATGTCCACGTCCTCTACCTCGGCCGTCCATATTTCACTTTACATTCACAAATACAATAATGAGTAACATCCAACATATCATCTCATTGAAGTATGGTAAATAATAAGAAATAATGTACAGTCATAGCCACATCATTTATAACCAAAAAATATAATGTATCATAAATAATGTGTAAGTAACTCACAAAATATTCAATCAATGTCAAAATTTAAGTTTTCAGTTGTGTGGGAAACAACCCTTCCCACATAGGTTTAAGAAAAATGCTATGCAGTCAAAGTCATGAGAATAAAGAGAATCAATCAAACAAAGTTGATCCATCACTGTCTCCATCGTTGGGGGATTCTTCTAGTTCTTCCTCAGGGTCTTCATCGGAGTCCTCGGCAGGCGCAGGGTTGTCCTCGATTGGTAGAGCTGCAAGCTGTGCTTCTAGTCTGGTCAGTCTGCTCTCGACGCCCACATTGTGGAGCTCCTGCTCGCCCATACGCTCGATAAGATCCATAACTCTACCAGCCATCTTGAAATTTCCCTTGATAGACATCGACAACCGCTCCTCAATTATGGCCATCTTTAACCATAATCGATGCATATCATCCTTTAGTGTGGAGTTCTCATCAGTGAGCACTCTAACTCATCGACGCTCAGTCTCAAGTGTCGCGGTCAATGTCGCCACGACCTGCTCAAGGGTAAATCCAGAGATGGGAGAGTGGGTGCTGCAAAAGTAGTTGCTAACCTAGTCCTAGGTCTAACAGCGGCCGGCCTCGGAAAGCCGGGTAATAACTCTAATCTCGTGAAGGATCACGCTCAGGTGGCATAAATGGTTGATCCCAGTCTATCTCGCCACGAGGGTAAGGAAGTCATGGCCAGTCATACACTCGGTGAGGTACAGGTGGAGGGGACTCAGAACGAGCATGCCTTTTTCCCAAAACCCGGGATGATGATGCCATGCTGCAGTGCATGTGATGTATATGCCAATGAGTATATAGTAAAAGGATAAGTCAGGAGTAACTAACTAACTGTATGCGGTTATAGACTAGTGTATATGCAACCTAGTTCCCTATAACCAATGGCTCTAATACTAATCTGTCACACCCTCAAAATCCGCACGCGGAGTTCTACCGCGAGGCGTGTGAACAAACCAGGATCACAGTCACTAGTTACTTAGAACGACACTATATGCCACATTCAAAACAAAACCACCCAAAATTCAAAAGTTTAAAAACCATGCAGAAGCGTATTACAAAATAAGACAAACCCAAAGTAAATGAATGCATAATATGGCAAACACGCGCCATCCCAATGTTTAAAACCCATATATAAGATAAACAACTTGTCTATGAAATAAAGTCTTAGGATGCATGCTGGCCCCGTGTTGTGCTCCTAATGGCGAGCTGAGTTAACGACCTTAGAATAGCATACTAAAAATGTCAACACAATGGTTGGTGAGTTCAAGAGTTTGCATTTATCATAAATATTAACAATTGTATAGCATAAGAACCGTATTGAATAAGATAGCTAGTCTATATTCACAAGTAATAACCATAGTGATTTCGCGATCGAAGCTAACTATGTTGCGTTGTTGCCTCCCATCACGACTTACCAGGTCGTGACGATGTTGTGTTTAGGACAATATTGCACCCCTTTGAGCTTGAGTCGCACAGGTAGGGCTCGTCACACCCAGTAGTACTACCCAAGATTTCCTGCTACTTACCATTATTAACGATCCGAAAGTATGAGGACTTTTCAAGGTATCAAACACTATGTTAAAACATACAAAACTTATAATAATAAAATAGCGTTTGAGAACAAGTATGCTACCTCCCCCCAGAAGAAGGTTTATAAAAATAGAGGGGCATGAACTCACCTGTTGTGTAATGATAGTGAATAAAGAGACTCGTGATAGATGCAAAGACAACCCTTCAAAGGTTACCTAGAACACACAAGTACATAAGTACGTGTACACATAGAACCTCAATAATCCTAGGTTAACCTAGTTGACCCATTTGACCCGTTGGTGACATATTAGTTGAATATAGTTTAATCATATATGATAACTTAGAATACAAGAGTATCATGCAATTTATCCATGTATATCACATTATCAACCTAGGTTCTACCTAAGTCATCATGCCACATTAGATCATCATACACTTATGCAAATCTCAACAATCATTATGCTTAATATATATATATATATATATATAAATACATCACACAAATAATTCATACGCGAAGACTAATCATGCACCACATGCCATGTGAAGCCACTCATGACTTCACATCCTAAACCCTGCCAATCCTACTAAGTAGGGGCCTCAGATTCGCACGTGTGTATGACAATCATAATCACATTCATTCATTTAGTTCATTCCAACCAACATACACATTTACCATCAGTTTCAATCCCAAACATGATTTCCTAATCACTAACCATAATCCATTCTACATGATCAACCAAACATCCATAACAATTCAATTACACATTCTATCTCAACAAACATCATCCACAATCATTCTAACATGATCTTAACATCACAAGCATGCTCAATTCATCACATCCAATGTTCTACAAAAATAAAGTTTCCCTTTTGGAAAAGTAACACCCGAAAGTGTTCTAGCATCCAATCCAATGATAATTTCATCACTCCTATACCAAATCAAGTTCATAACATTCATTCTAACATGTTAATCATCTCCAAAACATCCAAATTCCCAACATCATACACAAAAGTTTCAACTTTTAGTAAGTCATGATCAATATCACAATTTCATAGATTTTCTTGCACAATCCAATTAAACCAACATCTAAGCATTACATCTAACATCTTAGCATCATCAAATCATGAATTCCAACAATAAAAAGTTTCCTCTTATGGCAATGTATGAACTAGATGATCAAACACTAGATTTCTTGCATAATCAACATCATTCAACATTCATACAACCTAACTAACATCATTTTAACATATTATCCATTTCATACAATCATCATCATTTTCGTAATTAGGCTCTATCAACATCAAAAACTTTGAACAAGTTGCACAAACTAACCTTTAATCGTGTAATTGGCCAAGGATTGAACTTGCCATAATGTTGTAATGATCAAATCCAAGAAAAATCGATTGTTTATGATATTAGGTGCTTGAAATTGCAAGGTAAGGGTGAGGGAGAAGGGTTTCGGCCGATTTGGGGGTTCGGGGGCTAGGTTTTCTTTATTTTGATTAAATATGGTAAGTATTAGCTTATGAATATTTACAAGCTAACCCTTTTATTTACTTTATAAAAACTAGCCTTTCTAATACTTTTTAAATAGTTTTTAACTACCAAATACAAGTATTATTAACCAATAATAATAATCATAGACATTTATAATAAGTCACACAACCCACGAAATATATATATTACACGTTGTCACGTTATCGCGTAGAATTTATAAAATAAACATTTAAAATTCTATAAATTCATGAACCACATAATCACAACTAATAATCAACATTATTAATTAGATTATTATTGTTTATCATAGATTATTATTATTAAGTCACCAACGTTTAACGACAACTGGCACGACACGTGTATGCAAGACCTAACGGAACTGACGGAGTTTGGTAACGGAAAATTACCGGATGTCACATTATCCCCATTGCATTTCATAGTTGTGCTACATCCCTGGTTTACTGCATTGGCATAATGAAATCGAGTGAGTTGCCACATCATCCCCATGTTCAAATAAATTTCGTCCTGAAATTTAATCAGTACCTTCTCGGACCGTTGTTGTTGTTTCGAACAGATGAGGATACTTAAGCTTCATCTGATCGTCGTGTTCCCACGTGAATTCTGGTCCACGTTTTGAGTTCCAACGAACTTTGACTATAGGTATCTTACTTTGTTTAAGAGTCTTGACTTCACGATCCATCACTTCAATCAGTTCCACAACAAAGCGTAATTGATCATCTACTTGTACTTCCTCAAGTGGTACAACTAGTGTCTAGTCAGATAGACACTTCTTTAGATTCGAGACGTGAAATACGTTGTGAACGCCGCTCAATGAATCAGGTAAGTCCAATCAATACACCACTGGACCTATTCTTTCCAGAATCTCAAATGGTCCGACGTATCTTGGATTAAGCTTGCCTCTTTTGCCAAGCCAAATCACACCTTTCCATGGTGAGACTTTTAGCAAAACTTTGTCACCAATTTGAAACTCCAAGGGTTTCCATCGTTTGTCTGAGTAACTCTTCTCTCTATCTTGCGCTACTGTCATGTGATTTCGTATCTGTACTATCTTCTCAGTGGTCTCATGTACCAACTCAGGACCGTTAACTGACTATCACCAACTTCTGCCCAACAAACTGATGATCTACACTTCCGCTCATATAATGCCTCAAATGGTGCTGCGTTGATGCTAGTATGATAACTATTGTTGTAAGAAAATTCAACCAATGGTAAATGAGCTTCCCAATTATTCCCAAAGTCGATCACACAAGCATGTAACATGTCCTCCAAAGGTTGAATGGTACGTTCACTCTGACCATCGGTCTATGGATGGTAGGCAGTGCTCAAATCCAAACGTGTACCCAAAGATTTCTTTAACGACTGCTAGAAATGAGACGTAAAACGAGCATCACGATAAGATATAATTGAGATCAGCACACCATGTCTCGAAACTACCTTTTTCAAATAAATTCGAGTTAACTTGTCCATCTTGTTAGTTTCCTTGATTGCCAAGAAGTGAGCTGACTTAGTGAGTCGGTCCACGATTACCCATATCATTTCACAACCACTAGGAGTTCTGGACAACATAGTGATAAAATCCATGGAAATTTGTTCCCACTTCCACAAGGGGATCTCAGGTTGTTGCAATAACCCAGATGGTTTCTGATATTCAACTTTTACCTTAGAACATGTAAGACATTTGCTCACGTATGTAGCTACGTCAGCCTTCATATTTGGCCACCAATAGTGTGCCTTTAGATCATGATACATTTTGTTAGAGCCAGGGTGTATGGAATATTTAGACTTGTGTGCTTCACTCATAACCAAGTCTCTTAGATTTCCATACAAAGGCAGCCATAGTCTATCCATGAAATACCGAATTCCATCGGATTTGACTTCCAATTGTTTATCCATCCCTCGTAAAGATTAGGATTTAACGTTCTCACCTTTCAAGGCTTCCGTCTGGGCTCCCTAAATTTGCTCGGGCAAGTAAGTGCTAATCGTCAACTGTAGGGCACGCACTCGTCGGCGTTTAGAGGTTTCCTTTCTACTCAAGGCATCGGCGACTACATTCGCCTTTCCCGGGTGGTTTTTAATGGCACAGTCATAATCGTTTAACAACTCCACCCAGTGTCGTTGCCTCATGTTAAGCTCTTTCTACTCAAAGATGTGCTGAAGACTCTTGTGATCGGTGTAAATTGTGCACTTGGTATCGTACATGTAATGTCTCTAAATCTTCAAGCCAAAGACCACTGCTCCTAACTCCAAGTCATGAGTAGTGTAGTTCTTTTCATGTACCTTCAGTTGTTGCGAGGCATAAGCTATCACCTTGTCATGTTGCATCAGGACACAACCCAGTCCTTGGATAGAAGCATCACAATAAACTACAAAATCATCACTTCCTTCGGATAATTCTAGTATCGGTGCGCTATAGGGTTTCTGCTTCAGCAACTGAAAAGCAGCTTGTTGACTCTCACCCCATTTATAGTTTGTTTCTTTATGGGTTAAAGCTGTGAGAGGTTGAGCAATCTTTGAGAATCCCTTAATGAAACTGTTAGGACCTGGTATTTGAACGAAATACCAAATGATTAACGTGTAGACCAAACCAAATAGTGCGGAATCCTATTTGATTGGTGATCCAATCAGTGAGAACACACGTAGAATCAATAAAGTATTGAATCAAACATTAAGAATCGATTAGGAATCGATCTACAGCGTTCTATGAACTTGGAGTATCAACTTGGAGGCTTCTGGACGGCTAGGGTACGTCTGGAGTTGAAATAGAATGAATCCTACGTTTTTCCACGAATTGGGTTGCATTTATAGGTTAGTATTGTTCATTTGTGCGACTGAACCATTAGTATGGTTCAGTCGTGCGATTGAACCATGCGGTTGATTCATCCGCACGACTGAGTGTTCAGTCGTGCGACTGAGCCAATCTTATGTTACAATCATACGACTGATCCAGTCTCCTGGTTCAGTCGTGTGACTGAGTCATTCGTATGAAGTTATTCATGTGTATGGTTCATTCGCATGGACCATTCGCATGAGAACTTCATTTTGTTAAGTTTGAATGTATTAATTAATATAACATTATGTGTAAGAATTCAAACAACCACAAACCTAATTAACCAATTCAACATCGACTCATTAATGAAATATTAAACATTATAAATAACAAACAATCAATATCATTTCATTAATCATTCCAAACATTATATCAGAATCAGACAAACAAGATCTATTACATTCATATCATGATCTAGGGACATACATGTATCAACAAACTCCCCCTTGGACCTAGATCTCTCTAATGTCTTGTTTTCTTCATTACCTCCTCATACTTCTTGTACTTATCCTCTTTTGTGACTCCTGCATGAATCTCAAATGCAAAACAGAGTCTTATGACATTCTGGAACTGGAGGGCTTGTACTATATCCTGAGTATCATAGAACAGTGGCCACTTATATAGAGTGTAGACATCATTAGCTAACAAGTTGGTTATCCATTTGTCCCTCTTTGTTTAGGACTATGACTGCTTCTCCTGTCCTCCAATCGTAGTACCACCACTTAAAGTGTGGAGTGAAGTCCTGTGGCATTTCCCTGAGTGGGAGTCTTGACATCATGCGCGGAGGACTCCATTTCAACACTATCTTTGGCTTTCCAGTAATGGCATCAACTTCAGACCTTCTGATGTACCTTGTAGGCTATTGGGGTCTGAAGTTAACCCACCTGGTGTGGTACTCCTTCCTTAAGGCAACCTCAAACCAGTTTGACATCTTTCTCGGGTCAGCATACAACAGCTTCAGTTTGGCCAGCTGGTTGAGCTCAAAACCTGGTAGAGTCTTTAGATCATGTGGAAATCTAAAGTACTCTATGCCCTTCTCCCTCTTAACTGCATAGACGTTAAGGTCCTCAAAATATGCCCATGCTATAATCCTGCCTGACACCTTATGATGTTCTTGACTCTGTAGAGTTTGGTGTAGGCGTCCTGTTTAGGTGCAACGCGTTGGGCTCTAACTTCTTTAAAACAGGCAGCCCACTCAGCCTCTCGGATATTAACATCATCATTTGAGGCTTGGGCCGTTTCCTCTGTCTTCTCTGACTCCTGCTCCATTTTGTTTAACACCTCAAATGTATCACCGATAAGGGATTCACCCAGATTGGGGACCACATTTCCCTCACTGTCAGCATACTGAGGGTAGTGCTCTGCAGTGACATCTTCTATCTTTATTTCATCAATGTTATTGAGCTCTTCGTCACTTGTCGAGTCGCACGTTGGAGCATCCTTCACAATCTCATCGGGATTTAACTTGAAGATCTCAGCTAATTGCTCATTTGATAGATCGTGAATTATTTCCCCTTCTTCAGGGGTATAACTCACCGACCTTCTGACGATCCCTTGCAGATCAAGAATCATAGTTAGCTGAGTTTTGATCTGCTGAGTTTTAACATGGTTTAATGGTCCATTAGACTCGCCATCTTGTCACTAATAACCTATTAAACTTAATTTTAACATTTTGCTTAGTTTATGTTGGTTATTAGGTCATTTACAGTCCGGTTCTTGTTTCACTCGAATATCACGAATTTGGGTTCAATGTCTTCTGATTTCGGTAAGATTTCACTGCAATATACCTGTATAAACGTCAATGCACGTCAGAAGATCAATAAAGATGTAAAAAACAAGGTCGAGAGGAATTTCGGCAGAGTAACTGTTGGTCCATGTGATCGATGAACAGTACAATTGGTAGGATAATTTGATCAATATCAAACACACAATCCAAATAACAACAATTGAGAAGTGAATATGATGAATCAAGACATAATTGGTACTCAAATGAACAAACTCACTCAATAACAACAAGCACAATTGTATTTCAATGAAGTAACTGCTTAGAAATGGTAGCTTGCAACAGAATTTCACGATTAGGGTTTTGCAAGCTTGCCGTACAAAGTGAAATGACAATAGTATATATAGCAGTCATAGATTCGCTGACAGTTTCGCTACCAGCGAAACTGTCATGCCGAAACTATAGTTTCGCCCGACAGAACACAAGTTCGCCGGGTAAACTAAAACAGCAAACTGTGAGCGAATGTATAGATTCGCTCACAATTTCGCTGGACTGCCAAAACTGCTAATTACAAACAAAATACAAAATGAAACTAACAAAAGTCCTATTACAATGTAAAGTAAACATCTATACTAAAGTGAGTCCAACCTAACATGATCTTCAATACTCCCCCTAGGTTGGACCTCACTATCTTCACTTCTCTTGATTTGACTCGTCGGCTCCAGTTTCCTCTGCTGCTGTTGGTCTATCTTCATCACCTCCCGCAGCAACATCTTTAGAAGCTTCAGCCACTGATCCTCCAAGGTTAGTTCCTGCATCACCAGCTTCCTCAGAATGACCACTAGCTCTAGCAAACTGCCTGGTCATGTCTTGAACATCCATGGCAAAGTCATCTTGTGCTCTCACCTTTTCAGCCAAACTCTTTACCTCCGCCCGTACTCCTCTTATTTTGTTTGCCACATTCATAAACAAGCTTTCCTCTTTTCGTGTTTCCTCTCCTGCCCCGGCCTTAATATGATTTTCACAAAGAGTCAAGAGATCTTCATCACTAAAGCTGAATAATTCCATCGGGTCAAACACCCTAAACTCTTTTCCGTGTTTGGCTCTAATCACCGCCTCGCCAGTGTTATTATCATAAAACCACTTTTCAAAGTCCTGTAAACGTTAGGGAAGAGGATCAGCCAATCTTACCCTGTTTACAGTCTTTGATGGTTTGACTCTCAAAACAATCCTCCCTTTGCCAGTCTCCCAGTCTTTATCTTTCTTTGATCTTTTTCGTTCAGCCTTCATGTATCCAAATGACTCAAAATTATCATTAAGTCCATTTTTAATTTCCTTCTCAAGAAATACTGCCTTTTCACTTAAATGAGCATTAATCAAAGGCAAAATGGCCAACCGTCTCAGATCCCATTTGGGCAAGGTCTTAAAAGCCTTCCTCTTGAGCATGTAGCTGATATTACCTCCTCTTCTTTTAATCATAAACATCTTTAAACTAGGATTATAACACCAACTTATTATCTTCTTGTCTGCCTCTTTCCTGCTTAAACCTTCCATATTTTGAAACAAAGGAGTAAGTTCTTCAGCCTCCTTCTCCTTCACCAACCAGTCACTCTTAGCCATCTCAAACACATCAGCTTCATCATCTCCCTTCTTAGCAACATACACCAGTGATCTCTCATCTACTTCATAAAACTCTGGTTCAGAATCATAATCAACCAATTGCTCATCCTCCTCTTCTTCATCAATCAAACCTTTTCCTTTATCAGACATTCCCTCAGTGGTAGCAGTAACAACCACTTCTTCACCCACACTATCCTTATCAAAATCAAACTGTAGGTTAACAAACCCTGCTTCAATAATATCATCATCCTCATTTCTTCCAGCATCTTCTCTTGGGATCTCTTGTTCCCCTGCTTCAGTATTAGCTGCTCCAGAAGTGCCCTCTCCTACCTTAGATGAAGTACCCACATTCAAGAATGAGTACTTAGATATATCAATCATATCATCTAACTCAGATTGAGTTAGTTGACTAGGTAGGCCAGCAGCAGCTTTCATCTGAGAAATTTCTTCAAACAATCTCTTAATCAAATTATTCTGGTCAACCAACATCTTTTTCATTCCTTCAATTACCTCATCCTTCTGTTTTTCCTTAATCTCCTGATTCGTCAGTTTAGTCTTTATCATACTCAACTCATTGGCCAATGAAGTATTTAGACTACGAATAACATCCTCATCAAGACCAGCACTAGCCTCTTTCCCTACTGTGAAACCCTCGTGTCGATGTTTTGATCTCCGTTCAGGCTCAACAAAGTCAGTTTTCTTTTTAGATCTCCGTTCTTTCTCCACCCTTATCTCCTCTGCTTGTGCATCTATATCTTCTTCAAAATCATAATCTTTCTCTTTTGCATATCTCTTTCTCTTCTTAGCTGCATCAGCTTGTTGCACCCTTGTTTCCTCAGTCCTTTTGTTTTCAGACTCATCGACCCGTCTGATATAATTCCAGCGTTCTGGAGGGTACATATTTTCCCAGAGATGGGTGATTTTACCACTGAAATCATGGCGGATAGCACAGCAATCAGCAAATATCCGAGGGTTCATCTGCACTAATCTCTTGACTTCACCATGTTTAGGAACATCAGGAATAAGATCATCAATAATCATCTGAATAAAGCGAGGATATAACAACATTTATCCTTCTTCACAGCCATCACATTCTCTGCCATACACGCAAAGATCAGTCTAGCAATGTTTGCTTTCTCCCCTTTACAACATATCACCATAGCTTTGGCCCAGTCAAGATTAAGTCCATCGGATCCACCCTTACAGTGATCTAAGCACATAATAAAAACATGAGCTATATATCTCCATTCCTTAGATAAAAAAGACTTTTTAATCTCCTTCCTCGAACCAAAAGCTGGTCCCTCATACCCCATTTGTCTGAAAGCTTGGAATACTTCAGACTCTATCATATCCACTTCATCACCAGTATCATCTTCTAGTCTAAGAATCCTCGACACGCTCTCAGCAGTAATAGTTATATCATGATCAATCACTCTAGCTGTGATTCTCTGTACATCTCCTCTAGTGTTGTATTCTGCTGATCTCCAAAAATCTCTAATATTAAGATCATAGATAGTGGGTGAGTGAGAGATAGCATATGCAATGGGTGATCTCTGAAGCCATCTAATGCAGTCACGAAATCCGGCCGCCTTTGGAAGAGTATCGTCTAATATGGCAGTGATGTTATTCCTCTCATCAAACTTGAGATTCGCCATGATAACCTGAGAAGAACAACAAATAAATTTGAATAAGAAATACTGAAAATAAGAAAATAAAACAAAAACAAAAGAAACAATCAATTTCGGCAAGCGAAACAATAGTTTCGCTCATTAAGACATGATACTTTCGCTGAATCAAAGACAATTTCGACAAGGAAAACAAACAGTTTCGACAAGAGAAACTATAATTTCGCTCATTGAAACTTGTTATTTTCGCAGAACAAAATTAGTTTCGACAAGATTAGAATGAATTAAAGTAGTTTCGCAATTAGTTTCACCAAATATTAATTTAGTTTCGCTATTACAAATTAGTTTCGCTGACATAAGAAAATACAAGCGAAACTGTGTAAATTAAAGATCAGTCATTGCGAAATTAGAGAAGATATGGCGAAACTGTTAAGTTTGCTCGGACAGCATAATTTTACAGTTTCGCAGAAAAGATGTGAACTTTCGTTCAATTTCGCAGAGAAATTAGTAGTTTCGCTGATCGAATAGCGAAACCACCGAAGAGACACAATCTAGATAACTTAAGAATAGACTATTTAATCCAGATTAGAAAGTGAATTAGTGTTCGAAACTCACATACGAAGTGAATCTCACGAAAAATCAGTCCAAATCACAAACACAAGTCAAAATCGCCTTAAAAGTTACGGATAAACCCTAAAAGTGAAACTGAGCGATTGTGCGAAACTATGAGAGAAAATTCGCAAACATGACTTATATAGCAAATAGTTTCGCAGACAGCGAAACTATAAATTCGTCTGGCGAATTTACAGTTTCGCCCATATTGTTGGTCCATGTGATCGATGAACAGTACAATTGATAGGATAATTTGATCAATATCAAACACACAATCCAAATAACAACAATTGAGAAGTGAATATGATGAATCAAGACATAATTGGTACTCAAATGAACAAACTCACTCAATAACAACAAGCACAATTGTATTTCAATGAAGTAACTGCTTAGAAATGGTAGCTTGCAACAAAATTCCACGATTAGGGTTTTGCAAGCTTGCCGTACAAAGTGAAATGACAATAGTATATATAGCAGTCATAGATTCGCTGACATTTTCGCTACCAGCGAAACTATCATGCCGAAACTATAGTTTCGCCCGGCAGAACACAAGTTCGCCGGGTAAACTAAAACAGCAAACTGTGAGCGAATGTATAGATTCGCTCACAGTTTCGCTGGACTGCCAAAACTGCTAATTACAAACAAAATACAAAATGAAACTAACAAAAGTCCTATTACAATGTAAAGTAAACATCTATACTAAACTGAGTCCAACCTAACATGATCTTCAGTAACGGTACTTGGTGCGAT
Source organism: Flaveria trinervia (assembly GCA_025506515.1). Lineage (NCBI taxonomy): Eukaryota > Viridiplantae > Streptophyta > Magnoliopsida > Asterales > Asteraceae > Flaveria > Flaveria trinervia. The sequence continues at coordinate 23,431,681 of CM046448.1, forward strand.
TTAGGAGCGATTGAGGGTGATAAGTGGAATGCGATCGACTATGGCCCTTTAAATACTGAAGCTGAGTTCAATCGGCCGACTGGCCTCATTCGCTTAGTTCATTCGGGCGACTGAGGTTCAGTCGTGCGATTGGCCCAGTCAGTCGCATTCAGTTGCCGACTGAGTCTCAGTCGGTCGACTGACTCATTCGTGCCCTTTCATTCGCACCTTTAGTTAACCGACTAAGTCTCAGTCGGTCGACTGACTCATTCGCACCCTTTCATTCGGTCGAATGGATCATTCTGATAAGCCTTTCGGTGAATGTCTCAATCTCATGTCTAGTCGTGCGAATGGATCCATTCGCATGGTTGGTCCATACTTATGATCCGTCGTGCGAATGGGTTACACTTATGAACATTTAGCACTTAAACCCTTTTTACCTGTTGAAATTAACATTATGAGCATTTGATCATCTCAGACATGATCATTTTAACTTGAAAACCTTTTGATCACCTCAGACGTGATCCTTTTAAACATTTAGTCACCTCAGACGTGACCCTTTTAAACTTTGAAAACACATGTGGCCATCTCAGACATGACCCTTTTGGTGAGTTAATCCCATACTGATTTTCATGATATAGTCCGACGAACAAACAAATTAAAATGACTAACTAACTAAAACTTAAACTAAATACAAAAATAAAACTTGTTTTTGACTTTTTGTGAGAGATAAATCCTAAGATAGACATCTACAGGATTTGGTTCTAGAATAGGCAGCTTCAATTTAGTTTGACCACACCTAGACCAATTCCAATTTGGAATCATACAGCAAGTCAAATCATTTGGGACTTGTTATCAAAACCTTTTGATTCTCAATTCTTGGTTTTCGTCTAGAGTCGTTAGCAATTTAGGAAATCACACTGGTACTATTAATTCCACATTGATTTGAATTTTCAAGAATTGCAGCCACAATGATTGTCAGTATATTTGTCCTCTTAAATCCATACATAGAATTTAGACACAAACTGGTGATGGTTTTAGGTTTAATTATTTCAACTAACATTTTGGATCCCACACTTATATGGTAATCAACATTCCTCAGGAGCTTTTGAGCGGTCTATGGGTATTTTTACTAGAAGAGACTATTCTTAGATCTTTCAAAGAGAAGCCAATCCTCAGGTCAGTGCCATCACACAACAGAGAGGCGGCAAACAACAATGAATTCTAGAATATCTAAGTTATGCTTATCCTCAGATTAGTGCCATCGCATAGCAGAAAGGCACACAACCTATCTTCTTGTTAGAGCAGCTAAATTTTCTTTTGCACAGAATGCACCAACAACATATGTCATTAGCTTGATAGCATTTGTCTTTCATTTTTTTCGTGCTTTGCTCTATTTATGGTCATCCGCACACATTTGTGGCATTTACATGCTCATTACCCCTTATTGGAATATTGTTGATTGTGTTAACCAGTGATAAGATGGCAGCCCACAGTCAGTTGAACAACTTAGTTTGATCTTGAGATCACCAGTCAGGTCTACTCATCTATTGTGTTGAATCTACCGACATATCATTTGTGGTCTAGCAACCTCTAGGTCTACTTTCTTTGTGTTACCTTAGTAGTTACCCATTTTTCTATCATCTTCCCTTTTATATTGCTTAGACTACACGACTTATACTTTGAATTTTGCATCCTTTCTACCTTATATCAGCTATCCACTCCTTCTCCCTCGTTTTCTCGTTTTTTTTATATTACTAGCTGACCTACTCTCCCCATAAAAGTCTAAAATCATACTAGATTAAATTATTTAGGATTTTAACAGACAGCTAAATAACATAATTTGATTTATACAGAATAAACTAAATAAGGAAAAATAAAAATATAACTACAATGCATCGGACTACACATGATCATCATCAGGAATAACATCACTTTTCTTTTTAACGCCGTTGACCTCTAATAGATATAGAAAACGTGGTTTATCAAAGGCTCTTGTATAGAGGTCAGCGCGTTGAAAGTCAGTATTAATTTTTACCACATCGATTAAGTTCTTTTCAAAACAGTCTCTTGTGAAATGGTATTTAATACCGATGTGTTGGTCTTTGGATGTTGTATCGGATTTTTAGTTACTGCAATTGCAGCAGAGTTATCAACAAAGATAGGAGTAGAAGAAAACTTTAAACCGTAATCCCGCATTTACTGTTGAATCCAGATGATTGTGAACAGCAACTTGCAGCAGCAACGTATTCGGCTTCACAGGTTGACAATGCAACCGAGGTCTGCTTCTTACACTGCCAGGTAACTAATCTCCTCCCAAAGAATTGACACCCTGCTGATGTAGACTTGTAGTTCATCTTGCAGCCCCTGTAATCCAAGTCACTATATGCCGTGAGCTCAAAGTCATCATCATGAGGATACCACAACCCAAGTGTGGGTGTACCCTTCAGATAACGAAATATCCTTTTGACCTCGATCAGATGGTTAACCTTAGGCTTAGCCTGATATCTAGACATAAACATGTAGCATACATGATATCAGGTCTTGAGGCAGTGAGATACATGAGGGATCCAATCATTCCTCGGTACATTATGGCATTTACCAGATCTCCATTTTCGTCAGGTGCTATATCATGATTTGTAGCAAGTGGAGTCCCAGCAGCAGAAGCATTCTCCATGTCAAACCGACTGAGAATGTCTCCCACATACTTGGTCTGATGTAGAAAGATCCCATTTGGTGTCTGATCCACCTGTAACCCGAGAAAGAATTTCATCTCCCCCATAGCACTCATCTCAAACTCTTTCTTCATAACTGCTTCAAACTCTTTTCATAATTCTTCGTTCTTTGAACCGAAGATTATGTCATTGACATAGATTTGTACTAGCAGTAGGTCTCCATCTTTTTCTTTGATGAACAGTGTGCAGTCAATGACTCCCCTGCGAAAGCCGTGTTTCACAAGATGAGTTGAGAGTTTCTCATACCAGGCCCTTGGAGCTTGATGAAGCCTGTATAAGGCCTTGTCGAGATTGTAAACTCTGTCCCAATGATAAGGATCTTCAAATCCCTCGGGTTGACTGACATACACTGTCTCTCGAATTTCCCCATGAAGGAATGCACTCTTCACATCTAATTGATAGACTTTAATCTTCATATACGATGCATTGGCAAGGAAGATGCGGATGGCTTCCATCCTTGCCACGGGTGCAAACACTTCATTGTAGTCAATCCCCTCGACTTGGCGAAATCCCTGAACAACCAGTCGAGCCTTGTTCCTGATGATGACCCCTTGGTCATCCTTCTTGCATTTCAAGACCCATTTGGTGCCAATGACCTTAGCACCTTTAGGTCTATCTACCAGAGTCCATACTCCTAACTTCTTGAACTAAAGAAGTTCTTCTTGCATGGAACTCACCCATGCCTCATCGTTTAGTGCATCACTGACGTATTTTGGCTCAAACTGCGAGACAAAAAACCGATAAGCACCATCATGAATGCATCCCTTTTCCATAACAGAGGCATAATCAGCTGAGTACAACTGATTTCGGGTTTGTACTCCTGATCTGACATCCCCAATGACATTGTCTAAGGGATGATAGACGTTTAGACGTGATCCTGGAGTAGTAGGAATAGCTACCCCAGAGCCAAGATTATGAACATTTGGTTCTGCATCTGAGGTAGAAGGAGTTTGAGGTTCCGAAGTCGAAGGTGCATCACCGTTAGATGCTTGTGGACTTTCAGGAACTAGAACCTATTTCTCCTGACTGTTCTGGTCATCTTCTTCAGCTTCATCTTCAGAGGAGGAGTCACTGTCGTCGACTACTCCCCCTGATTGAGTAGATGATTCTCCCTGTGAACTCGATGATGTTGAATCAAGAGATGGTGTATTCAAGATATCATACATCATTCGAGTAGCTAACTCATCATCAGAAAGAGAGATAGGGATGTTGAAGGACTTAAAGAATCCATCATAATCGAAAAAGTAGGCGGGTCCTTTGCCAGTAGGTGGTGTGGTATATCTCTGAACATCAACATTACACCACACTTCTACTAAACCCGTTGAGTTGTTGTAAACTCTCTTGTTCGGTATGTTGTATCCTAAGAAGATCCCTTCATCAGTCTTCTCGCTAAATTTTCCTTCTTGAGTTTTCTTCAGAAGTGTGCACGGCGCGCCAAATGGTTCGAGATACTCCAGATTCAGTTTACGTCGTTGTAGTAGCTCGTAACATGTCTTTCCGTGGCGCTTGACTATCAGAACTCGATTCAGTGTATAACATGCATTAGCCACTGCCTCATTCCAGAATTGGATAGGTAGTTTCGAGTTTGCCAGCATTGTCCGTGCTGTCCCTATCAAGCTTCTGTTCTTTCTCTCAGCAACACCATTCATCTGAGGCGTGTAGGCAGAAGTGAATTGATGCACAATTCCCTTTTCCTTGAAGTAAGCCTCCGTCCACTGATTCTTGAATTCAGTCCCGTTGTCTGAGCGTACTTGTCTCACCTTCAGCTTGTATAGAGATTCCAGTGTGGTTACTAACTCCTTGAATGACTCAAATGTTTCTGATTTGGACTTCGGAAACATTACCCAAGAGAATCTTGTGTAGTCATCAGTAACCACAAAACAGTACAAGTCGCCTGCAATCCTCTTTGTACTGACCGGACCAAACAGATCCATGTGAAGAAGTTCAAGAGGAAGCTCGATAGAATGAACTTTCTTTTCCTTATGAGTCTTCTTCGTCTATTTGCCTTTCTTGCATGCTACACAGAAATCAGGAAGTTGGAAATTTTTTACGTTAACACCTCGCACTAGATCCTTCTAAATCAAGTGATTCATCTTCCATTGATTTATGTGTCCCATTCTCCTGTGCCAGGAAATGGAGTCCTTCTCAATAGCTTTTGATAGGAAGCATTGAACTTCATGATCCATTGTAGAAGCCGTTGAGAGATCCAAAACATAAAGGTCTTTATATCTTGAAGTTGTCATCAGAACGTGGTCCTCCGGAATCACGTAGTCATTCTTTAGGACGTAACACTTCTTGTTGTCGAATATGACTTTAAAACCTTTATCACAGATTTGGGAAACATAAAGTAAGTTGTTTTGAAGTTGTTGAATGTAGTTCACCTTATCAAACTTAACTTTCTGATTTCCAACTTCTCCCTAAGCTGTGATATAGCCTCCCTTGTTTCCAGCAAACAAAACATGCCCTCCTTTTATTTGCTTGGCGTTTGATAAAAGAGCCCTGTTTCCTGTCATGTGCCTGAATGCTCCACTGTCTACAATCCACGTGTTGGTTCCAGCACTGTAGCGAACACCCTGCACATATAATGTAAAACATTAGTTTAGGTTAGGAACCCAAGCCTTTACTGGCTTGGGTTTCCCAGAGGCATCACACATCATGAATTCAACCCATTGACCCTTAGAGGGTGAGAGTTGCTCAGGTTCCTTCTTGTCATCATTATCAGACAAAGAGGATGACTTCTCTTTCCATAAGCCAGATTTGTGCAATGCCTGTTTGTGATAAACAGTCGACTGGCTAGTGGTTGAACGTTAGGTTCACTAGTTCTTCTAGGTGGAGTTAAAGAACTCCTCTTAGAATACCTAGGTTTTGAATCCTGAAATTCAATCTTCTTCCTAGGTGTCTGATAGAAAGGACAAAAGGAAGCAATGTGTCCACACTCTCCACAGTTGTAACACGACCTGCTATCAACTTTATGATTAAACTTTCTTTGTGGAGATGTGTGTGACACCCTAGTAACATCACTTAGTTTGGGTTTTGACACTGTTTCTTTTGATGTTTTCTTCTGTTTAACAAAATCAATTGTTTTAAAATTTTTAACATCTTTTTCCTTTTGGTTAACTAGTTTTTGACATGAAGCTTGTGAAAGATTAACATTAGCAGTCCTTTTAGATTCAGTTTTTACCTTTTTTGACTCGGACTTTATATTAACCTTTTCAAATTCTTTTTCCAGATTAACACAAGGCATTTTACCCTTTGCCTTTGAAGTGGCCTTCTTTTGTTTTGTTCCAGATTCAATTGATGAACATGCGGAATCTGGATCACTAACAAGAGGAGTAGACACCACATGATCCTTGATGGGGTTGTTATTTATTGGTTTACTCTTAGTGTTCATCAAGGTCTCAGGTGGTGGTGGAATCACTTTATAACCCAAACCCTCCCTGTTGTTTCTTTCTCTCACTAAGTGTTGCACAATGTGTGATGAACTTGTCCAACTGTGCAGTTTTTGCTTTAATGAGTTTACTTCTACTTCTAAGACTGCCTTTTGCTTCTTAGTGTCTTCTAGGGAGTTAAGATAGTACCTAATGTCATTAGCTTGGTTTAATGCAACTACTTCAGTTTCCCTAAGCTGTTTGGTCAAAAGGTCTATCTTTTCTTTGTAACTATGCTCATTTTGTTTTAAAACTCTATTAGCCTCAGTGCACAGTTGCAAATCCTTTTCTAAGTTATCATTATGATCTAATAACCTAGCAAATTTCTCATATATGCTATCTCTAAAAGTATCACAATCAGAACAAGCATGCATTTTAAATAGTTGGTCAGTGGTACTTACCTGAGGAGGTTCAGAGGAGTTAGCCATCAACGTAGCATGAGATGTCTCTGGTTCTGGTGATTCTGTCTTTGCTGTTGAAATCCCTTCTTTAGGCTTGTAGCTGACCTCAGTTGCAGTTGTCTCTTCAATATTTGACATCGCTATCTCAACTGTAATATCTCCCTCACTCGCGGAATCATCATCTAAATTTTCTACACTGGCAATATTAGATTCCCTTGGAGAGACAAACCGAAAGCTCCAGTCTTGTCCTTCATCATCATGAGCCATCAAGGCTTTTGGATCCTTTCTTGATGAAGTAGAACTGCTAGCTTGCTTGTCTTGACGAGTGAAGGACGAGAATGGGTTCCCGTTCCCAGTCTTCTTTGGCTTCACACATTCTCTCTTGAAGTGCCCATTTTCTCCACAGTTAAAGCAGGTCACTTTACTCTTGTCAAAGCCAAATGTGGTATCCTTAGTAGCAACCAAGTTCTGTCCGGTCTTTTTCACAAACTTCTTCACCCTCCGGACAGCACTAGCTAAGGCCCACATAATGTCCATTCTCTCCAGCTCCATTTCATCCACCTGCTCATAGTCCTCATCTGCCAGATGGCAGTTTCCAATCTTCCCAGCAACAAGTCCATCATAAGAATGAACCACTGCTGCCAAAAGATCCATGTGCTCTCGCGCTACCTCCACAGTCACGTTACCGAGGTTCTCGGTCTTCAGTCTAGTAGCATTCGCTTTAGTTCCAATGTAATGGGTACAAGAAGACCCTGACGTTTCTGAACCTGAAGGAGAAGCTTGTGAAGGACCCGATGAGCTAGACACAAATGCAGTCTGAAGAGGTGCTCCAGACGTCTTAGCTTGAGGCGTGGCATTGTACAAAGCTGGATTCTGAGTGTGCGAAGACTTCTGAGCTCTGTACTTCATCCTAAGTGCTTCTTCTCGCAACTTTAGAATGAAGTCATTAATATCCAACTTTGCCAGCGTCTCATTCTATCTCAGATTTGACACAAATGAAGCCCACTTTTCCGGCAATCCGTCTGCGAAATTTGACACCTTTTCTTCCATGGTAGTAGCAATACCATGTGTATGCATTTCACTCATCAGATGGTAGAATCTATCAATGACACCGTCCAAACTCTCGTTTCCCATCGATGAGAAGTTGTCAAATTCTTTCTTCAGTTCCTTAGCTTTAATTGCCTTCAGCGAAGCATTCCCGTCGTATCTCTTTTCCAGCTCATCCCATAATTTCTTGGCCTGCTTATTCTCCGAGTACTGGTGGAAAATATCTTTAGGAATAGACTGTGTAATCAATGCATAAACTCTCTTCTCTGCATTATATTTAACTTTCTGAGCATCAGTCATCCCTCCCAAAGTAAGCTTTACCCCATCTGCTCCCACCGGCATACTATACCCAATCTCGATAGCTTCCCACAAATTGGATCCACTCCATTGAGGTAGATCTCAAAACGTTGTTTCCAGTGGGGAAACTCATCTAAAGTTAAGAGTTTTGGTGGTTTATTATGATTCCCCACTTCACTCTCAAGCAACAGTAGGTTCTGGATCCTTGAATCCTTGCCACATTAAACGCTGACATCTGATCTTCCATTTCGATTAAATTTTAAGTGTACTAAACAAACTGTCAAACTGGTGCGACTGGGTGATGCGAATGGGCTATCCGCGCGAATGAACTATGCGATTGGTTCAATCGTGCGGCTGAACTAAGCGATTGGTTCAGTCGTGCGAATGAAACTGATGTGTATGAACACTACGAACGGATGGTTCAGTCGTACGAATGGAGATGCGACTCAGTCCAATCATGCGTCTGGTGTATGCGAATGAAGTCCAGTCGTGCGAATGGCTCACTCGTGCGACTGAAGCTGCTGTTTTGCGAAAATTTCTAGGTTAAACGTGTTTTAGCCGTAAAAATTCAAAATTTCGCAAACCCTAATCGCCTAAGGCCGTAGAAACCGAAACTTGATAAGCAGGGAACGTCCAAGACAACTTTTGACACAAAAGATTGCGTTTTTTTAATGTAAAAACACAAACTTTTTATCAATCTTGATTGAATCACACGTAATCAAGAGCCAGAGTTCTGATACCACTTGTTAGGACCTGGTATTTGAACGAAATACCGAATGATTAACGTGTAGACCAAACCAAATAGTGCGGAATCCTATTTGATTGGTGATCCAATCAGTGAGAACAAACGTAGAATCAATAAAGTATTGAATCAAACGTTAAGAATCGATTAGGAATCAATCTACAGCGTTCTATGAACTTGGAGTATCAACTTGGAGGCTTCTGGACGGCTAGGGTACGTCTGGAGTCGAAATAGAATGAATCCTTCGTTTTTCCACGAATTGGGTTGTATTTATAGGTTAGTATTGTCCATTCGTGTGACTGAACCATTAGTATGGTTCAGTCGTGCGATTGAACCATGTGGTTGATTCATCCGCATGACTGAGTGTTTATTCGTGCGACTGAGCCAATTTTATGTTACAATCATACGACTGATCCAGTCTCCTGGTTCAGTCGTGCGACTGAGTCATTCGTATGAAGTTATTCATGCGTATGGTCCATTCGCATGGACCATTCGCATGAGAACTTCATTTTGTTAAGTTTGAATGTATTAATTAACATAACATTATTTGTAAGAATTCAAACAACCACAAACCTAATTAACCAATTCAACATCGACTCATTAATGAAATATTAAACATTATAAATAACAAACAATCAATATCATTTCATTAATCATTCCAAACATTATATCAGAATCAGACAAACAAGATCTATTACATTCATATCATGATCTAGGGACATACATGTATCAACAGAAACGTCGATAGTACCCTGCCAGACTAAGAAATTGCCTTATCTCACTAGGCGTCTTGGTATTGACCAGTTCCTTATCACCTCAATCTTTGCAGGATCCACATGTATTCACTTCTCGTTAACAATGTGACCCAAGAATTGCACCTCACGAATCCAGAAATCACACTTGGAAAATTTTGCATACAATTGTTCCTTTCTAAGTAATTCCAGAATTAGATGTAGGCGCTCCTCGTGTTCCTCCTTGGTCCTAGAATAAATCAATATGTCATCGATAAACACAATAACAAACTGATTGAGATAGGGTTTGCACACGCGATTCATGAGATCCATGAACTCTATTGGTGCATTAGTCAACCCAAAAGGCATGACCAAGAACTCATAGTGACCATAACAAGTACGGAACGCGGTTTTGGAAATATCCTCTTCTCGAACTCTTAGTTGATAATAACCAGATCTCAAATCAATCTTCGAATAATAGCTTGATCCCTAAAGCTGATCAAACAGGTCGTCGATACGAGGTAATGGGTATCAGTTCTTAACTGTGACTTTGTTCAACTCCTTGTAGTCAATGCACATTCGGAATGTGGCATCTTTCTTCTTCACAAAGAGAACAGGTGCTCCCCACGGTGATGAGCTCGGTCGAATAAACCCTTTATCCAACAGCTCCTGAAGTATGGTAAATAATAAGAAATAATGTTGAGTCACAACCACATCATTTATAACCAAAAAATAATAACGTATCATAAATAATTTGTAAGTAACTCACAAAATATTCAATCAATGTCAAAATTAAGTTTTCAGTTGTGTGGGAAACAACCCTTCCCACATAGGTGTAGGGATTTAACAAGATTATCAAAGTCCATATAAGCTAATTTATAGGAAAATGCAGCGGATTAAGAGTTTAAAATCTTGTTAATATGTTGATTATCAAACCCATTTCGAAAGCTAAACCCAAACCATGGATCCATATACGAAATGCATACAAAAACAACCATAAGATGTTTAGAAACTACCTTTCTAACTGTTAGAAATCGAGTTTTAAGAGGTGTAGATGATGAACTTTGTAGCTTAATCTTCAACCAAGAAGACCTCAAGTAAGTGATACCCCAAGCCACCAACAAACCCCTTTGAATGCTAGGTTTCTCAACACCAACTTACAGCAACTTAACACTTTGTTGTTGCTGAATCTTCTTTCCTTGTTTGAGCTCCAAAAACTATTTTTGAGAGTTAGGCTAGAGAGGATTTTTGCCTTTGCATGCAAGAGAGAGAGAGCTAGATTGGATTGTGTGTGTGTGTTTAAGTCTTGCACATTTCAAGACAAAAGGGGTGGGACTTCCTCGCCATGGGCGGCCGAAAGTCCAAATTTAAAAAAAAATTCCCATTTTTACCACTTTACATAATAAACACACTTTAATATCTTATTTTATAAAGTTGAAACCAATTTTAACTTTATAAACTTAGCACCCTTTTATTTTTTATTATTTAACAAACTTAAATAATGAGACAAATAATACCTCATGAACGATTATCCACATAATGATGTTCATCTACAAAAGCAATGTATTTAGAAAACCCACTTTTCTAAATTGGTGTCAATATTTATTTGTATGATCTTATCAACGAATAAATATTCAAAGGTGTTTGTTTAGCTTGTTATTGGGTATGACCCGACTTGGATCATATCACACTAGCCACATCAACTTAATATGCATCTTGGGCAGATCAAGTCTTTCAATCTCTCACTTGCACAAGATTCATAGAAGGTTGATGCAAGCAGCAAATATCTCCTAGCAACGGTTTGTTACCCCTAATGTATATGATTAAGTGTCATTCAATAATATCATCCTCTTCAAGTACCTTACTTGAAATGTTTTAGGTGAATCAATCATCTATCCTTTTGTTTGAGATGTCATGTTGAATCCTAGAGACACAGAACGGTCATTCTCCGATGATCTAACTTTAATAGGCCTTAGACATCTAACTCTCAATGAATAAGAGAAACAAATTCCATCTTGACTACATACGTCTCTCATAATCACCTTATATCATACCTGAACCTAGCCTTATGTACTGCCAATCTTTCAGAACAACAAAGAACTAAGTCAAAGTACAACACTTGGTGAATATCAAGACCCATATGTATCTCAGGTTTGAGGATACAATGATATTCGCCTTTACCCAATATCTCTTATGACTAATCACAAAGATTCTATGCAGAAATAATTGAGAGCGGGTCGGTCTAATATCTATATCCCATAGATATTAATGAACCTTGGTAGCAACCTTTTGCTCTATATTCATACCTTATGAATATCAACCAATCCAAGTTCATTATAGTCTTACATTCATAGATGTTCCCACAAGTATGATCGACTACGGACGTTTAAAATAACTTATTTATTCATGGATTTAAACATGCTAAAAGGAAGAACAAATGAAATTTATAACCACATAATAAAGTCAAATAACATAAGTTCCAATATCCAAATACAAAATTTGATCAAGTCCAATCACTAGAATATCGAAGTCCTAGGGCACAAGTATGACTTTCATGCTTTGACCTATCTAGGAGCTTCATGAATGGATCCGCAATGTTTTGATCGTGTGAACTTTGCGAATACATATCTTTCCCTTTTCAACTTCATCCCTTATGTAGTTGAATCTTTGTTCAATGTGTCGAGTCTTTTTATGAGCACGAGGTTCCTTGATTTGAGCAATCGCACCCTCGTTGTCACAAAAGATCTCTAGGGGGTCTTGAATGGTAGCAACGACCCCTAGATCAGCAATGAACTTCCTAAGCCACGCAGCTTCTTGAGCTGCCAATGAAGCGGCGATGTATTCTGATTCTGTTGTAGATAGTGCCACTACATCTTGCTTTGAGCTCTTCCAAGAGACTGCTCCTCCATTCATAATGAAGACATATCCCAACTGTGATCGAGAATCATCTCGATCAGTTTGGAAACTCGCATCCATGTAACCCTTTACAACGAGCTCCTCCTCACCAGATCCATATATTAAAAACATATCCTTAGTGTTTCTAAGGTATTTCAAAATACTCTTAACAGCCATCCAATGACTATTACCAGGATTCTGTTGATATCTACTTGTCATGCTTAGAGCACATGACACGTCCGGCCTAGTACATATCATTGCATACATGATGGATCCTATAGCAGATGCATATGGGACTCTATTCATTCTTTCTTATTCAACCTTTGAACTAGGGCATTGAGATGAGCTCAATATAGTCCCCTTCTGAATAGGTACTAATCTTTTTTTAGAATTCTCCATCTTGAACCTCTTCAAGATCTTTTCAATGTATGCACTTTGGTTTAAACCTATTAACTGCCTTGATCTATCCCTATAGATCTTTATTCCCAAAATATAGGTGGCTTCACCAAGATCCTTAATGGAAAAACAGCTTCCAAGCCAGGTTTTTACACCTTCCAAGGTTGGAATGTCGTTTCCAAAAGTAGAATGTCATCGACATATAATACAAGGAAAGTAATAATGCTCCCACTAGCTTTCTTATACACACAAGCTTCATCAGCGTTTATGATGAAGCCAAATTTCTTTACTTCATCATCAAAACGGTGATTCCAACTTTTTGACGCTTGTTTCAATCCGTAGATTGACTTCTTTAACTTGCATACCTTGTTAGGATGTTTTGGATCGACAAAACCTTCAGGCTGTTCCATATGGACATCTTCCTCAAGATATCCATTAAGGAAAGCAGTTTTGACATCCATTTGGCAAATCTCATAGTCATAATATGCTGCTATGGCAAATAATATCCTAATAGACTTTAGCATTGCCATAGGGGAGAAAGTTTCATCATAATCAATCCCTTGAGTTTGAGTGAAACCTTTCGCTACGAGTCTAGCTTTATAAGTATCCAAGTTTCCATGCATATCGGTTTTCTTCTTGAAAACCCACTTACTTCCAACTATCTTGGACTTAAGAGGTGGTGTAACCATTCCCAAACTTGGTTATCATACATGGATTGCATCTCACATTCATGGCTTCTTGCCATTTGTCAAAATCAGGTTTTGACATTGCATCATGGTATATGGTTGGTTCATCCGAATCTACCACATAGCATCCATCCATAAAAAATCCATATCTCTCAGGAGGAACACTAATTCTACCAGATCTACGAACGTTTTGTGTATCTTGATCATCCATATGATCATTCTCAACATCCTCATGTTGATTGCTAGTATCATCCATTTGTGTATCGTTTTGTGAATCTTGAACCTCTTCAAGTTCCACTGCTCTTCCACTAGTTTCTTCCGAAAGAAACTTAGTTTCCAAGAATTCTGCCTTTCGAGCAATAAACACTTTCTGCTCTGTCGGATCATAGAAATAATATCCAATACAATCTCTAGGATATCCAATGAAGACACACTTTGTGGATCGGGCTTCCAGTTTGTTTTGAGTGTATTGCTTAGGATAAGCGTCACACCCCCAAACTTTTAAATATGATAATGATGGAACCCTTCCATGCCATACTTCGAAAGGTGTCCTTTCCACTTTATTGGTTGGGGCCATATTTAAAATATGGGCCACGGAGAGCAACGCGAAACCCCAAAATGATAGAGGTAGTGTACTTCTAGCCATCATAGATCGAACCATATCCAATAGAGTCCAATTCTTCCTCTCAGACACACCATTATGTTGTGGTGTTCCAGGTGGAGTAAGTTGTGAGACAATCCCACAACTTCTAAGATATTCTTGAAATTCACTACTAAGGTATTCACCTCCTCTATCTGTACGAAGAATCTTGACCGTTTTGTTGAGTTGATTTTCTACTTCATTCTTGAAGATTTTGAACATTTCAAAAGATTCATGTTTGTGTCTTAACAAGTACACATACCCATAACGACTATAGTCATCGGTAAGGTAATGAAGTATCTTTCACCATTCCTAGTTGTTGGTTTAAAAGGTCCACATACATCCAATGTATGATCCCTAATAAATCTTTTGCCCTTTCATTAGTCCCACTAAAAGGGGCCTTTGTCATTTTACCTTGTAAACAAGACTCGTATACATCAAATGAATCATTTTCATTGGTTTTCAAAAGACCATTCTTTTGAAGTTTTTGCATACGATTCTTGTTTATGTGACCAAGGCGACAATGCCAAAGATAGGAATTACTCAAATCTAGTTTGAGCCTCTTGGTGGTTTCTTGGTACATTGAGCTATCATATGTTGTGTTATTATGAACCAATCATAAATACCATTACAAGGTATAGCCTTAAAATAAAACACATGATTTAAAGAAACATGAATATCATTGTCAACAAACTTGAAATCATAATCACATTGTCTTAAACGGGAAACAGAAATAATGTTCCTAGTCAAGCTAGGAGCATACAATACATTCTTTAAAATGACTTCCAAACCACTTGGAAGCTTCAAAATGTAGTCTCCTTGGGCTTCCACGTGAACCTTTGCACCATTGCCCATAAAGAGACTAATTTCCCCTTTTGCATAATGCTCACTTCTTTTGAACCCCTGCAACAAATTGCAAATATGAGTTCCACATCCGGTATCCAATAGCCATGTGTTAGAAGAAATAACATTTAACTCAACATGTATCATAAAGATTGCACCTGAGGTTTGCCCCGCGTCCCTCTTCGATCGCAACGCTTTGAGATAGACCGGACACTTGCGTTTCCAATGGCCTACCTCACCACACTCAAAACACGGGTCGTCATGAGCAACCTTTTGCTTCTTTTCTTTCGGTTTGGGCGGTTCTACTCTTGCTTTACCCTTACCCTTCCCCTTGACGTGTCCCTTCCCTTTGACAACATTTGCCCTAGGGTCAGGGAGATGCCTCTTCCTACTACCTCCTTCATTGATCGTAAGGACCGGTAGAACCTTTCTACCCATGCCCGTCTCGGCCGTTTTGAGCATTGAATGAAGCTCACCAATGCTCTTGTCCCATCCATTCATGTTATAGTTCATAACAAAGCTATCAAACTTCTTTGATAGAGAGTTGAGGATCAAATCTGTTGCTAACTCGTTGGACACACGACAGTTAAGCCTTTCGAGGCGATCAATGTGGCTCTTCATCTTAAGAACGTAAGATGACACCGATTGGGTCTCGTCCAATCGACATGCATGGAGTGCTCGAACCGTTTCGAAACGCTCTACACTTGATTGTTGTTGGAACATTTCTTTCAACTGGGTGATCATGTCATAGGCATTGTGGTTCTCAAAGTCCTTTTGCAAATCGGGAATCATACTCGCTAGCATGAGACATGAGACTTGCACAGAGTCCTCGGTGTATTTGACCCACTCGGAAAAAGCCTCTACGTCATTTTCATCGGGTTGATCGGGAATAGGATCGTCTAACACATCGGACTTCTTTTCTTGCTTGAGAACGATTCTCAAGTTTCGGTACCAGTCCATGAAGTTCCCATGGTTTAGACGTTCCTTTTCAAGGATAGTTCTTAGTGACAGGTTATGGACAGTCGGGATCGAGTTGTTGTTGTTAGCCATCTACAATATAACAAAGTTCAATTTTTAGTACTTTTAATATCAAAGTATTTTAATTATTAATACCCTTTTATGTCTCATAACAATTAATAATTAAAATCTAGAATCCAACGTTACATTTAAATATCGGTTAGATCACTTCATAAGTTTCTATATTTATGGTTAGTGACCTTTATCCCATAAATAAGTTACAAGTGAATTGAGTGTTGCTTAAAAGGATGGTGTTAAACTTGTTTGAAAAGGGGTTTGGGTTTAACAAAATTCTAGTTTGGAAAACAATATTCATACCTTGCATTTGCATGCATTCAAATGCATGGTAGTTTGTTTGAAAACTTATTTCAAAGTTCCTTTTAATAAC
Organism: Flaveria trinervia; assembly: GCA_025506515.1. Lineage (NCBI taxonomy): Eukaryota > Viridiplantae > Streptophyta > Magnoliopsida > Asterales > Asteraceae > Flaveria > Flaveria trinervia. The sequence goes on from CM046448.1 coordinate 23,447,906, forward strand.
CCATTTTATTATTAAATCAATAACCTTTGGTAAAACCACATGATTACTTTATTGATTTCTAAGGAATCAATTTAATGCAAGTGTTGATTTCAAGTGTTAACAATCCAATTCCACAATAAGATAAGATGAACATATATCAACCATACATGCATAATAAAACAACCACAAGTTCATAACCATAGCCAATGGGTTTGGCAACACTTGTTGCCAAAAAAAGTGTGCCAAAAGAGTCTATTATAAGGAACAAACATGACACAAGGCATGGAGATGGAGTGCTCCCACTTGATCCCGCATCCTAATGCTTCAAGTGTCAATTTTAAGTTGTCATCGTTTTGCTTTATTTGGGCTTTCTTTTGGGCTCCAATTTCAGCTCCTAGCTTCCTTGGGCCTCCATACTTGGGGCTTTGGTTATTGGGCTTAAAACCAATCTTGGGCTATGAGGCCCATTTGGGCCTAAAATGGCCCAAACCAAAAACCAAAATCTTGTTGAACATCTTTTACAAAATATATCCTAATACATTTTTCTAGTAAAAGAAATACAACTAATCTACTTATTATTACAAAGCAACTTAAAATAATAAATAGATTACAAACCCAAATAAATAAATATTACAACCCAATTGAATAATCAAACAATATCACAACACAAAACACATCCAAACACAAGGTATTGGCTAGGTTATGAACATCTAAATACACATCCAAATATGCAAGTATTAAAAGTTAAAATGGTTCCCCTTTTGAACCCTAAAGTTTTCGGCCAAGGTTAATCAAACCGAAAACTTTCGGTTTTGTCCAAGCAAAACAATCAATCAACAATGAGACAAGGTTTTCTAAGATTACCACATGCATGTAAAGATAATCTTGAAAAAAAACCAAGGGGCAACCAACAGCCCTAGAGGCTTCGGCCATATTGTGAAACACACCATAAAACCTGAAATAGAATGATCTATACATGTATGAATTCGTATAAGTGGCTCTTGATGCCATTTGTAGGGATTTAACAAGATTATCAAAGTCCATATAAGCTAATTTATAGGAAAACGCACCGGATTAAGAGTTTAAAATCTTGTTAATATGTTGATTATCAAACCCATTTTGAAAGCTAAACCCAAACCATGGATCCATATACAAAATGCATACAAAAACAACCATAAGATGTTTAGAAACTACCTTTCTTACCGTTAGAAATCGAGTTTTAAGAGGTGTAGATGATGAACTTTGTAGCTTAATCTTCAACCAAGAAGACCTCAAGTAAGTGATACCCCAAGCCACCAACAAACCCCTTTGAATGCTAGGTTTCTCAACACCAAATTACAGCAACTTAACACTTTGTTGTTGTTGAATCTTCTTTCCTTGTTTGAGCTCCAAAAATGATTTTTGAGAGTTAGGCTAGAGAGGATTTTTGCCTTTGCATGCAAGAGAGAGAGAGAGAGCTAGATTGGATTGTGTGTGTGTGTGTTTAAGTCTTGCACATTTCAAGACAAAAGGGGTGGGACTTCCTTGGCCATGGACGGCCGAAAGTCCAAATTTAAAAAAAATTCTCATTTTTACCATTTTACATAATAACACACTTTAATCTCTTAGTTTATAAAGTTGAAACCAATTTTAACTTTATAAACTTAGCACCCTTTTATTTGTTATTATTTAACAAACTTAAATAATGAAACAAATAATACCTCATGAACGATTATCCACATAATGATGTTCATCTACAAAAAATGTATTTAGAAAACCCACTTTTCTAAATTGGTGTCAATATTTATTTGTATGATCTTATCAACGAATAAATATTCATAGGTGTTTGTTTAGCTTGTTATTGGGTATGACCCGACTTGGATCATATCACACTAGCCACATCAACTTAATATGCATCTTGAGCAGATCAAGTCTTTCAATAGTTTTAAGAAAAACGCTATGCAGTCAAAGTCATGAGAATAAAGAGAACCAATCGAACAAAGATGATCCATCATTGTCTTCATCATTGGGGATTCTTCTGGTTCTTCCTTAGGGTCTTCATCGGAGTCCTTGGCAGGTGCAGGGTTGTCCTCGATTTGTAGAGCTGCAAGCTGTGCTTTTATTCGAGTCATTCTGCTCTTGACATCCACATTGTGGAGCTCCTGCTCGCCCATACGCTCGATAAGATCCATCACTCTACCAGCCATCTTGAAATTTCCCTTGATAGACATCGACAACCGCTCCTCAATTATAGCCATATTTAACCATAATCAACGCATATCATCCTTTAATGTGGAGTTCTCATCAGTGAGCACTCCAACCCGTCGACGCTCAGTCTCAAGTGTTGCGGTCAATGCCGCCACGACCTGCTTAAGGGGTACATCCAGAGATGGGAGAGTGGGTGCTGCAAAAGTAGTTGCTGACCTAGTCCTAGGTCAAAAAGTGGCCGGCCTCGGAACATGCTCTCTACAAATCATGCGGTCTACACAAGCCGGGTAATAACTCCAATCTCGTGGAGGATCGCGCCAGGTGGCACAAACGATTGATCCTAGTCTATCTCTCCACGGGGTAAGGATGTCGCGACCAGTCATACACTCAATGAAGTATAGGTGGAGGGGACTCAGAATGAGCACGCCTTTTTCCCAACACCTGGGATGATGATGCCATGCTGCAGTGCATGTGATGTATATGCCAATGAGTATATAGTAACAGGATAAGTCAGGAGTAACTAACTAACTGTGTGCGGTTATAGACTAGTGTATATGCAACCTAGTTCCCTATAACCAATGGCTCTGATACCAATCTGTCACACCCTCAAAATCCACACGCGGAGTTTTACCACGAGACGTGTGAATAAACAAGGATCACAGTCACTAGTTACTCAGAACGACACTATATCCCACATTCAAAACAAAACCACCCAAAATTAAAAAGTTTAAAAACCATGCGGAAGCGTTTTACAAAATAAGACAAACCCAAAGTAAATGAATGCATAATATGGAAACACGTGCCATCCCAATGTTTAAAACCCATATATAAAGATAAACAACTTGTCTATGAAATAAAGCCTTAGGATGCATGTTGGACCCGTGTTGTGCTCCTAATGGCGAGCTGAGTTAACGACCTGAGAATAACATGCTAAAAATTTCAACACAATGGTTGGTGAGTTCAAGAGTTTGCGTTTGTCATAAATATTAACAATTGTATAGCATAAGAAGTGTATTGAATAAGATAGCTAGTCTATTTCACAAGTAATAACCATAGTGATTTCACGATCGAAGCTGACTGTGTTGCGTTGTTGCCTCCCGTCACGACTTACCAGGTCATGACGATGTTGTGTTTAGGACAATATTGCACCCGTTTGACCTCGAGTCGCACAGGTGGGGCTCGTCACACCCAGTACTACTACCCAAGATTTCCCGCTAGTTACCATTATTAACGATCTGAAAGTATGAGGACTTTTCAAGGTATCAAACACTATGTTAAAACATACAAAACTTATAACAATAAAATAGCATTTGAGAACAAGTATGCTACCTCCCCCCAGAAGAAGGTTTATAAAAATAGAGGGGCATGAACTCACCTGGTGTGTAATGATAGTGAATAAAGAGACTCGTGATAGATGCAAAGACAATCCTTCAAAGGTTACCTAGAATACACAAGTATATAAGTACGTGTACACATAGAACCTCAATAATCCTAGGTTAACCTAGTTGACCCGTATGACCCTTGGTGACATATTAGTTGGAATATAGTTTAATCATATATGATAACTTAGCATACAAGAGTATCATGCAATTTATCCATGTATATCACATTATCAACCTAGGTTCTCCCTAAGTCATCATGCCACATTAGATCATTATACACTTATACAAATCTCAACAATCATTATGCTTATATATATATATATACATCACAACAAATAATTGATACGCGAAGACTAATCATGCACCACATGCCATGTGAAGCCATTCACGACTTCACATCCTAAACCTTGCCAATCCTACTAAGTAGGGGACTCAGATTCGCACGCGTGTATGACAATCATAATCACATTCATTCATATAGTTCATTCCATCCAACATACACATCTACCATCAGTTTCAATCCCAAACATGATCTCCTGATCACTAACCATAATCCATTCTCATGTATCAACCAACATCCATAAAAATTCAATTACACATTCTATCTCAACAAACATCATTCACAATCATTCTAACATGATCTTAACATCACAAGCATGCCCAATTCATCACATCCAAAGTTCTACAAAAATAAAGTTTCCCTTTTATGGAAAGTAACACCCAAAAGTGTTCTAGCATCCAATCCAATGATAATTTCATCAATACTATACCAAATCAAGTTCATAACATTCATTCTAACATGTTAATCATCTCCAAAACATCCAAATTCCCAAACATCATACACAAAAGTTTATACTTTTAGTAAGTGATGATTAATATCATAATTTCATGGATTTTCTAGCACAATCCAATTAAACCAACATCTAAGCATTACATCTAACATCTTAGCATCATCAAATCATGAATGCCAAGAACAAAAAGTTTCCTCTTATGGCAATGTACGAACTAGATGATCAAACCTAGATTTCTTTCATAATCAACATTATTCAACATTCATACAACCTAACTAACATCATATTAACATCTAACAATCATCAATTTCATACAATCATCATCAATTTCGTAATTAGGGTTCATCAACATCAAAAACTATGAACAAGTTGCACAAACTCACCTTTAAGCGTGTAATTGGCCAAGGATTGAGCTTGCCACAATGTTGTAATGATCAAATCCAAGAAAAATTGATTGTTTATGATATTAGGTGCTTGAAATTGCAAGGTGAGGGTGAGGGAGAAGGGTTTCGGCCGATTTGGAGGGTTTGGGGGCTAGGGTTTTCTTTATTTTGATTAAATATGGTAAGTATTAGCTTATGAATATTTACAAGCTAACCCTTTTATTTACTTTATATAAACTAGTCTTTCTAATACTTTTTAAATAGTTTTAAACTACCAAACACAAGTATTATCAACCAGTAATAATAATTATAGACATTTATAATAAGTCACACAACACACGAAATATATATATTACACGTTGTCACGTTATCGCATAGAATTTATAAAATAAACATTTTAAATTATATAAATTCATGAACCACATAATCACAACTAATAATCAACATTATTAATTAGATTATTATTGTTTATCATAGATTATTATTATTAAGTCACCAACGTTCAACAACAACTAGTGTGTGCCCACGACAGGTGTAGGCAAGACCTAACGAAACTAACGGAGTTTGGTAACGGAAAATATTCGGATGTCACAGTTATCATGTAATATTACGACATGTAGCCCTTACTAGCTAGATGTTGACTGAGCTGGATAGAACCCCTAATCAAGTAATCTACACTATTGGGGATCAGATGATAAAAGCCTCTAGCGAATTACTTAATTAAGTTTATATTTTTCTAATATAAAACAATTATATAAAACTAAACATCTTAATCAAATAAAATGTGAAGTCGGCTAGATCGATAAACATCCGTTCATGTTCTTGACGGAAGGATAAATAACAGCACAAACCAAAAGTCAAACAATAATACAAACTATAATTGAATGGTTTCATTGATAAAACCTAAAGATTACAAGCTCGTTACAACATAAGAACCAAGACTCTTGGTAAGGGGAAGATCGAGCATGATCTCCCCTCTCATCCGGCAGCCCTAGGCTCCGAGCAGACTTCCTCTCAAAACCCTTTATCTCTCTACACATTGAAACTGTATATATAAGCATCGGCCCATATTAGATGTGACTGGGCCCATTCGTGTGATTGGACAATGCGTATGGTTCAATCGTACTACTGGACCATGCGTATGGTTCAATCGTACGACTGGACCATACTTATGGTTCAGTCTTACGAATGTCCCAATCGCATCTCTTAGTCGCACAGCTAGTCCATTAGCATGGTTCAGTCATACGACTAAGTCTCATTCGCATATGCTCATGCGAATGACCCAGTTTCATGTGTTTACAAATATCAGGTGTATTACATTAAGCCTAGACTATTCGACAAGCGACGGACACACTATATATGACTATATATGCTCCAACAAATTCCCCCTTGGACGTTGCTTGCGAATAGTAGATAACACCTCTTACAATCTTTAGTCAATCTTTTCTCTGGTTGCCAATAGAATCAAACGAAAACCATATTAGCCAACATTACCTATCCGTCAGGTTGCTACAATATCCCTGAAAATGAATTTAGGCACAATAGCTTTCATTTACTTTGCAGAACACCATCATAGCAGCAAGATTCCCCATATGACTGATTTTTCCAGATAATGACATGAACAGTTTTCCATTGCTTCAATCTTCACACAGGCTAACTTGATTAACATTAACCCCTGCAGAAATTCCCCCTCACGTTCAGCATATCACAATATATAAACGTTGTGCTCTCTTGGCGTCTTCATACGATGTATTGGGCAAAAGGTTGAAGGTTCCAATCCACAGCTGACAATATCAAACAAATCAGCATGCATGTAGATTCATCATCAGAAACCTGCTCACATCATCACTTTCTGATTGCGTCTTTACTTTCTCTATACATGGATTCCCCCTAAGAATGAGAATCCTCATTGTGCGGATAGATATAACTTGATTGGCCCATAAGTAGTCAGATGCTCCTGACTACCCCACAAAATCAACACCGACTGCTGACATCTTTTCACCTATTCTGGAAGTCCGACGAATAATGGGGTATACATCAAACTTATTTGACAAAAGAACCTCAGGGTGAATATGCTTTGCTCATCCTCAAATCTGTGTAAGAGGCAGTTCGAGACTCTTTTTTTGGTCTGGAACAAATGCGGATGGCTCATTCGTGCGATTGAACATACGACTGGTCCAGTCGCACGAATGGTCCAGTCGTACGAATGGTCCAGTCGTACGAATGGTCCATTCGTACGAATGGTCCAGTCGTACGAATGGTCCATTCGTACGAATGGTCCATTCGCATGGACCAGTCGCATTTATGGGTTTGCACGCAGATTTTTAGATCTGCAGCCGCCAGGGTTGCCCAAAACCCTAATCTAACGAATTTTACATGAACCGAAATAAAATAGACATCATCAGATTCGAAAGGGTGATCAGAACGTGGTTTCAAGTTCAATTTTAACATAGAAACACCACACGTAACAAGATCTGAGCAAAACACGAAGAACACAAAGTGGGTTTAACGTCAAGATCTAAAATTAGATCTAGAAATCAAGAGCTCGGGTTGCTAGAATGATGGTTAGATCATTCAAGCAGTAACTGGCACTAATACCAATTGTGAAGTTGGCTGGATCGATAAACATCCGAGCATGTTCTTGACGGAAGGATAAACAACAGCACGAACCAAAAGTTAAACAATAATACGAACTATAATTGAATGGTTTCATTGGTAAAACCTAACGATTACAAGCTCGTTACAACATAAGAATCAAGACTCTTGGGAAGGGGAAGATCGAGCATGATCTCCCCTCTCATCCTGTAGCCCTAGGCTCCGGTCAGACTTCCTCTCAAAACCCTTTATCTCTCTACACATTGAAACTGGTATATATAAGCCTCGGCCCATATTAGATGCGACTGGGCCCATTTGTGCGATTGGACCATGCGTATGGTTCAATCGTACGACTGGACCATGCGTATGGTTCAATCGTACGACTCGACCATACTTATGGTTCAGTCTTACGAATGTCTCAATCGTATCTCTCAGTCGCACAGCTGGTCCATTAGCATGGCTCAGTCGTACCACTGAGTCTCATTCGCATATGCTCCTACGAATGACCCAGTTTCATGTGTTTACAACATATCGGGTGTATTACATTAAGCCCAAACTATTCGACAAGCGACGGACACACTATATATGACTATATATGCTCCAACATAAAATTCATTAAAAACATAAAATAACACATTACTTAAAAAATAAAAACTATACAAGCACTAGTCTAATATGAGATCATCGGGTCGTCTAGCCCACAAATGCTCGACCAATTTGTGACGAATGTTCCCGTGTATGTAACGGTTCTTGATTAATGATATGTGTTTGAGTAGTTGTTGATCTGTGATTGTCGATTATAGTGGGGGAATGTCTCCTTGGTAGTCTTGATAAATAGTTATGTAAAATAAGACAACTATAGACTACACTCTTTATCTTCACGATCCATTGACCAAAACCGTATAGGTTTTCAATCAAATGAAAATATTTTTAAGAACTCCAAACGCTATTTTAATGTCTTTTCTTGCGGATTCTTGCTTTTTCATGAAGTATGTTCATTTGTCTTCAAGTAGAGAAGTAAAATCTTGAACAAGTGTCGCCTATTCGTTGTAAATTCCATCAACAAGGTAGGACTCGTACTTATAATGTTCCTTATTTGCATAATAAGATTAAGGGGTTTGATGCCATCAATTGGTTTTCAAATAAAGGAGATTGATCGATAACCTTAAGGTCGTTATTTGACCTGAAAACACCAAAAAAATGCATGCCAAAAACAAAGATCACACTGTCACACCCCAACCTTGACGGCGGAACGTCGAGGTGTGAGATTTAAGATCGTTCATAGCCACATAATGCTATTATTAAACCAAATATATTAATCATAAGTTTCAATTGCAACGTTACAAGCACAAGTCTCAAATAAGATAAGATCATGTAAAAAGTTAAATGTGACAAGTCCATCCATTTATTTCTCTAGGTCCAATCCTAGATGTGATAAGCTTCAAAGAGTAGTAATCATACTTGAGCATTTCCTGAAACATGTTAAAAATAAAATATCAACAATAATGTTGGTGAGATTTCCATAGTTTTCAATACATAAGTATATAAAAGATGGCAATTCAAGTTATAAGTTAGAGAACAAAGTAACTAGGGATGTAAGACAGAATGCACAATCAAACCTTGACAGATTTTTACAAGTCTCAAACGTTTACAAGTATATACGATTAGCTAAGTGTACTTGGATTAACCAAGCAGGCTTGTTAGGCCCATAGATCTATGATGTCGCCAGACTAGCAATAGTTAATGAATGTATATATATTCGACAATACATGGTAGCTACAAAGCTCAACTAACCATAACATACAAGTGAATTGCCATAAGTTTACAAGAATCAAACGTTTACAAGTGCAATGATTATAAAGTAACATGTTTCACCCCAAAGTGTGAAAATATGAAAAGGAGGTATATGAATACTCACTTGATCAAATAAGTATATATTGGATAATTAATAAGAAATAATATTAAGCGTCGTTTCGATGTAGTCCTTCACAATGCACCTAAAATGTAAATATAGTTACAAGATTAAAGTTTAATTGAAATGAGTTTAACGAATCAACGTGGACTAGGGTTTTGGATGGAATTTGGTATTTAGAGATTTCATTAGTTACATTAAATAATAAAAGAAAAGAAAAGAAAAATTAAGCATTTTTGTTTTTTTTAATATAAGGAAATCATTTGTAATAAAACTTAAGTACAAAGTTCAGTAACGTGTATAACTTTTAGAATTACTCTCACTTTATGCACTAATATACATTTATTATTTAAATAGATAATGATTTAATGGGTTGCAATAATATTTAAAGTCAATTTTATTATGAAAAATATTTTATATATATCACTTGAATCAATAATAATCTAGCAAAACAGTATTTTAAGTCTAACTTATAAGAAAATACATCATTTGTACAAGTAATGATTTAATAACTTAAACAATATTTAAGGTTTAATTTATAAGAAAATACCCTAATTATATTGTTTGTCTATAATATTTAATAAAATGTTAAGACATCTTATGAGACAAATTAATAGAAAAATGGGTAAGGTGTCTTAAAAAAATAACAAGTTCACAACTTGATTTTTATATATTTTTAGAAAAATCCAAAATTAAAAACAAAGGCTAAAAAGCCTTAAAATTAAAACAGGAGGTCCCCCGGATTCGAACCGGGGACCTCTTGTTTAGAAGTGACCTTTGTTACCAGTTGAACGAAGGCTATAACCGCGTTTAAAGCTCCATTTTAATAACCTAAATACAACAAACACTGAAATCCCCCTAAATCGCACGAACCCTAGTTCCATATTGATTCAAATTGGACATTGATTTGAGTGTTACAACTCAATTAACCTTAGGGCTTTTAATCCCTAAGCTTAATCAAGTACTAAGATGTATCATACTCACCTGATTATGATTAAGATGATAAGTTCTAGCTCGAGTCTGTTCGGTTCGTTCGTAAGAAACTTGGGTTTTAAAGATAATGATTAAGTGATGTTTTAGAAGAATTGAGGTTGTAGAGAGTTGAAAGGGGTCAAGGGGAACAATTGCCCTCTGTTATATAGGTTCCATTCGTTTGATTATACAATTGTCGAATTCAAGTCATTTTGCGAACGTTAGAACATCAATTCGACTGTTTAACGATTGTCTTGAATTGAATTAATTGTATCATTGAATTCTAAATGATTAAACGTACGTTTCTGTCCAATTAATTCGATTTTTACATGATTTGAAAGTTGAACGTATGGAATTCGATTGCGGTTTCGGTTTCTTGTTCGAATGCCATTATAACAGTGTTTATCATCCAATTGATGTATGTAACCAAGTTTGATTCGCTTCCCCAAAGTAATTGGACCATTTGGGTTAACTTTTTAAGAGTAAAATGGCCGATTACGGCCTCGCCGGCGTCGCGCGGGGTTTTGGCCGGACGTTGGCCGAAAATTCGTGAAAGGAGGGGTTGATTTGTAAGTTTGAGATTTACACTTTGGCCCCTCGAACTTTGAGTTGTTATTATTTCATACATAAACCTCTATTTAAAGTTTTTAAAATGACAATGAGGCCCCTTGACTTATCAAATCCAAATTTTGAACATTTCTAAGTTTAATAAATTTTTTTACAAATTATTATTATTAATTAACAATATTAATGCTATTATTATTATTATTACTTTTAGTTGTTATTATTATTATTGTTGTAATTTTATTGTTATTATTTCTATTATTAATAGTATAACCATTATTATTATTGTTTATTAACAATATTATTATTATTATTATTATTATTATTATTATTATATAATTATCATTATAATCTTTCAAGTTAAAGGATTAAAAGGCAAATTAACCCATGAGTTTCATGTATAGCAATAAAGGCCCTTACAAGAATTAACAAAGCTAACTTAAATTTAACTCAAAACTACAAGATGTTACAGTCTCTCCAATTTAAAATAATTTCGTCCCGAAATTAAGAATGAACTAAACGAACAAATGCGGGTACTTTGTCTTCATGTGGTCCTCATGCTCCCAAGTGAACTCGGCTCCACACTTATTCTCCTAACAAACCTTGACAATTGGAGTAGTTATGGTTCTAGTTTTCTTCATGATGCGATCCATAATTTCAACAGGTTTCTCAACAAAGTGCAATGACTCGTTGATCTGAATGTCTTCCAGTGGAACATGCAGACTCTCGTCAGCCAAACACTTTCTCAATTTGAGACATGGAACACAGGATGTACTCCACTAAGGTCAGAAGGTAGTTATAGTCTATAAGCCATTTTCCCAATCCTTTCAGGATTTTGAAAGGTCCTACAAATCTTGGAGCTAATTTACCCTTCTTCCCAAATCAAACAACACCTTTCCATGGTGAAACCTTAAGGAGAACCATGTCGCCAACTTGAAACTCCAACAGCTTACGACGCTTATCAGCATAACTATTTTGTCAACTTCTTGCCACTTCAAGGTTCTTGCGGATCGTGGATACTTTATCGGTCGTTTCTTGTATAAGTTCAGGACCAGTGATGAAGTTTTCACCAATGTCGGTCCTGCAGATTGGTGATCGGCATTTGCGACCATAAAATGGTTCAAATGGTGTCATCTTGATACTCGAGTGATAACTATTGTTATACGAAATTCCGCGAGCGGTACGTGCGTATCCCAATCACCACCAAAGTCAAGGACACATAGTCGTAGCAAATCCTTGAGGGTTTGGATTGTTCGTTTGGTTTGACCATCAGTTTGAGGATGGTAAGCCATACTTAAATCCAATTGAATACCCAGGATTTCTTGCATAGACGACCAAAAGTGCAAAGTGAAATGAGCGTCTCAGTCGGATATGATGTGCAACAGTACTGTAAGGCCCCGTTCCTTGAGACCTCACAGTTGGTCATTGACAGCATTAAAACACATTAAACATTATAAATTTACAAGCTTAAGAAGCGGAATCATTTTAACAAAAGCCATTCATTTCATTTCATTAAAAACACTGTTGTTGACCAATACACTATTGTTTAACCAAATACAAAAGAATTATTTAATTTGCATTGCAAAACAACAGTAATAACGAGTATGAATGGATGTCAGTCTTTCCCTGCTGAGTAGCTTCACCCTCGTGCCATCCTCAGCAATGATTACCTGCCAACTGAAAATGTATAAAAGTCAGCGTTGCTAAGTGAGTTCCAGTTTTAAAAGTAATAAAATACTTTGTGTAAGGTATATATATGAAAATACTCTTTTTTTATGAAAACTTCATCTCTTAAACGTGAGCACGCATTAACTATACAATCAGATAATGCTTTATCTCTTTACTGTATGCCTTGTTTACTCTGTACTCTTTTATCTTTATCTTTCATTGTCTATGTGGACCAATGAGCAATACCCTAAACTATATGCATGGGGGAATGGTGCTAGGCCCTATGTTCCCTCAAGGGGCTCTAAACACTGTATACAAGGCTGGCCCAGTCACCTAGGGTACGCTGCAAAGGTCCTCCAATCTCAATTGACTGGCCCCGTGTGCATCGTAGAGTAGCTAACCCGCATCATGGTTGAGCTAACGACAACATGGTCATGCACCTCCTATAAGCTTGCAAGACTTGTTAACATTTTAAATTAGGTTCCACTTATCTTCTTCATTGCTCTTTCTCTTTATTATTATTAGTAATACTTTACGTTACGATAATAAGCACACCACGTAAAGACATACACTAATAGTAATTATAATAATATGGAACAATCATACAGCAATCATAATCATGCATGAAACCAAGCATTAACAAGCCCTAGTCAAACCTCGGTCAAAACCTTAAAAGCACAGACTCCCAAAAATTTCGTAATAAATTCTAGGTGTTTAGGCGCTTCGACACTATTTGGGCGCATGAGCCTTGTTTGGGCGTTTCATCACTATGCAGGGGCATCCGCCAATACTTAAACTACTTTAACACTTAGGCGCATGAACCATTCAGGCGCATGGACTATTCGGGCATATGGTCCATTCGGACGCATGGACACTTAGGCGCATGGGCTATTCGGGTGTATGGAAACTTAGGCGCATGGGCTATTCGAGCGTATGGATACTATTTGGGCGCATGACCCTACACTTAGGCGTCTGACTAATCTCTCTCTCTCTAGGCGCATGGACCACTGTTCAGGCGCATGAACTACACAACATTTCTAAGGCATTTCCAGGCGCATGGGCCTTAACTAGGCGCATGAACCTTCTGCTCAACATGGTTCTAGGATATTTTCGAACCCAAACATCAAGCCTATTCGTTCTAAGCTTACCAAGGCTATTCTAAACATGAAAAACATATAAGCATCTAAGGAACATCATCAAACATGCATAATACATATGGGTATACATACATAAACATTGTAAAATCATTTTAATATATTTTCAGCCCCAAGAAGAATTTAAAACAAGTAAAACCAAGGTCTAGAAACTCACCTGGTGAAACTTTGGGTGTATCTTCCTTCTAACCCGTTTGCAAATGAGTTCAAACACCTAGAAACCCACAAAACACACACACACGAACACACACAAGCACATAAGCATATACCCGAGACAAAACCCAACATGAACACTTAAAACCCATGAATTCTTACCTTGAATTCAGCCTCTTCTTCTTCTTCCTCTTCAACCCGAGAGTTTTCTGCTATCTCTCTCTCTCTCTAACCAAATGAAAAGGTGATGTGAAGAGAGTGTGAGCGGCCATGCCCACCTTTACACCAACTTTTTGTACTTTTATCCCCTTTTACATTTTAACCCCTCAACTTGGTTTATTGATGTTTCCTTCTTTTATTCTTCATTTCTTATTCTTCTTTTAAAAGAATAACTGGGTGTTATAGTCCACCCCCCTTAAATAGGTTTCATCCCCAAAACTTGTTATTCCTCAAACAGATAAGGGTAATGCTGCCTCATCTCCTCCTCAGTCTCCCATGTAGATTCGGGTCCCTTTTTGTGCTTCCATTGCACACGCACAAGGGGAACCACTTTATTTCTCAGTCTCTTCTCTTTTCTATCGATGATTGCCACTGGTTGCTCTATATAATTGAGCTTTTCATCTACTTTGACGTCTTCCAGTGGAACAATCATGTCTTCATCAGCTAAGCACTTTCTCATATGAGATACATGAATGTCGGGTAAATTTCACTTAACTCATCTGGTAACTCCAATCTATAGACCACCTCTCCTACTCGAGCAATGATTCGGAAAGGGCCTATATACCTTGGGCTCAACTTGCCCCGCATCCTGTATCGGATAATACCCTTCCAAGGTGAGACCTTCAACATAACCCAGTCACCCACCTGGAACTCAATCGATCTGCGTTGTTTATCAGCATACAACTTCTGTCTATCTTTGGCTGACTTTATGAAGGCTTTAATCTTCTCATGCTTCTCAGTCATAGCCTCAATTACCTCGACGCTCCCTAATTCCTTCTGACCAATATCACCCCAACAAACGGGTGTTCTGCATCTCCTACCATATAGCATCTCATATGGTGGCATGATAATGCTGGCATGATAGCTGTTGTTGTATGAGAATTCGGCTAACGGTAAGTGGTCATCCCAACTTCCCCCAAAATCAATCACACATGCCCTAAGCATGTCTTCCAGTGTCTGAATGGTCCTTTCTGACTGACTATCAGTTTGGGGATGATAAGCCGTGCTAATATGACACATTGTCCCTATGACATCGTGGAATTTGTTCTAGAATTTGGATGTAAAACGGGCGTCACGATCAGATACAATAGACACCAGCACACCATGACGAGTTACAATTCTCTTGATGAATAGATCCACCAACCTCTCAGATGAATATGTCTCGCGGATCGATAGGAAGTGAGCACTCTTCGTTAAACGATCAACTATCACCCATATGGCATCATATCTTTTCGGAGTACGTAGCAACTTCGTAATAAAATCCATGGTGATGTGCTCCCACCCCACTTCCATTCCGGTATATCCAAAGGTTGGATTTTTCCATACGGCTTCTAATGTTCGGCCTTCACCTGCAAGCAAGTAAGGCACTTACTCATATACCCCACCACATCGTTCTTTATACCCGGCCACCAATAATCTTTCTTCATATCTCGATACACTTTCGTGGCACCAGGATGAATGGAGTATCGAGTCTTGTGGGCTTCATCCATAATCTTCACTCGTAGATCCCCAAAACGAGGAATCCACACCCGTCCGTATTGGGTTTTAACACCAAGTGTGTTTTCACCCAATTCCCCAACCATACCTCTCATCCTTTTAGAGTTAAGATGATCTGTTGGACCAAAAGAACCAATGAGCCAGATCAGAAAAAACCTTTAAGTCCCACAAGACATCACAACAATTGCTGAAGACTTGATCAGCTGTTTGACAAGTCTGAAGATCAACAGCTGAAGACTAAAGTACTGAAGACTGCAACAGCTGAAGACCAAAGTCTGAAGATCAACAGCTGAATACTAAGGTACTAAAGATCAATAGCTGAAGTACAAAGACTGAAGACATCAGCTGATGACAACAACTGAAGTTCAAAAAGTCCAAGTACTGAAGCCTTCAGAGTTTGTCACAACAGCTGAAGAAGCATTCTTCAGTTGTTGTGATGGTTTCCTTTCAGTAGTTTTATTTTCTATTTAGTACTTGTAAAATGACTGAAGAGCATGTTCTTCAGTCGTTGTTGTTTCAGTAGTTTCTTTTCAGTAGTTGTAATGATAGTTAACACTTGGTATTTTTGTAAGAAGATGTCAGTTGATTGACATCTTCAGTAGTTGTGTTAACTTTTAGTAGTTAAATAACAGTTAGATGTCACTGTCAAGTGACATCAGCTGACGTCAGCTTCCCTTATAAAAGGAAAGATGACCTAATTGTAATTGTGTGCGAAAGCCAGCCGAAGCATGTATTGATTGAATATATTCCTTTTGACAGAAATTCTCTCTCTATAACAAACACTGTTTCATTATTTTGTGTGTTCTTGGTTAAATTTGTTAATTCGTGAGCTCATTCAGCTGCAAATCCAATCTAAATGATCAAACTAGATGCCGAGATCCTAACAAATGGTATCAGAGCAAGTTAATCATTGATCAATTTAACAATTGATCATTGAAACTGTTCTTTTGCTATCTACGTTTGATCGAATTAGCAAATTTGCAAGAATCGGTTATAGAGATTGAGTTTCTGTTGCTTCTGGCCATTTTGTTTGAGGTTCTAAGTGGTTTTGAGCTAGATTTACTTTGTTTACCTTGAATTTGTCTGAATTCTAAATATGACTACTCCTTCTAATGACCCTCACAATACTGGTTCTTCAACCAAGCCTCCGATGCTGGTTAGGACTGAGTATAACATATGGCAACGAAGAATGCTCCATCACCTGTCTGTTAACAGTTCAAGGTGTTGGACATTTGTGGTACATGGTCCACATAAGCCTATGGTGAACAATCCGGAAACCAACCAAATGGTTCCGAAGAAAAAGGAACAATACTTTGATGAGGATCGTAAACTGTTTGAGATTGATGCTAAAGCTCATGGAATTCTGGCCATGGCACTGCCTAATGAAATCTATTCTGGGCTTATGCATCATGAAACTGCTCATGACCTCTGGAAAGCACTGAAAGAACAATTTGGTGGTACTGATGAGGTCTTAGGAAACAATAGGGAAATACTTGCCCAACAATATGAGACATTTGCTCATAGGATGGGTGAGACTCTGACTCAACAGTTTGAGCGTTTTTCATGTTTGATCTCTGAGCTGAAAATGGTCAAACATGAATACACTAATAGCTAGATGAACCACAGATTCCTCAGATCACTGCCTAAGAGATGAGACACATATACAATTGTCCTACGCTCTAATGCAAATTTGGATAGCCTATCTCTCACCCAACTTCATGGGAAACTGCTTACATTTGAAAGAGAGATAGAGCAGAAAAGGAAAATGGCATCATAAGGAAAGCTCACTGAAGACTTTGTACCAGGGAACACTGCCTTGGTCGGTCATGAGTCAGAATATGCTGCATCAGAAAGTAATTATGATGTGCATATAGATTTCTCTTCAAACAGTTCTGATCATGCATTCGTGAGTGTTGATAGTCAGTAAGGCTGTAATAGTGACAATTTGTGCTTCATTATGGATGATTTGAAAGGTATAGCTGATGATGACTTAGAAGAGATGGATATTCTGAGCCAAATGGCCTTGATTAGTGTCAGATCTTAGAAGTTCTACAAGAGAACTGGTAGGAAATTCCCTGGACTCTCTGGCAAAACCAAAGTTGGTTTTTACAAGAGTAAGTTGAGGTGTCACAAATGCCACAGGCTTGGGCACTTTGCAAGAGAGTGTAGATCATCTGGATCTAACTCCTCTGCACCCTTTGTGACCTTTCCAAGTAATATTCAACAAAACAGAGGGCAACATCCTGCTAGTTCTGGTCATCAATCACAACCTCTATCTCCTGCATATTTTGTCCCTCAGGGTCTAATGCCATATCATATCTCTGCTATTACATGCCACAAACCAGTCAAGTTCAAGTACCCATTGCTCAACAACTACCTGCTCTTCCTGAGCCTCAACCTTCCCAATATCATCAACAATCTCAACCTTAACAACACAACTTTTTCACCCCAAGATTTGTTGACTGGAGTAGTTTACCAGATGATATGTCTGGTCATGAACAACTGTTTTCTGGTGCTAGTCAACATGGTGGTGACAATCCTTTTGGAAATTGCTCTTATGGCCCTGGAGTCTGCTGATACCTCATCCTCTAATGCCTCCACACCACAGGTATCACAGGTATCCTCTGAGGCCAAAGCCAAGCTATGTTCTGAAACATGCATAGCCGCATTTGCATCTATTAGAGAAGCAAATGTAGCTTTAATTAACAAGAACATTGAGCTAGAACAAATAATATCCAAAAGAAAAGCTGAATTTGAGTCTGTGCTTAATGATAAGAATGATGAGATTTACAAACTCAAATGTCAAATCATTGATGATAAGGCTAAGGAAGAGGTACTTCTAGAGAAGTACAGAGACCTCAAGAAACACTTGCAGCTACCCAGGTAGAGTGTGATCGATGGGTACATTCCTGCAAGGGTTTTGAAATGCTTCTTAGTAAGCAGTCTGCTTCCAATGTGAAGTTTGGCATTGGTTATAATCACACTACTCCTCCTACAGATTTTACTCCCAGAGCAGAGGTAGAATCTGATGGAGAATGCAATAATCAATCCATTTCATCATGTAATCTACTATCTGATACAACACCATCAGAAGTTGGTGTTAGCATTAATTTCTCCCAAAACCTATCAGCTGATGTTGATGGTTCAAATGCTGACACTCACATGATCAAAAAGTTGATCACTCCAGGTGGTATTTCACAAAGTACTGAAAGTACTAACGAGCAAGTCATAACACTTGGAGAACAAACCCAAACTACTGCATGTACTAAAGGGAAGAAAACTGCTAGTAGAAAGGGTGGGAAAACTACTGAAGAAGATATCAAGAAAGCATGTACTGCAAAGAAGAAAACTGCTAGTACTGATTGCAAACTGCTGAAGAATAAATCTTTAGTAGTTTCATCTTCTTCAGCAGTTGATCAACATAAGATAAAGAAAAAGCCATGTGAAATATGTGGCTTATTCAATCATCTTACTGATTATTGCTGGTATAAAAAGGGCTCTAAATTCAAACACAATGAGAACATTAAAAAGAAAATAGATAAAATGAAAATTGAGTTTGATACCAAGTTTGTACCAGCAACATCAAAACCTGTAACCCCAAATCCAAAAAGAAATCCAAAAAGGAAGGGGTTAATCAGGCAACAGCTGAGGTTGCTCAAAGGGAGATGGTACAACACAGGAATCCATCAATCTCGCGCACTAATGTGTCTGATGAGCTAAAGGCTTTATCACAGAATCAGACACAACTTGTTATGATGGTTCAACATCTATTGGGGAGAGTCAACCAATTAGATGCTCCTGTGCTGAAACCACAGAGAAGAAAATCCACGCCAAAGGATTCTTCTTCTTCACCATCTCCATCCCCTCAGGCTGTTTTTCATAGCAAATCTATTAGTTTACCATCTGTTAATGTGAACAAACCCAAAACCAAAAAGGTTTGGGTCTCAAAAACTAACTAATTTATTATGATTGCAGGGTTCTTCAGCATGCCACAGTAGCATCTGGTATGTAGACAGTGGAGTATCTATGCATATGACAGGGAACAGCTCTCTTCTTCATGATTACTCTCAAAGAAAGAAAGGGTTTGTTTCTTTTGGCAATGATGCTAAGGGTTACATCATTGGCAAAGGCTTTGTTTCCAATGGGGAAATAAGGTTTGATGATGTTAACCATGTGGAGAATCTCAAGTACAATCTCTTGAGTGTCAGTCAAATGTGTGATAAAGGCCATTTTCCTCTTTTCACCAGTCAGAATTACAGGATTCTGTCATCCAAAGTTCTGAGTTTGATTGATAAGGTGTTGGATGATCATACTCTCCTGAGGGCCAATAAGACAAGAAGAGTGTATGCCTTGGATCTTTCCAAGAAAATGGATTTCAAAGGCCATCCTTGCCTATTTTCCAAGGCTTCTCCTCAAGAATCTATTCTATGGCATAGAAGGCTGGATCATGTGAATCTTAAAAACTTGAATCAGCTGATACATCATGGTTTAGTTAGGGGATTGCCTATGAAGGAGTTCAGATGTGAAGACAACTGCACTGCTTGTTTAAAAGGAAAACAGCACAAAGTCTCATTCCCTCCTATTGAAGAACCTAAGTCCATTGCCTGCTTGCAATTACTACACATGGATATCTTTGGTCCTGTGAGAGTAATGAGTATGGCAAAGAAGAAATACTGTCTGGTAATTGTGGATGATTATTCCAGATTTGTATGGACTTTCTTCTTGCATTCAAAGGATGAGGCTGCTCAAACGATTATAAACTTTGTGTTGTATGTTGAGAAGCAGTATTCCCTATCTGTCAAGGGTATTAGAAGTGATAATGGAACAGAATTCAGAAACCATACACTTGATGATTTTTATCTCTCAAAGGGAATCAAGAGGCAGTTTAGCATCCCAAGGACTCCAGAACAAAATGGAGTAGTAGAGAGAAAGAACAGGACCCTAATTGAAGCTGCAAGGTCCATGTTGGCTGACTCTGGTTTGCCACTGACCTTTTGGGCTGAAGCTGTTAACACAGCTTGCTATGTGCAGAATAGAGCCTTAGTAATCAGAGGTTCATGAAGACTCCATATGAAGTTCTACATGATTTGGCTCCTCTAATTTCATTTTTCAGAGCCTTTGGGTGTCCTTGTTTCATTCTCAACACAAAGGATCAACTCCACAAATTTGATCCTAAGGTGGATGCAGGGTATTTTGTTGGTTATTCATCTACTTGCAAGGCATACAGAGTCTTCAACTGCAGAACAAAGATAGTTGAAGAGACTCTGCATGTGAAGTTTAATGAATCTCCAAAGGACAAGATTCTACAAAACCCTGTGGAGTTATTTGATTTGGACATACTACAATATGTTCCTTATCAAGCTCCAGTTGTTGCTCATGTCAACAGTCTTCCACCTGGTGGTACTGAAGATGATGATGATATCAGTACTCACCTTTTCAAGTTTAGTGACCAACTGCCTGAGTCTGCTAAACTTGATGTTCCTGTAGCTTCAGCAGCTCCATCCACAACAAATGCTGATGAGATTTCTGATTCCTCTTCATCATTTGACTTGCCATCCCATACTTGGTTTCAAGAATCTAGATCAACATCTGCTGCTGCTGAACCGGCTACAAAACACTTGCACTGATCTTATTATGTACTAAGAGCTGAAGAATCACCCCATGTCTCAAATCATTGGTGATATCAATGCTGGAGTTTCAACAAGAAGTCAGTTGTCCAATTTCTGCTTCTATGCTCTCTTTATTAGTCAGCAAGAGCCAATGAACTATCACATTGCTTTAAGAGACAATGGATGGGTTGAAGCCATGCAGCTTGAGCTACTTCAGTTCAACAAGCAGCAAGTGTGGGAACTGGTTCCTCTACCCCCAGATTTCAGGCTGCTCCTAAAGAGTCTCATTTGATTGCAGTCAAGAGGATCTTTAGATATCTGCAAGGTACACAATCTCTAGGTTTATGGTATTCCACTGGACACTCTTGCAAACTAGTTGCTTTTTCTGATAGTGACTATGCAGGGTGTAAGTAACTAGAAAGTCAACTTCTGGTGGATGTCAATTCCTAGGCAACTGTTTGATTTCTTGGCAAAGTAAGAAACAAACATCTGTTGCTACATCCACTGCTGAAGCAGAGTACATTGCTGCTGCAAGTTGTACATCTTAGGTACTCTAGCTTCAAAACCAACTTTTGGATTATGGCATTACAGAGACTAAGACTCCATTATTAATGGACAGTGCTTCAGCTCTTTGCATTGTCAAGAATCCTGTCCAGCACTCTAGGACCAAACACATAGAGATCAGACACCATTTTATCAGGGACTGTTTTGAAAAAAGGACTGATTGATCCAAAGTTTGTGCCTAGTGCTGATGAGCTTGCAGACATTTTTACTAATCCTTTGGATAGTTTAACTTTCTAAAACTTAGTGTAAGGCTTGGTATGCTGCAGCTAGAATAAGTGACAACTACTGATGATCTCAGTAAACAAGTACTGATGATCATTAGTAAACATGTCACAAATAAGTACTGATTCTGTTACAAACTACTGATGTAGTTATAACTACTGATGTTAGTAAAAACAGATAAGTACTAATGTCCTATGAAACAACTGAAAACAGTCAAAAAGACTGATGAGTACGTGTTGAGGACAGTATGAAACAGCTGAAAAGCTAATAATTTTCTCTTCAGTTGTTTCTCAAACTGCTGTTTCACCTTAAATAGCTTATGACAAAACCATGTCTTCAGTAGTTTCACAACTACTAATGACTAAAACCAAGTCCTCAGCTATTTACAACAACTGATGACAAAACCATGTCTTCAGTAGTTTAACAACTACCGGTGACTAACACCAAGTTATCAGTTGTTTACCATATCTGAAGACAAAACCAAGGTTTTCAGTAATTTCACAACTACCGATGACTAATACCAAGTCTTCAGTTGTTTCCAAATGTCTGATAGTTAAAACCAAGTCTTCAGTTGTTTTCATAACAACTGATGACAACACCAATACTTTCAGTCGTTTTCTTTTCAGCCTTTTCTAAACCTATAAATACTTGTACTTGTAGCCAAACGTTTCATTAGCCGTTTTCAAATCTCTCTCTTTCAACAATGGCGACCATGAAACTCAAATCCCGACACAACATTGTTGCCTACCTTACAAAATCGGTCTTCTGGAACAAGTTTGACACTGCCATCGATCTTATGGTGGATTCCCCGTACCGAACAGCCTTTCTTCTGAATCCTACCATATATCCTGACTCCTTATCCCAGTTCTGGACCAACGTCTTTGTAATCACTGGTGAGAATGATAACCAAATCACTCTACAGTCGTTGGTAAACCAGAAACAGGTGCTCATCACTACAGACATCATTCGTAATACCCTAAATTTGCATAATGGCACCTATCCTAAAGAATACCCGAAAGGCACCACTGATATGTCTTTCATTAATAATGGGTATGAAGGCGACATAAGTGCTACAACCATACTGAACAAGCACTTCCATGATGCAGAACGACTTATTTTTCACATGGTGAATGTCTGCCTAGCTTCGAAGACATCTTCTTGGGATCAGATGTCTTCCCGATGGCAACAGGTATTGTATTCTATCATTGAGCAACAAAATCCAAATTTTTCTGAGATAGTTTTTATGGAACTAAAGGATCTGGCTCAGAAACCTGTGACAAATAGATGGCTACTTTATCCCAGGTTTCTGATGGCCATTATTTTAAATCAGCTAAACTCTGATGGACTTGTTGGTCTTGGAGTCCCTGCTCTAGCTGTTTTAGCTGAGGTATACTCCTGACACAACACAGACCCTACTCTCAAAGGGGCTGCCCGGATGCTAAAACCCAAGCAGAGGGAACCCACAATCTCCACTTCCAGATCCAAAGTCCCCACCAAACCCAAAACACAAAAACCCAAAAAGGGTACTCAGGGAGATGAGTCCCCTGAGGACACCCATGTACCACCAATACAGGAAGAACATACTGGTTCCCTAACCCCCCCAGTTATGTCAAAGACTCATCCTGCTAAAGCCGCACAGGTATCCTCTCAACAGGATCCTGTTGCAACCACAATTGGGGAAACCACACTGCTGGAACCTATCTCAATTGAGAGGATTACCATTGAAGAACGCTTCTCACCCCGAGTGCAATCTGCTTCTACCCAATCTCCACATGCAACTGTCCCTCAAAGTCCTACACTGACAGTTGCAAAAGTGCTGAGTCAGTTGCACTCCTCACCCCCTCCCCAGAAACCAATTCCAACTGGGAATACCTCAACCATTGAGGGGGAGGACCAAAGTGCTTCTGATATCCCGTAGCACAGGGGTTACAATGTTCAATCTCCAAGTGTAGAAAAGGAGATTAGAACTTTTGGTAAGGCTGCCACTTCTACTGATTCAGCAAATGATCAGGATGAGGTTGGTATCATCCATAAGACCTCACCGGAGGCAACTGCCAATGACGGACATAGTCCTGAGGCAGGAAGTCCCCAGTACCAAGACCAAGGGGCACATGCTACTACTGATCTACACTCAGAGCTTGTACATCCTGATTCAATCAGGAGGTCAGGTGATTCAGCACAGACTGATGATGACCTGGGCTTTTTCTATGATGTTCTAGCCCACAATACCATCCTAGAGAATAAGGTGAGCAGACTCAAAGAGCTGTTGGCCAAAATGTCTCCCAATCAAAGACCATCTACCCTATTAACCCCACAGATGGCACCTTTAATTGAAGGTTCACCAAACACTGAGCCTACACACATAACTGAGCCACCAGCTTCTGCTTTTGGCACCACCTCTCAGGGACAGAACCCCTTTGAGCAGATGGTTGCTATCTTTCAAAACTCCTTACCTCTCATCACTCCCATCATCACTGACATAGTGCATAAAGCCATTGATGAGAGGATTCCCTCAAATCTACAAACCCTCATTGATGATGCTGTTCATAAATCTCTTTCTGCCTTCAAAACCCCTGATTCCAATGCACCCAAAAAGGGGGAGACTGCAAAGTCTAAGGCAGTGAAAGACAAGAAAAGAAAGAGATTTGATGCTGAGAAAGAGCCTGAAAAAGAGAAAGAGCCTGAGAAAGAGAAGGAGGTTGAGAAAGAACTGATCTCAGAACAGCTGATTACATATAAAAGAAAGAAAAGTGCTGAGTCAAGAGCTGATGAAGAAAAATCATTAGCAGACCTTGTTAAAGATGCTGATGAAGCTCATAGCAGATCAATGGATAAAATTATAGATCAGCTATTTAGACATGGTCATGACATAGCCATATTAGACTCTGAGATCAGAAGGCTGGAAATAGAAGAGATACAATCAAGATGGGCCAGTTATAGTGTGTTGGAAAGGGAAAGGCTGGAAATCATGATCAAGTTCATAGCTAAGTATCTTGGAAGATCATTGATTGAAATAAAGTCATGGTCCAGGGACAGCATCTTGGCACTAACCACCAAGATCTGTTCGTCTGAAGTATATACCAAAGGGCTGGTCATTGAAGCCTTGAATGAAGCTGGTGCTGGGAGCAGGTCTGAACTGGTAAAACAATCTAAAGCCTCACTTACATCCAAAATGCTAGAACAGCCTGTCAAAATTCCCACACCAAAACCACCACAACCACAACCCACTAAACCAATTCCCTTACCCACAAAACCAATAGCCGATGATGTACCCCAGAAGAGGAAGAGAAAGGTACTGAGGCTAGAAGAGGAAGAAGAAGATAATGATGAAGATGAAGACAAGCTACCAATCTCAGCTATTATACAGTTGCCTAAGGCCATAAGTCACCTCCAACAATTACTCCTGAATCTTAAAGGCAAATTGTGAAAGTGAAGTTAGAAGAAGAAGAGCTTCACAAACAACATGATGAGGAATTGTTGAGAAGAGTCGACAAAGCATATGCTGCCACATCTTCAATCATCAATATGAAGAAACATGCTCAGAGATTATACACTCTTAGACACACCTTTCAATATCAAAAAGAGAGAGTGAGGATTTGGCCTGATCCCAGGGTGTCTCATAGGATTCAAAAGAAAAATATTCCACAGAGATACATTGGCCAAGTAAAGAAGATTGTAGATGAAGTGATCTCTCTGGCCTTTGTAGTATCACCTTGGGAGATCCTAGATGACTTCAAGAAAGCCTATAAAGCTAAACTGACCCCACAAAAGATGCTGGAGAATAAAGTAGTGAAAAAAGGGTTAGTGTATAGGAGGCTTGAGGAAGTTAGAAAGAATGAGCTCCAGTTGTTCTTAAGGGTATTCACCCAGATGAATTCGCATATAGAATCATAAAACTGTGGAGCTAAAAATGGGAAGCAGGTCAAATACCTCTCTGAGTACTATGGGCCAGAATCACTCTTTGAAGGAGAAGTAGAAGAGCTTACCATGGAGGAACAAGTAACCTTCCTTGAGGCCTATACAAGGGAGTCTTACAGACTCATATTTGGGAAGTAGATCTCATGGATGGGGTAACAGCTCTGTGTCCAGTTCCCCAAGACAGAGTTCCCATCCATCCTTTGCCAAACAGATCATTGAGACTTCTTCCCAGGCCTGTGCTTACAAGGGTCACTTTTGAGCTGATCTAGAAGACAAAAAGACCAATCTTTCTGCCATAATAAGTGGGACATCTTCAATAAGCTTAAAGGTTTTGGCTGCATTGGTTCAGGGGGAGTTTGTTGGACCAAAAGAACCAATGACCCAGATCAGTAAAAACCTTTAAGTCCCACAAGACATCACAACAACTGCTGAAGACTTGATCAGCTGTTTGACCAAGTCTGAAGATCAACAGCTGAAGACTAAAGTACTGAAGACTGCAACAGCTGAAGACCAAAGTCTAAAGATCAACAGCTGAAGACTAAAGAACTGAAGATCAATAACTGAAGTACAAAGACTGAAGACATCAGCTGAAGACATCAGCTGATGACAACAACTGAAGTTCAAAAGTCCAAATACTGAAGCCTTCAGAGTTTGTCACAACAGCTGAAGAAGCATTCTTCAGTTGTTGTGATGGTTTCCTTTCAGTAGTTTTATTTCTATTTCAGTACTTGTAAAACGACTGAAGAGCATGTTCTTCAGTCGTTGTTGTTTCAGTAGTTTCTTTTCAGTAGTTGTAGTGATAGTTAACACTTGGTATTTTTGTAAGAAGATGTAGCTGATTGACATCTTCAGTAGTTGTGTTAACTTTCAGTAGTTAAATAACAGTTAGATGTCACTGTCAAGTGACATCAGCTGACGTCAGCTTCCCTTGTAAAAGGAAAGATGACCTAATTGTAATTGTGTGTGAAAGCCAGCCGAAGCATGTATTGATTGAATATATTCCTTTTGACATAAATTCTCTCTCTATAACAAACACTGTTTCATTGATAAATTCCGTGTGTTCTGGTTAAATTTGTTAATTCGTGAGCTCATTCCACTGCAAATCCAATCTAAATGATCAAACTAGATGCCAAGATCCTAACATGATCTTCTTTCAGTGCCTTATCTTGAAACTCTTCGACTTGCTTCATTACATCAGAGGTCATGATCAGTGATATGATTTCACCCGAATTGGCTCGGGCCTCTCTTTTGGCTAAGGGCATCAGCCACCACGTTAGACTTGCCCGAATGGTAATGGATCTTGCAATCATAATCTTTTATGAGCTCCAACCATCTTCTCTACCTCATGTTTAGGTCCTTCTGCTCAAAGAAATACTTCAAGCTTTTATGGTCAGTGAAAATGGTGCACTTCGTCCCGTACAGATAGTGCCTCCAAACCTTTAGTGCAAAGACCACGGCTTCTAGCTCCAAGTCACGAGTGGGATAATTGACCTCATGAACCTTCAACTGTTGGGATGCATAGGCTATAACCTTCCCTCTCTGCATTAACACGCACCCTAACCCCGAGTAGGAAGCATCTGAATAGACCACCAAATCCTCGCTTCCTTCGGGTAATGACAGGACAGGAGCTTGAGTCAACCTTGCCTTTAACTCCTCGAATGCTTTCTATTGAGCTTGACCCCATATAACTTTACATCCTTTCAGGTCAACTTGGTTAGTGGAGAAGCGATCTTGGAAAAGTCTTGGATGAATCTTCTATAGTAGCTCGCCAAACCCAAGAAGCTACGAATCTCGGATGGCGTCTCGGTGACTTCCATTGCATAACCGCCTCCACCTTTGACGGGTCCACCATGATTTCATCAGGATTCACCACATGACCCAAGAACTGAACTTTGCGCAACAAGAACGCGCACTTGGAGAATTTGGCATACAACTTCTCCTTCTTAATGTCTCCAACACCTCCCGAATGTGATCGGCATGCTCTTCTTCGCTCTTTGAGTTTATCAGGATATCATCAATGAACACAATCACTGATCTATCCAACATCGGCCGGCACACTCGATTCATCAAATCCATAAAGGCAGCTGGCACGTTAGTTAGACCAAAAGACATAACGAGGAACTCGTAGTGTCCATAACGAGTACGGAAAGTTGTCTTAGGAATGTCTTGTTCCTTCACCTTCAATTGATGGTAGCCAGATCGTAGATCTATTCTCGAGAACCAACTGGCACCTTGGAGTTGGTCGAACAAGTCATCAATCCTCGGTAATGGGTACTAATTCTTCACCGTCAACTTGTTCAGCTCTCGATAGTCAATGCACATTGGCATACTTCCATCCTTTTTCTTTACAAACAATACCGGAGCACCCCATGGAGAGATACTCGGTCGAATGAATCCCTTATTAACTCCTGCAATTGGCTCATGAGTTCCTTCATCTCAGTCGGAGCTAATCGATATGGTGCTTTGGCAACGGATTGAGCACCGGGTATTAAATCAATTTGGAACTCAATCTCGCGATTCGATGGCACGTCGGGTAAGTGTTCCGGGAATACGTTCGGAAAGTTTCACACCACTGGCACCTCAGATAATTGCGGTACTGACGCATCCACATCTTTTACGTAGGCCAAGTAGGCACTACATTCACGTTTCATGCACTTCCCCCGCCACCGCCATCAAAATCACCTTCGGTATTGTTGTAACGCGATCTCCATAAATCGTAACCAAACTCCCCTCAGGCGCAACTAATCGGATCACTTCTTGCAACATACGATGTTTGCTTCATAAGTTGCTAACCAGTCCATCCCTAGTACTACATCAAATCTACCTAGGGGCATCACATGTAACCTAGCAGCAAACCTATGACCTTCTAGTTCTATAGCACAGTCCTCTATCACATCAGTAATTCTAGTGACTTGCCAATAGTGATTTCTAAACGAATGGTTCACTAACATTTCTACTACTAATAGGCAACTTAGCATAGAAAGTAGTGGAAATAAAACTCCTACTAGCACCGGAATCAAACAATACAGAGGCACAAGTTTGGTTTACTAGAAACATACCTGACACGACATCGGGATCAGCTCTGGCTTCCTCCCGGGTCATGGTGTAAGCTCTAGCACTTGCCCTCTGCCCTCCTTCCTCCGGCTTCTTCTTTGCTCCAGAGCTCTCCGCCCTCGGCTTCTTACAGTCTTTGGTCGCGTGGCCCTCCCCACCACAGTTATAGAACTTCATCACCCTACAGTCTCTAGCGATATGGCCAGGCTTGCCACATCTGAAGCATACATTCATTCCCATCCAGCACTCACTGGTATGCTCCCTTTCACATCTGCCACACTTTTTCAGCTCTGATCTTGACGACACCCCACGGTCGTCCACCTTCCTCTTCTTGTTGCTTGGAGTGAAACCACCACGTCCAAACCTCTTCCCATTCCAGTTCTTACCATCCCCACTCATCTTCTTCACCTCCGCCACAGCCTCCTCTCGCTCATCATACAATCTACCCGCCAAATCCACCACCGATCGAAAGGTTCCTGGCTGAGCAGCAATCAGGTGCCTGCGAATGTCACCGGCAGTCCGTGGATGTACCTCTTGATCTTCCTTGACACCGGCGTCACCTGATCCGGCACCAGCCTCGCCATCTCGTTGAATTTAGTGGTGTACTGCTGGTGTGTTATGGTTCCCGCTTCAAGTTGCAAGAACTCCCTCTCGATTTTATCGAGTTCCCTGTGAGGCAGAATTCCTCGACCACCAACTTCTTCAGTTCACTCCACCTCATCCTTCTGATTGCCTTGGTACCCTCAGCTTGGACAATATTGTCCCACCAACACAGCGCTGAATCAACAAATGAGTGAGTCACGAACTTCTCCTTTTGGTCCTCGCGGCACTCACTGATCTCCAAGACTGCCTCCATCTCTCTCACCTAGCGGTGAGTGGTAGCAGCATTGCCATTGCCATCAAAAGTCGGGGGCTTACACCTTTGGAACGCCCCATAACTGCACCCTCCGGTCGCTACCCCCACTACATCATCCTCCTCCTCGTCAGACAACACAGTCTCAAACTGTTGTTCCTCCTGCCTTCTGCTTCCCTTGCCTGTTGATCCCTTTCTATTCTCCTTCTCCTTCTTTCCTCGCTTCTCATAGCCCTGATGACTTAAGTCACCACAAACGGTAAGACTGTCTGCATGACCTGGTGTACTTATCAGCAATCGCCTCCTAGCTGAGGCATTCAAGCTAGCATTCTCATTCTCTTCACTCCGGCCATGAACCTCAGGGTTCTCTGGGTGGTCGTCTCAGGAGCCTTAGCACTACTCCTAGTCATACATGGACGGCCTCTGCCTCTAGGAGTCTTGGAAGATTTCTGTCCAGCCATCCTCTAACACACTATAAGATTCTAACACTAACGCGGTCATTCAAGGTAATAACTCAGTTTATGTCAAGTATAGTAAGTCCCTAATTACAGTGGCCAGTTGTGATTAGCCACTTACTTTACTCTTCATACCCCAAGCATTTCCTATCCTGACTTAATTAGCACCTAAATCTACTAAAGGCACATAAATCACATAGCATGCACATATAATACTGGTTAACATTAAGAAAAGACATACCTGATGGCACGTAGCTACTCGGGGTGACATCCCTCCAATTGTCCCATTTTCAGTTTAGGTTTTAAAATTTTATTTAACCCAATTCTCTTAAACTTTGGCTTTGATACCAACTTGTAAGGCCCTGTTCCCGGAGACATCATAGTTGGTCATTCACAGCATTAAAATACATTAAACATTATAAATTTACACGCTTAAGCAGCGAAATCATTTTAACAAAAGCCATTCATTTCATTTCATTAAAAACACTGTTATTGAGCAATACACTATTGTTTAACCGAATACAAAAGAATTGTTTAATTTGCATTGCAAAACAACAGCAATAACGAGTATAAATGGATGTCAGTCTTTCCCTGCCGAGTAGCTTCACCCTCGTACCATCCTCAGCAATGATTACCTGCCAACTGAAAATGTATAAAGGTCAGCGTTGCTGAGTGAGTTCCAGTTTTAAAAATAATAAAATACTTTCTGTAAGGTATATATATGAAAATACACTTTTTATATGAAAACTTCATCTCTTTATACGTAAGCACGCATTAACTATACAATCAGATAATGCTTCATCTCTTTACTATATGCCTTGTTTACTCTGTACTCTTTTATCTTTATTTTCACTGCCTATGTGGACCAATGAGCAATACTCTAAACTATATGCGCGGGGGAAATGGTGATGGGCCCTATGTTCCCTCAAGGGGCTTTAAACACTGTATACAAGGTGGCCCAGTCACCTAGGGTACGCTGCAGAGGTCCGCCAATCAATTGACTGGCCCCATGTGCATCATAGGGTAGCTAACCCGCATCATGGTTGAGCTAACAACAACATGGTCATGCACCTCCTATAAGCTTGCAAGACTTGTTAACATTTTAAATTAGGTTCCACTTTCTTCTTCATTGCTCTTTCTCTTTATTATATTAGTAATACTTTACGTTACGATAATAAGCACACCATGTAAAGACATACACTAATAGTAATAATAATAATATGGAACAATCATAAAGCAATCATAATCATGCATGAAACCAAGCATTAACAAGCCCTAGTCAAACCTCGGTCAAAACCTTAAAAGCACAGACTCTCAAAAATTTTGTAATAAATTCTCTAAGTGTTTAGGCGTTCGACACTATTGGGGCGCATGAGCCCTGTTTGGGTGTTCATCACTATGCAGGCGCATCTGCCAATACTTAAACTGCTTTAACACTTACGCGCATGGGCTATTCGGGCGTATGGAACTTAGGCGCATGGTTATTCGGGTGTATGGATACTATTGGGCGCATGACCCTACACTTAGGTGTCTGACTAATATTCTAGGCGCATGGACCACTGTTAAGGTGCATGAACTACACAACATTTCTAAGGCATTTCCAGGTGCATGGGCCTTACCTAGGCACATGAACCTTCTGCTCAATATGGTTCTAGGATATTTTCGAACCCAAACATCAAGCCTATTCGCTCTAAGCTTACCAAGGCTATTCTAAACATGAACAACCTATAAGCATCTAAGGAACATCATCAAACATGCATAATACATATGGGTATACATACATAAACATGTAAAATCATTTTAATACATTTTCAGCCCCAAGAAGAGTTTAAAAACAAGTAAAACGGGTCTAGAAACTCACCTGGTGCAACTTTGGGTGTATCTTTCTTCTAACCGTTTGCAAATGAGTTCAACACCTAGAAACCCACAAAACACACACACACGAACACACACAAGCACATAATCATATACCCGAGACAAAACCCAACATGAACACTTAAAACCCATGAATTATTACCTTGAATTCAGCCTCTTCTTCTTCTCTTTTCAACCCGAGAGTTTTCTGCTATCTCTCTCTCTAACGAATGAAAAGGTAATGTGAAAGAGGGTGGGCGGCCATGCATCTTTACACCAACTTTTTGTACTTTTATCCCTTTTACATTTTAACCTCAAACTTGGGTTTATTGATGTTTCCTTCTTTTATTCTTCATTTCTTATTCTTCTTTAAAAAAATAACTAGGTGTTACAAGTACGCCATGACGACTCACAATCTCATCAATGTAGATGCGAGCCAGTCTTGAACCTTGTATGTGTCTCGTATTGGTATGAAATGTGCCGTCTTGGTCAAACGGTCAATAATGTTAGGATCAGTGATCTATGTTTGATTGATTGAAGAGTATTGCAGTGGAATTCAAACAATGAATTAGTCGATTCACAAGAACAAAACGATATTCAATCAAGAACAAAGACGGTTATAGAGAGAGAGAATATCTGCAAATATATTTCATTCAATATTCGCTTTCGTGGTAACAGAATGTCACAATTATGATTAGGTCGACACCTCTTATATAAGAGATGTGACGTCTGCTGATGTCACTTGATAGTGACATCTAACAGATTTATTACAACTGAAACACAACTACTGAGATGTCAAAACAGCTGACATCTTCTTACAAAAAGTTCTAAGTGTTATCAGTTGTTATAACTACTGAAATATAAAACTACTGAAACTACAACGACTGAAGAACAAGCTCTTCAGTCGTTTTACAAAACTACTGAAACTAGAAATATAAAACTACTGATATCACAACTACTGAAGAAGTACTCTTCAGCAGTTGTGACAAACTACTGAGGCTTCAGTACTTGATCTTCAGACTTTGACCTTCAGATGTTTCATCAGCTGATGACTTCAGTAGATATCATCAGCTGATGTCTTCAGTCTTTGTCTTCAGACTTTGTACATCAGTTGTTGATCTTCAGCACTTATAAAACTTCAGCTGTTGTACTTCAGTACTTTGGTCTTTCAGCTTCAGCTTGTGTTCTAGTGTTCAGCTTCAGTACTTGTGTTCTTCAGCTTTCAGCTTCAGTACTTGTGTTCTTCAGCTGTTCAGCTTCAGTACTTGTGTTCTTCAGCTGTTGTACTTCAGCACTTTAGTTCTTCAGCTGTTGAAGTCTTCAGCACTTGATCTTCAGCTGTTGAAGTCTTCAGCACTTGTCAAACTGCTGATGAAGCTTTCAGCAGTTGTTGTGATACCATGTGGGACTTAGAGGTTTTCTGATCTTGGCTCATTGGTTCTTTTGGTCCAACAAACTCCCCCTGAACCAATGCAGCCAAAACCTCTAAATTATTTATTATCCCACTTATTGTTGGCAAAATGTTGGTCTTTTTCCTTCTTGATCAGTAGAGAAGATGACCCATGTAAGCTCCGGCCTGGGAAGAAATCTCAGATATTTGTTTGGCAAGGTATGAATGGGAACTCTGTTTTGGGGAACTGGACACAGAGTTGTTATCCCATTCATGAGATTTACTTCCCCATAATGAGTCTGTATGACTCTCGAACATAGGCCTCAAGGAGAACAACTTGTTCCTCCTTGGAGAGTTCTTCTACTCCTCCTTCGAAGAAGAACTCTGGACCATAGTACTCAGATAAGTACTTCATGGTCCTGCCATTTTTAGCTCCACTGTAGTTACCTCCCTATAGACAAATTCATCAGGATGGGTGCCTTCAAGGAGTAACTGGAGCTCATTCTTCTGGATGTCTTCAAGCTTTTTATATAACAACCCCTTTTTGATCATCTTGTTTCCAATAAAGCTTGAGGGGTCATCTTTGCTTGATGAGCTTTCTTGAATTCATCAATGATTTCCCAAGGTGTGACTACAATGGCCAACATGATGGTAGAATCTATTGTTTTTCTAACTGGCCATTGTATCTGTGTGGAATAGTTCTTTTATGGATTCTAGAACTCACCCTGGGGTCTGGCCATACTCTCACTCTCTCCTTCTGATACTGAAAGTGTGCCTGAGAGTGTACAGCCTCTGAGCATGCCCTTTCATGGCTTGAATAGATGATGACTGAGGAAATTCCTTGTCAACCATCTTCAGTAGTTGCTCATCGTGCTGTTTCTGCTGTTCTTCATCTTCTATCTTGACTCTAACCATTTCCCTTTGAGAGTCAGGTGTGATCATGGGTTGACTTCTGGGTTTTGGTAGCTTTAGAACAGCAGAGAGTGGCAGACTATCATCTTCATCCTCTCTTCTTCTTCTTCTTCCATCCTCAGCACCCTTCTCCTCCTTCTAGGTGCATCACTGGATGATGGTTGGGTTGGTAAAGGAATTGGTTTTGGAAGAATGAGGATGTTTGGGATTTGGCTTAGAGATTGGTTTGGAGATTTGAGGGGTAGGCAGTGTTTGAGTGGGTGGAAGGGAAGGTTGATCCAGCATCTTTGTAGTAAGTTTCGCCTTTGTAAGTTTAGCCATTTCCAACCTTTTACCAGCCCCAGCCTCATCAAGGGCTTCAACAATAATCCCCTTGTGGAATTGCTCAGACAGACAGATTCTGGTGGCTATAGCACGCGCGAATCTCCATTAAAGATCTTCCTAAGTATTTTGCAATGAAGCGGATCATTATCTCCAATCTCTCTTTTTCAAGAGCATCATACCCAGCCCATCGGGTTTGAATCTCTTGCACTTCCAACCTTCTGATCTCACTATCCAATGTGGCTGTATCAAACCCTTGCCTGAAGAGTTGTTCAATTATTTTATCCATGGATCGGCTGTGTGTAGTGTCAGCTTCTTTTACCAGCTCTTCCAAGGATTTGTCTTCAGTAGGTTGATCCTCAGCACTTTTCTTGCGCTTGTAAGTGAGCAGTGGTTGCTTTTCTTTCTCCTCCTCTTGGGCTTGCTTCTCTTCTTCTTTTCCTCTGTTCTTTTCCTCTTCTTTTCTTTCACTGCAGTACTCTCCCCCTTTTTGGATGCATTGGAGGAAGGGGTTTGTACCGCAGAAAGTGTCTTTTGCACAGCAGCATCAATCAAGGGTTGTAAAGTTGAGGAAAGCCTCTCATCAATGGCTTTAGTCACATATCAGTGATTATGGGTGTGATGAGAGGGAGGGAATTTTGAAGTACAGCACCTATTTGCTCAGGGAGGTTCTGTTCCTGAGAAATAGGGCCTGAAGCAGAGGCAGGTGGTTGAGTTTGGAGTGGCTCAGTGTTTGGGGAACCTTCAACTGAAGGTGCCATCTGTGGGTTGGTGGAGGCAGATGGTCTTTCTCCTTGTGAGAGTTGGTCAAGTAGGTTTTGAAGCCTACTGACTTTCTCTTCAAGGATTGTGTTCTGGGCAAGAACATCGTAGAAAAAGCCCAGGTCATCATCAGCCGAAGCTGAATCATCTGACCTCCTGCTTGGAGCAGGATTGACATGCACTGGGTGTAGACCAGTTGTTGCATGTGCCCCTTTTGCTTGGTACTGGGGACTTCCAGCCTCAGGACAATGTCCATCATCAGCTGTTGCCTCTAGTGAGGTCTTAGCAATGTTACCAGCCTCATTCTGATCATGTGCTGATTCAGAAGAGGTGGCAGCCTCACTAGATATTCTAAGCTCCTTATCTACACCAG
The DNA here is from genome assembly GCA_025506515.1 of Flaveria trinervia. Lineage (NCBI taxonomy): Eukaryota > Viridiplantae > Streptophyta > Magnoliopsida > Asterales > Asteraceae > Flaveria > Flaveria trinervia. The sequence continues at coordinate 23,483,649 of CM046448.1, forward strand.
GAGATAGAAGTGGTAAACCCCTGTGCTGTGGGTTCTCAATTGCACTGTGTTCCTCCCCCTCAATTGTAGAGGTGTTCCAGTAGTAGTAAGTGGTTTCTGGGGAGGGGGTGAGGAGTGCAGTTGAGTCAGTCAGCTTGTGCAACTATTAAAGTTGGGCTGTGAGGGGCGGTTGATGGGGTGAAGGGATAGAAGCAGTGTGCACCTGGGGAGGTTGGTGCTTTCAATGGCAATCTCCTCAAGTGAGGAAGATCCCAGATATGTAGGTACCCCTTGTGTGGTTGCTGCAGGCTCCTGTTGAGAGGAATCCTGAGCGGCTATGGCTGGAAGAGTCCTTGTATCCACTAGGGGGTTTGGACTAGTGGATATATCCTGCGTTTGTGTTGCAGGGGCATCCTCAGGGGACTCAATTCCCTGAGTAGCCGTTTTGGGTTTCTTTTTGGTGGGTTTGGTGGGGACTTTTGATTTGGAGGTGGTGGCTGTGGGTTCCAGCTGCGTGGGTTTGCGCAGCTTGGCAGCCAATTTGAGTGTCTGGTCAGAGTTGTGCCGGGAGTATACTTCCGGCAGAACAGCGTAGCAGGGACTCCAAGCCAACAAGTCCCTCAGCATTAAGCTGGTTTGTAATGATGGCCATTATGAACCGTGGATATAGTATCCAACGGTTAACAGTTAGTTTTTGAGCCATATCCTTGAGCTCCGAAAATATTATTTCTGAAAAGTTTAACGGTTGTTGCTCAAGAATAGAATACATTACCTGCTGCCACTTTGTCGACATTTGATCCCAAGACGAAGTCTTAGGAGCCAAACATACATTCACCATGTGAAAAATAGGCGTTCAGCGTCATGGAAGTGTTTCTTCATGATAGTGGAGGCACTGAGATTGCCTTGATATCCATGTTGGGCAAAGGATAGATCTGTGGTGCCCTTGGGATATCCAGCAGGAAATAGCATCATCCAGAGAAAGAATTTGGCGGATTATTGCAGGAGTGATGACCACTTCTTTGTTGTTAACGACCGACTGGAGAGATGGTGTGTTGTTCTCCATGGTAATAGTAACGTTCATCCAAAATTGTTGGAGGGATTCGGCATGTAGTATGGGATTCAGAAGAAATGCCGTTTTGTATTCGGACTGAACCATAAGATCGATAGCAGTATCGAACTTAGCCCAGACAGGGGATTTAGTAAGGTAGGCAACACAGTTGTGTCGCGGTTTAATTTGCATGGACTCCATTGAGAAGAGAGAAGTTTTGGAGAGGAACGTTAGGTTTGAAGAAGATGAAGCATTGAAGGATTAGGTCAGGGATATTTATAGGGTACGGGTAAGAAAACGACTGAAGGATGTGGTGTTAGTCATCAGTAGTTTTAAACGACTGTTGACATGGTATTATCCTTTCAGACGTTGAAACAGCTGAAGTCGTGGTGTTAGGCATCAGAAGTTAGAAAACTACTGAAGACCGTGGTTTTGACTTCAGATGATGAAACAACTGAGGACTTGGTGTTTGTCATCAGTAGTTGTGAAACTACTGAAGACAGTGGTTTTGTCATCAGTTGTTGTAAACAGCTGAAGACTTGGGTTAGTCATCAGTAGTTATAAAACTACTGAAGACATGGTTTTGCTTCAGTTGTTTAGAATGAAACAGCAGTTGTTGAAACAACTGAAGAGAAAGTTCTCTTCAGTAGTTTTCGTCAATTCATAGCCTTTCAGCTGTTTCATACTGTCCTCAACACTTACTCATCAGACTTTGCATCTGCTTTCAGTGTTTCATAGGACGTCAGTACTTATCTGTTTGTACTGATTTCAGTAGTTGTAACTACATCAGTAGTTGTAACTACATCGTAGTTGGAACAGATAAAGTACTTCAGTACTTGTGAGGCATTTAGCCATCAGTAGTTATAAAAACTACTGAAGGTGAAAGGACTCATCAGTACTTATATGTGACATGGGTACCAATGATCACCAGTAATTACTACTGAAATCATCAGTAGTTGTCACTTATTCTAGCTGCAGCATACCAAGCCTTAACACAAGGTTTTGGAAAGTAGAACTATCCAAAGGCTTAGTAAAAATATCTGCAAGCTCATCAGCACTAGGCACAAACTTAGGATCAATCAGACCTTTTTCAAAACAATCCCGAATAAAATGATGTCTGATCTCTATATGTTTGGTCCTAGAGTGCTGGACTGGATTTTTGACAATACACAGAGCTGAAGCACTATCCATTAACAATGGAGTCTTAGTCTCTGTAATGCCATAATCCAGAAGTTGGTTCTGAAGCCAGAGTACCTGAGAAGTGCAACTTGCAGCAGCAATGTACTCGGCCTCAGCAGTTGATGTAGCAACAGATGTTTGTTTCTTACTCTGCCAAGAAATCAAACAGTTGCCTAGGAATTGACAACCACCAGAAGTTGACTTTCTAGTTAACTTGCACCCTGCATAGTCACTATCTGAAAAAGCAACTAATTTGCAAGAGTGTCCAGTGGAATACCATAAACCCAGAGATTGTGTACCTTGCAAATATCTAAAGATTCTCTTGACTGCAATCAAATGAGACTCTTTAGGAGCAGCCTGAAATCTAGCACAAACACATGTAGCAAACATAATATCTGGTCTAGAAGCTGTTAGATACATCAAGGACCCAATCATACATCTGTAAAGCGTTTCATCAACAGCTTTACCTTTCTGATCAGCATCCAGTTGTGTGGTGTTGCACATGGGAGTAGAACAGGGCTTACAGTTTTGTAAATCAAACTTATTCAAAAGATCTTTGTATATTTTGACTGATGAATAAAGGTTCCATCAGCCTTTTGTTTGATTTGCAAGCCTAGAAAGAACTGTAATTCTCCCATTGCACTCATTTCAAACCTCTTTTTCATTAATGTTGTAAAATCATCACACAACTGGGGATCAGAGGATGCAAAAATAATATCATCAACATAAATCTGAACAAGTAGCTTATGCTGATCCACCTTCTTAATAAACAAAGTTTTATCAATGGAGCCTCTAGTGAAATTATTCTTAAGAAGAAAAGTAGAGAGTGTCTCATACCAGGCTCTAGGAGCTTGTTTCAACCCATAAAGAGCCTTATCAAGTTTGTACACCCATTCAGGATGTTTATTATCCTCAAAGCCTGGTGGTTGACACACATAAACTTCTTCCTTTATTTTACCATATAAAAATGCACTTTTAACATCCATTTGAAAAACTTTAAGATTGTGGAATGCAGCATAGGCTAAGAACAATCTGATTGCCTCTAGTCTGGCTACAGGGGCAAAGGTTTCATCATAATCAATACCTTCTTCTTGTGAAAACCCCTGTACAACCAGTCTAGCCTTGTTCTTAACAATAAGCCCATTTTCATCGGTTTTATTCCTAAACACCCATTTAGTGCCTATTGCACACTTACCTGGGGGAAGAGGAACAAGTTCCCACACTTGCTGTTTCTTGAACTGAAGTAGCTCAAGCTGCATAGCTTCAACCCATCCATTGTCTCTCAAAGCAACATGGTAGTTCTTTGGCTCTAGCTGACTGATGAAGAGAGCATAGAAGCAGAAGTTAGACAATTGACTTCTGGTTGAAACACCAGCATTGATATCACCAATAATCTGAGACATGGGGTGATTCTTCAGTTCTTGATAAACAATGAGATCTGTGCAAGTGTTTGTAGAACCTTCAGCAGCAGCAGATGTTGATGTAGACTCTTGAAACCAAGAATTTGATGGTAACTCAAAAGATGTAGAGGAAACAGAGATCTCATCAGCATTTGTTGTGGATGGAACTGCTGAAGCTACAGGAACATCAAGTTTAGCAGACACAGGCAGTTGGTCACTAAACTTGAATAGGTGAGTATTGATATTATCATCATCATCATCAATACCACCAGGTGGAAGACATGCTGCAGAAGATGATTGAGCCACAGGATCTGCAACAGCTGGAGGTTGATAAGGAACATATTGCAGTATGTCCAAATCAAAAACTCCACAGGGTTGTGGAATCTTGTCCAAAGGAGATTCATTAAACTTCACATGCAGAGTCTCTTCACTATCTTTGTTCTGCAGTTGAAGACTCTGTATGCCTTGCAAGTAGATGAATAACCAACAAAATACCCAGCATCCACCTTAGGATCAAATTTATGGAGTTGATCCTTTGTGTTGAGAATAAAACAGGGACATCCAAATGCTTTGAAAAATGAAATAGAGGAGCCAAATGATGGAGAACTTCATATGGAGTCTTCATCAACCTCTGATTTACTAAAACTCTATTCTGCACATAGCAAGCTGTGTTGACAGCTTCAGCCCAAAAGGTCAGTGGCAAACCAGAGTCAGCCAGCATGGACCTTGCAGCTTCAATGAGGGTCCTGTTCTTTCTCTCCACTACTCCATTTTGTTCTGGAGTCCTTGGGATGCTAAACTGCCTTTTGATTCCCTTTGAGAGATAGAATTCATCAAGTGTATGATTCCTGAATTCAGTTCCATTATCACTCCTGATACACTTGACTGGAAGGGAATACTGCTTCTCAATATACAACACAAAGTTAATAACTTCTGAGCAACCTCATCCTTTGAATGTAGAAAGAAAGTCCATACAAATCTGGAGTAATCATCCACAATTACCAGACAGTATTTCTTCTTGCCATGCTCATCACTCTCACAGGACCAAATAGATCCATATGCAGTAATTGCAAGCAGGCAGTGGACTTAGGCTCTTCAATAGGAGGGAATGAGACTTTGTGTTGTTTTCCTTTTAAACAAGCAGTGCAGGTTTCATCACAGTGGAACTCCTTTATTGGTAAGCCTGACTACTAAACTATTGTGGATAAGCTGATTCATGTTTTTGAAATTAACATGACCCAGCCTTCTGTGCCACAGTTTAGATTCTTGAGAAGAGGCTTTGGAAAATAGGCAAGGATTGCCTTTGAGATCTATTTTCTTGGAAAGATCTAAGGCATACACTCTTCCTGTCCTGTTGGCTCTCAGGAGAGTGTGATCATCCAACACCTTGTCAATCAAGTGCAAAACTTTGGATGACAGAATCCTACAGTTCTGACTGGTGAAAAGAGCAACATGGCCTTTATCACACATTTGACTGACACTCAAGAGATTGTACTTGAGATTTTCCACATGATTAACATCATCAAATTTGATTTCTCCATTGGAGACAAAGCCTTACCAATGATGTAACCCCTAGCATCATTGCCAAAAGAAACAAATCCCTTCTTTCCTTGAGAGTAGTCATGAAGAAGAGAGCTGTTCCCAGTCATGTGCATAGATCCCCCACTGTCTACATACCAGATGCTACTTTGGCATGTTGGAGAACCCTGCAAAAATAAACAATCAGTTAGTTTTAGAGACCCAAACCTTTTTGGTTTTGGGCCTGGTCTCATCAATAGATGGTAAACTAACAGGTTTATTTGAAACAACAGCCTGAGAGGAAGAAGATGGTGAAGAAGAGGAATCCTTTGGCTTGGATCTCCTTTTTGTGGTTTCAACATAGGAGCATCTAGTTGGTTAACTCTACCCAACAGATGTTGAACCATCATAACCAGCTGTGTCTGATTTTGTGATAAAGCTTTCAGCTCATCAGACACATTGCCAGTGGAGTTTGATAAGTTCCTATGTTGCACTTCTTCTTCTGAGCACTCTCAGCTGTCACCTGTTTAACCCCTTCCTTTTTGGATTTCTTTGAGGACTTAAGGGTTACAGGATTTGATGTTGCTGATACAAATGTGGTCTCAAACTCAGTTTTCATTTTTACCATTTTCTCTTTAATTTTCTTTTTGTTTGAGTTTGGAACCTCTTTTGTACCAGCAATCATCTGTAAGATGATTGAACAAACCACATACTTCACATGGTTTCTTCTTCATCTTAGGTTGATCATCAACTAAAGAGGGTGAAGCAACTAGAGACTTGCTCTTCAATGCTTTGGAAGCATTGTTTGCTTTCTTGACTGCCTCTTTAGTAGTCTTCAAACTCTTTCTACTGACAGTTTTCTTCTTTCAGTACTGACAGCAGTTGGAGTTTGAACTTCAGGTGTTAAATCCTGCTCTCTAGTCCTTTCAGGACTTTCAGAATTAACTCCTGAGTTGATCAACTCATTGATCATGTGAGTGTCAGCATTTGAACCATCAACATCAGCTGATAGGTTCAGAGAGGGCTTGATGCTGACTGCTACTTCTGATTGTGCTGTATCAGAAAGTAGATCACATGATGAGATGGATTGGTTATCACTCACCATCAGATTCTACCTCTGCTCTTGGGTAAAATCTGTAGGTGGAGCAGTGTGATTGTAACCAATGCCAAACTTCACATTGGAAGCAGATTGCTTACTAAGAAGCATTTCAAAACCTTTGCATGATTGTACCCATCTATCACACTCTACCTGGGTAACTGCAAGGGTTTCTTTGAGATCTTATACTTCTCTAGAAGTATCTCTTCCCTAGCCTTATCATCAGTTATTGGCATTTCAGTTTGTAAATCTCATCATTTTTATCATTAAGCACAGACTCAAATTCAGCTTTGTTTTTGGAAATTATTTGTTCTAGCTCAATGTTCTTGTTGATTAAAGCTACATTTGCTTCTCTAATAGATGCAAATGCTGCTATGCATGTGTCAGAACATAATTTGGCTTTTGCCTCAGAGGATACCTGTGATACCTTTGGTGTAGAGGCATTAGAGGATGAAGTATCAGCAGAATCCAAAGCCATAAGAGCTAGATTTCCAAATGGACTGTCACCACCGTGTTGACCAGCACCTGAGAACAGTTGTTCATGACCAGACATGTCATCTGGTAAACTGCTCCAGTCAACAACTCCTGGGGTGAAGAAGCTGTGTGTGTTGAGGTTGAGTTTGTTGATGAGATTGGGAAGGCTGTGGTTCAGGCAATGCTTGTGGTTGTTGTGCAATTGGAGCTTGAACAGAATTTGGTTGAGGCACATAATAGCAGGGATAAGGATATGACATTTGACCCTGGGGAACAAAGTATGCAGGAGATCTAGGATGTGAATAATGACCAGAACCAGCAGGATGTTGCCCTCTTTTTTTGGGACTAGTACTAGGAAAAGTCACAAAGGGTGCAGAAGAGTTAGATCCAGTTGATCTACACTCTCTTGCAAAGTGTCCTAGCCTTTGGCATTTGTGACACCTCAACTTACTCTTGTCAAAACCAACTTTGGTTTTGCCAGAGAGTCCAGGAAATTTCCTGCCAGTTCTCTTGTAGAACTTCTGAGATCTGATATTAATCAGTGCCATCTGGCTCAGAATATCCATCTCTTCTAGATCATCATCAGCTATTCCTTTCAGATCATCCATGATGAAGCATAAATTGTCACTATTACTGCCAGAATGACTCTCAATACCAACAAATGCATGATCAGAACTATTTGAAGAGAAATCTATATGCTCATCATAATTGCTTTCAGATGCAGCATATTCTGACTCATGACCAACCAAGGCAGTATTGCCTGGTACAAAGTCATCAGTGAGCTTTCCTGATGAGGACAGTTTCCTCTTCTGCTCTATCTCTCTTTCAAATAAGCAGTTTCCCATGAAGTTGGGTGAGAGATAGGCCTTCTAGATTTGCACTGGAGCGTAGGACAATAGTGTATGTGTCCCATCTCTCAGGCAGTGATCTGAGGAATCTGTTGTTCATCTGGCTATTGGTGTATTCCTGTTTCACCATTTTCAGCTCAGATATCAAGCAGGAAAAACGCTCAAACTGTTGAGTCAGTGTCTCACCCTTTCTATGAGAGAATGTCTCATATTGTTGGGCAAGGATCTCTATTGTTTGCTAAGACCTCATCAGTGCCACCGAATTGTTCCTTCAGGGCATTCCAGAGATCATGAGCAGTTTCATGATGCATAAGCCCTGAATAGATTTCATTAGGCAGTGCCATGGCCAGAATTCCATGGGCTTTAGCATCAATCTCAAATAGTTTCCGATCTTCATCAGAGTATTGTTCCTTCTTCTTCGGAACCATTTGATTGGTTTCCGGATTGTTCACCATAGGCTTATGTGGTCCATGTACCACAGATGTCCAACAACCTGAACTGTTAACAGACAGGTGATGAAGCATTCTTCGTTGCCATATGTTATACTCGGTCCTAACCAGCATCGGAGGCTTGGTTGAGGAACCGGTATTGTGAGGATCATTAGAAGGAGTCGTCATTCGGATTCAATCAAATTCAGTTAAGCTAAAACAGATTTAGAACAACAACGCAAAACCAATTGAACCAGAAGATCTCAAAATAAATGAACGAAAGCGGCAGAAATTCAATAATCTATAACCAGTTCTTGCAAATACGCTAATTCAATCAAACACAGATATCAATTAGCAGTTTCAATGATCAATTGTTAGATCGATCAATGATTAACCTTGCTCTGATACCACTTGTTAGGATCAGTGATCTATGTTTGATTGATTGAAGAGTATTGCAGCGGAATTCAAACAATGAATTAGTCGATTCACAAGAACAAAACGATATTCAATGAAGAACAAAGACGGTTATAGAGAGAGAGAATATCTGCAAATATATTTCATTCAATATTCGCTTTCGTGGTAACAGAATGTCACAATTATGATTAGGTCGACACCTCTTATATAAGAGATGTGACGTCTGCTGATGTCACTTGATAGTGACATCTAACAGATTTATTACAACTGAAACACAACTACTGAAGATGTCAAAACAGCTGACATCTTCTTACAAAAATTCTAAGTGTTATCAGTGTTAAAACTACTGAAATATAAAACTACTGAAACTACAACGACTGAAGAACAAGCTCTTCAGTCGTTTTACAAAACTACTGAAACTAGAAATATAAAACTACTGATATCACAACTACTGAAGAAGTACTCTTCAGCAGTTGTGACAAACTACTGAGCTTCAGTACTTGATCTTCAGACTTTGACCTTCAGATGTTTCATCAGCTGATGACTTCAGTAGATATCATCAGCTGATGTCTTCAGTCTTTGTCTTCAGACTTTGTACATCAGTTGTTGATCTTCAGCACTTTGAAACTCTTCAGCTGTTGTACTTCAGTACTTTGGTCTTTCAGCTTCAGCACTTGTGTTCTTCAGCTGTTCAGCTTCAGTACTTGTGTTCTTCAGCTGTTCAGCTTCAGTACTTGTGTTCTTCAGCTGTTCAGCTTCAGTACTTGTGTTCTTCAGCTGTTGTACTTCAGCACTTTAGTTCTTAGCTGTTGAAGTTTAAGTCTTCAGCACTTGATCTTCAGCTGGTTGAAGTCTTCAGCACTTGTCAACTGGTGAAGCTTTCAGCAGTTGTTGTTACCATGTGGACTTAGAGGTTTTTATGATCTTGGCTCATTGGTCTTTTGGTCCAACAATAATCACCCATATCATCATGTCCACTGGGAGTACGAGGTAATTGGGTATGAATCCATGGATATGTGTTAAGAATTCAACATAGGGGATTTCGGGTGGTTCAAGTAAAACACTTGGTCGTTATGCGCAGCTTTGACTCTTTTGCACAAGTTGGAGGCACTTGAAAAACATAAGACGTGATATCCTTCTTCATTCCAGGCCACCAATATTTTACCACGAAAGGTCCATGTACACTTATTGGAGCCGGATGAATGGAGTACGAGTTGATGAGCTACATATGATGAAGTGCCGAAGGTTCTCACCATTCGAAATCCAAAGTTTTGTTTGTTTCAAGAAGTACACATGCCGTTTCGATTTGTCTCAGTTGTGACAACATTAGAAATAAATCTTCATCTTTCCATTCGTCGGTTAGTGACCGATTGTTGAGCCTGCGAATGCATAACTCAAGGTCACTATGAATCCCTAATTTTGAAAACATGATAGTAGCCTCATTGACATCCACATGAATCTCAGTATCAAAGTCTCCTAGCATATCAAAACCATTGCCTTCTATCTCGGATTTCTTGGAGCAAGACAGTCTTGTTGTGGACCTTGCGACTTAGCACGTCGGCTATAACATTCGCCTTTCCAGGGTGATAGCGAATGTCATAGTCGTAATCACTAATCAACTCAATCCATCTTCTTTGTCTCATGTTGAGATCCTTTTGGTTGAACACGTTTTGGAGACTCTTATGATCGGTGTAAACTATGCATTGCGTCCCATAAAGATAATGTCGCCAGATCTTCAAAGCGAAAACCACAGCACCAATTTCAAGATCGTGGGTTATGTAGTTCACTACATGAACCTTCAATTGCCTCAATGCGTATGCTATGAATTTGCCTCGTTGCATGAGAACACAACCAAGACCTTGATTAGAGGCATCACAGTACACGGTAAAGTCGTCATTTCCATCGAGGAGTGTGAGTATAGGAGCGTTACACAACGTGCGTTTCAATGTCTCGAAAGCTTGTTCGGGTCCCTATTCAAAAAGTCGGTTCTTTTGGGTTAACACCATTAATGGTTTAGCAATCTTTGAAAAATTTGCTATCAACCTACGGTAGTATCCCGCTAAGCACAGAAGAGAGTGAACCTCGGTTCGGGTTGTGGGAACACACCAATTCTTCACGGCTTCAATTTTAGCAGGATCGACGTGAAATCCTTGGCTATTCACCACATGCCCTAAGAATTGAACCTCTTCTAACTAGAATTCACACTTGGAAAACTTGGCATATAATTGTTCCTTCTTCAAAAGTCCAAGAACTTGTCGCAAGTGCGTCTCGTGATCAATTTTCGTCTTGGAATAAATAAGAATGTCATCAATGAACACCATCACAAACTTATCCAAATACGGTTTACATACTCGCTTCATGAGATCCATGAACACGGCAGGTGCATTGGTCAAGCCAAAAGGCATAACCATGAACTTGAAATGTCCATATCGAGTACGAAAGGCGGTATTTGGAATGTCATCATCGTGAACACGTAATTGATGATACCTAGAACGTAGATCGATCTTTGAGAATTGGGTTGTTCCTTGAAGTTGATCGCAAACATCATCGATTCGAGGAAGAGGGTATCGGTTTTTGATGGTAAGCTTGTTGAGTTTCCGGTAGTCGATGCACATACGGAATGAACCATCTTTTTCTTCACAAACATCACAGGTGCACCCCATGGTGAAGAGCTAGAATGAATAAAGCCCTTATCAGTCAATTCTTGCAGCTGACTAGCTAGTTCTTGCATTTTAAATGGTGTAAGACAGTAAGGTGATTTAGCCATAGGGTTTGCACCAGGGATTAAGTCAATCTTGAACTCAACGTCTCGCACGGGAGGTAGTCCCTTAAGATCCTCGGGAAAAACCTCGGGAAAGTCCCACACGACAGGAATGTCTTTCAGTTCCTTACCCTTGGCTTTCATATTAACTACATATGCCATGAAAGCCATGTAGTTTTTACTTAAGCACTTGCGGCCTTGATGCATGACATAAGTTTGAGTCCTTGGGATCATTTCTCCCCAAAGACTTTCAATGTATCACCAGTCGTAAAGGAATTCGGATGCACTTCTCAAAGCATAGAATTTCCGCATGATGTTTGGCTAACCAATCCATACCAATAATAACATCAAAGCTTCCCAGTTGCATTGAAATAAGGTCGATGAAGAACTCGTGTTCGTTAAGGCTCAAGGTACAATCGCGTATTACGACGTCAACGATGATAGATTTTCCATCGGCGACTTCGACCGTGAAGGATCTTTCTAGATTAACACGCGGTTTAGAAAGTATAGGCTCAAATTCCAAGGACACAAAACTCTTATCCGCACCTGAATCAAACAATACAGATGCATAATGACTATTTACAAGATACATACCTGTTTGGTAATAACCTATTATTGGTATGATGAACACAAGATAGGAATTTTTATAAGACAGAAAGGTTTTAAAAGGAGTTCAACGACGTTCCATTCACCACGTTGTTGTTGGCTTGGGCTTGATGGCGTTGATGTTGAAAGCCATTCCATGAGACGGTGGCACGGTTCCCGCATTGCGAGGACATTACGGACGAATATGACCAGGCTTGCCACAGTTATAGCAGGTTCGGTTGGTAAGCATTGCAGTGTTGTTTGGCGCACGAAGACAAGTAGCCACCAAATGGCCATACTTTCCCACAAACGAGCAGACTCGGCATGGAATGTTGCTCGCGTGATGGTACTTGCACATGTTACACATAGGATATGGGCCAGCATAAGCTCTAGCCATGGGAGCTTGATTTGCAACCACCATTTGTTATTTAGGAGCATTTGGAGCGGTCACAGCATAGTTGCGTGTCGGGGTGAACTTACGCTTCTTGTTTTGGGAAGATGACTCGGCCCTTAACTCTTTTGTTGCCTCGGGTGTCACCTTCGCAGTAGACTTGGAACATTTTGCCGACATAGTGCCAGCTCTAATAGATTCTCAGTGTGCTGCATGGTGATAGTAATTGCCTCCTTGTAACACCCGGTTATTTATTTATTTCGAAGCCGACGAATGAAGAAAAAGAAATAAAGTCCAAAGTCGAGGGACCAAACTTGCCAACGAGGGAAGTTGGGTATGTGGTGATATTTGTAGGGAGAGGGCATCCATTACCCTCTCCCCACACTCACATTTCAGCAAACAAAAGAGGAGAGAGAGAAAGGGAGAAAAGGGAAAGAGGAAGAAAAGTTGGTTCGGGTTGGTTCAAGTGAGCAAAATCGTTGAGGAGCAAGTCAAATCAAAGATCTTCTCATTATGGTCGTTTGTGTGAGTTCTAGGACCCTCTTTTACATGTTTTTGAATGATTTTAGGGCTGGAACACATCTAAAATCGGGTTTTTTAGTGTGTGTATGTTCGACCCATTTGTGTATGTGTATGTGTGTGTATGATTTGTTGGGTCTTGTGTTGAGCTTGTGTGTGCTTGAATGGTGTTGTGGTATGCATTCGTAAGGTTTAGGATGGTTGATTTGGGCTTAGAATGGGTTTAGATGAGCTTGGAGGTCGAAAAAGGCAGATTATGTTCGGGATGAACTGCATTTGCACCAGCTAGGGCTAGGCGACCGAATGGAGGCCATACGGATGATTGGGGTGCAATTGAGTCATTCGCACGATTGGGGTTCATTCGCACGTATGAGGATTCATTCGTGCGACTGAGGGCCAGTCGCATGGGGAGTCATGCGACTGAGGGCCAATTCGCATAAGTGCTCATCCACATTAGTTTCATTTGCATGAGGTCTATTTGCATTAGTTTCATTTGCACGATTGGGTGTTCATCGGCATTGGTGTTCATCCACATTGGTCCATTCGCATGATGTTAGTCGCATGGAGGCCATGCGACTAAAGGGTGTCCATACGCTCGAATAGGGCTGTTGCACCCGAGGAAAAGCGTAGTTTAACTTCTGACTTTCGGGGGAAAGTGCATATGTAAGTTTTGACGTAAATGTTCCCGTAAGTTCATGTAAGATGACTGTTGAGGCCTTAGAGAGTATGTGGGCATGATGATGATGATGTTGCATGATTATGCATGATGTATGTATGATGTTGCTCTGTATGATGTTGCCTTGTATGATGTTGATGCATGTGCATGTTATGTTCCTTGTTTTGATGCATGTTTATCTCTCCTGTGGCTTTATGTGCTATGTTAACGAATGAAATGAAAGTATTGTGTAATGTAAAGTGGAAGATAATGAAAAGTGGAACATGATGAGTGTGTGCATTAATGAATGATGGAAGTAATGAAAGTCTTGCAAGCATTAGATATCGGGACACGCCAATTATAAGGTGTTAGCCCAACGGTGTGTGGGTTCGCTACCCGGGGAGGATGCACATCGGGGTCTTTCTTTGTGATCGACCATTTGTATAGAACATTACCACTTACCACTGGTAGTGCGGCACCATGTTTAGCTGTCTATTTATAGACTTCGGCCCAGTAGCCATATAGATGGGGTGTAGCACACGGTATTGGTACGGAAGATATCAAATGTGCAAGAAAAGATGTAAAGATGAACGAACGAATGAAAAATATAATAATGATATTATCTATGTGTACGTATGATATATGATCGCATGAAAGTAAATAACGGTTTTAACGTAAGAAAAGTATGATTTATTATAAAACTAGAACTCACTCAGCAACGCTGACTTTTTATGTGTTCCAGTTGGCAGGTGATGTTGCTGAGGATGGCACTGCGAGGCTACTCAGCTCTTTTGGATGGCATCCATTTATATAGGGCTTTTGTGATGTAATGCAACAATGTATTTTGTAATTTATTAACGATATATTATTTTGCAAAAGTTTTATGATGAAATGAGATGTCATTTTTTAATGTTTCCACTGCAATATTTTTGTAAGATAAACGAAAACGTATGTTTTATGTGTAATGATTTACCATCTGTAAGCGTCTCGGGAACGGGGCCTTACACTCCTCCAAAGTCATGGGCCTACTACCTATCACGGAATCTTGAATTTGAGGTGGCACCCCCTTGATAAATTTCTTAATGCTATGGGGCATGGTGTCCACCATGTGTGGTAGAAGCATACTCAACTCATGATGCCGAGTGGAATAAGCCAAGTGATTTCTACCATCTTGTTTGAGGTTCCAAAATTCCTTTTCTAGCTTTTGCAACTCACTCCTCAGGCAAAACTTTTGGATCATGATATCCTTAAATTCTTCCTAGGGCAACACCAAAGCAACCTCAGTTCCACAGTTTCTCTTTTCACTATTCCACCATGTGAGTGCCCGTTGTTAAAGGACACTTGTAGCATAGTGAACTTTGAACTCGTCGGGGCACTCACTAACAATGAACGTGTTCTCCATGCTTTCAAACAACTCGAGAAGTCCAGTGCCTCCTTCTTTTCCACTAAAATTAGTGGGTTTACACGAGTGAAGTGTTTGAAAGTGCAAGTACGATTGTCCCATGTTGATTGTTGTTATTCTCTCCATGAGCATCGCTATTGTTCCCATGGTGTTGTTGTTTCTATTAGCCATTAGGGTGCTATTATTTCAGCAACCATGGATGGGAGCACAGTAGCCATTTGTCGGGCGATCAATGTTGCAAGCTTGCAGTTGAAACTTCCTCGCTTTCCATGAGACATGCTGGATACAAATGAGTTAGTTACGGGAATGAGGATAACAAAGGATGGTAGTTTAAACAAGAATTAGCTAAGAGTTGTAAGGTACATGGAATGATTCCATTTGGTAACGCATTACCTTTGGAAACGATGACACGTCAAGGTGAATTGACCCATTTGCCTTAGAAACTTGTGTATATTGACCATAGTTTATCATTCATCCCAGAAATCCCCAGGTAAGCATGACTAGTCCCGTAGGATTTATGTGAAATTCTTGCCTTAGCCCGAAGGCCATTTGCCAGGAAATCCAGGATACAGGTGTGTATGTGTCTCACAATATTCCTTAGGTTCATGAAATCAAAACCTTGATGAGATTTATATAGATTAGACATAAAGTCTAAAGATCCAAGTCATAAGCATAAGCATACAATTCCATGTGTCATCGAGAATAAGATTAAGAGGTGTCATGTTTGGGGAGAGTCAAAGAGTCAAAGTTAAGTTTAGGGAGACAAGTAACAATGTTTAGGCAATCCTATGCTAAGGCATCAATTGCACATAAGAAGGCATAGCATTATGTAGCATGCAAACCATACATTTTACAAGATAGAAATATAATTCTATGAGGTTCATGCATACGCTATACTCTAGGTCACCATTTCTAATAATCTAAATCCCTATAGTTATGGGCTCTGATACCAATCTGTCACACCCCAACCTCGACGACGGAAACGTCGAGGTGTGAGAGTTAAGATCGTTCACAGCCATATAATGCTATTATTAAATCCAAATATATTAATCATAAGTTTCAATTGCAATGTTACAAGCATAAGTCTCAAATAAAGATAACATCATGTATAAAAGTTAAATGTGACAAGTTCATCCATTTATTTCTCTAGGTCCAATCCTAGATGTGATAAGCTTCAAAGAGTAGTAATCATACTTGAGCATTTCCTGAAACATGTTAAAATTAAAAGGTCAACAATAATGCTAGTGAGATTTCCATAGTTTTCAATACATAAGTATATAAAAGATGGCAATTCATGTTATAAGTTAGAGAACAAAGTAACTAAGGATGTAAGACAGAATGCACAATCAAACCTTTACAAATTTTTACAAGTCTCAAACGTTTACAAGTATATACGATTAGCTAAGTGTATTTGGATTAACCAACCAGGCTTGTCAGGCCCATAGATCTATGACGTCGCCAGGCTAGCAATAGTTAATGATTGTACATATATTCGATATTACATGGTAGCTACAAAGTTCAACTAACCACAACATACAAGTGAATTGTCATAAGTTTACAAGAATCAAACTTTTACAAGTGCAATGATTATAAAGTAACATGTTTCACCCCAAAGTCTGAAAATATGAAAAGGGGGTATAGAAATACTCACTTGATTAAATAAGTATATACTGGATAATTAATAAGAAATAATATTAAGCGTCGTTTAGACGTAGTCCTTCACAATGCACCTAAAATGTAAATATAGTTACAAGATTAAAGTTTAATTGAAATGAGTTTAACGAATCAATGTGGACTAGGGTTTTGGATGGAAATTGGTATTTAGAGATTTCATTAATTACGTTAAATAGTAAAAGAAAAGAAAAATAAAAATTAAGCATTTTTTGTTTTTTAATATAAGAAAATCATTTGTAGTAAAACTTAAGTATAAAGTTCAGTAACGTGTATAACTTTTAGAATTACTCTCATTTTATACACTAATATACATTTATTATATAAATAGATAATGATTTAATGGGTTGCAAAAATATTTAAAGTCTATTTTATTATGAAAAATATTTTATATATATTATTTGAATCAATAATAATCTAGCAAAAACAGTATTTTAAGTCTAACTTATAAGAAAATACATCATTTGTACAAGTAATGATTTAATAAGTTAAACAATATTTAAGGTTTAATTTATAAGAAAATACACTAATTATATTGTTTGTCTATAATATTTAATAAAATGTTAAGACATCTTATGAGACAAATTAACAGAAAAATGGGTAAGGTGTCTTAAAAAAATAACAAGTTCACAACTTGATTTTTATATATTTTCAGAAAAATCCAGAATTAAAAACAAAGGATAAAAAGCCTTAAAATTAAAACAGGAGGTCCCCCGGATTCGAACCGGGGACCTCTTGTTTAGAAGTCACCTTTGTTACCGGTTGAACCACGGCTATAGCCGCGTTAAAGCTCCGTTTTAATAACCTAAATACAACAAACACCGAAATCCCCCCAAATCACACCCCTAGTTCCATATTGATTCAAATTGGACATTGATTCGAGTGTTACAACTCGATTAACCTTAGAGCTTTTGATCCCTTAGCTTAATCGAGTACTAAGATGTATCATACTGATTATGATCCAGATGATGAGTTCTAGCTCGAGTTTGTCCGGTTTATTCGTAAGAAACTTGGGTTTTAAAGATGACGGTTAAGTCATGTTTTAGAAGAATTGAGGTTGTAGAGAGTTGAAAGGGGTCAAGGGGAACAATTTCCCTCTGTATATAGGTTCCATTCGTTTGATATACCACCGTCGAATTCAAGTCGTCTTGCAAACGTTAGAACATCAATTCGATTGATTAACGATCGTCTTGAATTGAATTAATCGTATCATTGAATTCTAAATTATTAAACGTACATTTCTGTCCAATTAATTCGATTTTAACATGATTGAAAGTTGAACGTATGGAATTCGATTGCGGTTTCGGTTTCTCGTTCGAATGTCATTATAACAGTGTTTATCACCCAATTGATGTATGTAACCGAGTTCGATTCGCTTCCCCAAAGTGATTGCACCATTTGGGTTAACTTTTTAAGAGTAAAATGGCCGATTACGACCTCGTCGGCGCCGCGCTGGGCTTTGGTCGGAAGTTGGCGGAGATTCGTGAAAGGGAGGGATTGATTTCTAACTTTGAGATTTACACTTTGGCCCCTCGAACTTTGAGTTGTTATTATGTAGATACATGTGTCCCTAGTTTCTGAACTTAATGTAATATGTTTGTATTGTCTTACACATATGTAATTGTACAGGTACTTAATGAAATACAGTACTTAATGAAATACAATATGTGGTTGTGCTTATAATGTTGAATATTTCATTGGTTGGTATGTAATAACGCTTATTGAAGTGACTATATAGGTTGTGGTTGTTTGAATAATATCTAAATCAATTAATGATTATGAAACATATTCAAACTTAATCATGTGAAATTCTCATGCAATTGGCCCATGCTAATGGACCATACGCATAAACAACTTCATGCTAATGAACCAATTGTACGAATGAACCAGGAGACTGGATCAGTCGCATGATTGTAACATGAGATTGACTCAGTCGCACGAATGAACACTCAGTCGTGCGAATGGATCAACCGCATGACTCAATCGCACGACTGAACCATGCAAATGGTCCGGTCGCATGATTGAGAAACCTTAACCTATAAATACCACTTAAATCATGGAAAAACTAGAACCTTTGAATATTTCGATACCTGCATGTACCCTAGCTGTCCAGAGACCTCTAGTAACCTTTTCCAACTTCATAGATCGCAGTAGATCGATTGCTAATCATTCTTAATGTTTAGATTCAATCTTTAATTGATTCTACGTGCGTTCTCACTAATTGGATCACCAATCAAATAGGATTCCGCACTATTTGATTCGGTATACGTGTAAATCTATTAGTATTCGTCCAGTACTCGATCCTAACAAGTGATATCAGAACTTTGGCTCTAGATTTACATGTGATTCAATCGTTTTTGTGACGTCGGCTAGATCGATAGACATCCGAGCGTGTTCTTGACAGAAGGAAGGACAACCAAAACCGAAAGTCAAATCAATAACACTAACTATCAAAAATTGGTTTCATTGATAAAACCAAAAGATTACAAGCTCGTTACAACATAAGAATCAAGACTCTTGGCAAGGGGAGATCGAGCATGATCTCCCCTCTCATCCGGCAGCCCTAGGCTTCGGGCAGACTCCCTCTCAAAATCCTTAAACTCTCTACACATTCAAACTAGTATATATAGACCTCGGCCCATATTAGATGTGACTGGGCCCATTCGTGCGATTGGACCATGTGTATGGTTCAATCGTATGACTGGACCATGCGTTTGGTTCAATCGTACGACTGAGCCATACTTATGGTTCAGTCTTACAAATGTCCCAATCGCATCTCTCAATTGCACGACTGGCCCATTAGCATGGCTCAGTCGTACGACTGAGTCTCATTCGCATATGCTCCTACGAATGACCCAGTTTCATGTGTTTACAACGTATCAGGTGTATTACATTAAGCCTAGACTATTCGTCAAGCGACGGACACACTATATATGACAATATATGCTCCAACAGTTTTGATATAAAAATTGTGTTTTGACTCTCAAAAACGCAATCTTTTGTGTCAAATCGGGTTTCAGATGTCTCCTGATCGTAAAGTTAAGTTTTTTCCAGCATACAGCAATTAGGGTTAGCAAAAATTCAGCAGGCCCAGTCGCACGATTGACTCAATCACCCAACTGAGTTCATATGCATCCCTTATACGCACGATTGGACTCATTCGTACTTCTATTTGTACGACTGAGAAGCCTATTCGCATTGTTCAACCACATTAGTTGATTCGGCCGACGGAGTCATCCGCATTGTTTCAGTCGCACAATTGAACCATCCGCATAGGTCAATCGCCTGAATAGCCCAATCGCACATCTTCATTCACACTAATACAAATGTTTGGTTTAAAGTTAAAGTTAATCGCAATGGAACACCAATACTTAGCATTCACAGCAGGGAGAGACTCATGTATACAAAACTTACTGCTACTGGAGAATGAAGTGGGGAATCACAACAAGCCCCCAAAGCTAATCACGTTAGACGAATACCCACAATGGAAGCAACGTTTCGAGATCTACTTAAATGGAGTAGATTCAAATCTGTGGGAGTCTCTAGAGACGAGGTACAGCATGCTTGTAGGAGCTGATGGTGTCAAACTCACACTTGGTGGCATGACTGACGGACAAAAGGTGAAATACAATGCCGAAAAGAAAGTTTATGCTTTGCTTACACAGTCAATTCCGAAGGATATTTTCCATCATTTCTTGGAATATACACAAGCAAAGAAACTATGGGATGCATTGGAGAAAAGATATGACGGACACCCATCATTGAAGGCCATAAAGGCTAAGGCTTTAAAGAAGGAGTTTGACAACTCCTCCTTGATGGGAAAAGAAAGCCTAGATGATGTTATCAATAGGTTCTACCACTTGATGAGTGAGATGCACACTCATGGAGTATCGATGTCAATGGAGGACAAAGTGTCCAACTTTGCAGATGGGCTGTCGGAGAAATGGGTTTCATTTGTCTCCAATCTCAGACAGAATGGTATGCTAACGAAGTTAGATATCAATGACTTCATTCTAAAACTGAGAGAAGAAGAACTGAGGATGAAGTACAGAGCTCAAAAGTCTTCTTATGATCAGAATCCAGCGCTGTACAACGCGACTCCTCAAGCCAAAACATCTGGAGCACCTCTTCAGACAGCTTTTGTATCAAGATCGTCTGGTCCTTCACCAGCCTCTACTTCAGGGTCAGAAACATCAGGGTCATCTGGTACCCAATACATTGCACCTGAAGCAAATGCAGCAAAGCTGAAGACCGAGAACTTCGGCAATGTGACAGTTGAGGTAGCTAAAGAGCACATGGATCTCTTAGTTGCGGTAGTCCACTCCTATGATGGACTAATTGCTGGTAAAATTGGGAACTGCCATCTGGCAGATGAGGATTATGAGGAGGTGGATGAGACAAAGCTGGAGCGAATGGACATAATGTGGGCCTTAGCAAGTGCTGTTCGTAGAGCTAAGAAGTTTGTCAAAAAGACCGAACAAAATTTGATTGCAACTAAGGACACTACCTTCGGCTTTGATAAATCGAAGGTAACCTGCTTCAACTACAGAGAGAAAGGGCACTTCAAAAGGGAGTGTGTGAAGCCAAAGAAGACTGGCAATGGGAATCCTTTCTCCTCCTTCAATCGTCAGGAGAAACCCACTAGCAGTCCTACTTCATCAAGCAAGCATCCCAAAGCCTTGACTACTCATGATGATGAAGGACAGGACTGGAGCTTTTGGTTTGTCTCACCGGGAGAATCTAATATCGCTAGTGTGGAGGATATAGATGATGACTCTGCCAGTGAAGGAGATATTGCAGTCGAACTCACGATGTCAAACTCAAAAGAGACTGCACCAGTGGTCAACTACCTGCATGAAGAAGGGAAAAATGCAACAACACCAGAATCACCAGCTCCAGAAACACCAGACTCTGCATTAATGGCCGATTCATCAGAACCCGCTCAGGTAAGTACTGCTTACCAACTTTTTAATAACCATGCTTGTTCTGATTGTAATAAATTTAGAGAAAGCATTGATTTAAAAGTTTCTAGGTTATTAGATCATAATGATAACTTAGTAAAGGACTTAGAACTGTGCACTGAAGCTAACAGAGTGTTAAAACAAAATGAGCATAGTTACAAAGAAAAGATAGACCTTTTGAACAAACAGCTTAGGGAAACAGAAGTAGTAGCCTTTAACCAAGCTAATGACATTAGGTACTATCTAAAATCCCTAGAGGACACTAAGAAACAAAAGGCAATTTTAGAAGTAGAAGTTAATTCCCTAAAACAAAACTTACATAGTTGGACTAGTTCTTCACACATAGTCCAACACTTAGTGAGAGAGCGTAATAATAGGGAGGGTTTGGGTTATAAAGTGCTTTCACCACCACATGAGACCTTGATGAACACTAAAAGTAAACCAATTAATAACAATTCAATCAAGGATCATGTGGTGTCCACTCCTCTTGTAAGTGATCCAGATTCCGCATGTTCATCAAATGAATCTGGCACTAAACAAAAGGAGGCCACTTCAAAGGGAAAAGGTAAAATGCCTTGTGTTAATCTAGACAAGAGTTTGAAAAGGTTAGTACAAAGTCTGGTTCAACAACTGTCAAATCAGAACCTAAAAGGACCAGTAATGTTAACCAATCACGTGCATCATGTCAAAGTCCAAAAAATAGAAAACAAAACAATGTTAAAAGTGTTAAAGCAATTAACTTTATTAAACTAGACAAAACATCAAAAAATCAGAGTCAAAACCCAAACAGAGTAAGGTCACCCAGGTGTCACATACATCTCCACAAAAACAGTTAAATCGTAAAGTCGAAAGCAGATCATGCTACAGTTGTGGAGAGTATGGACACATTGCGTCTCATTGTCCTTACTATCAGACACCGAGGAGGAAAGTTGAACTCCCTAAACAAGACCTAGATCTTTTAAGAGGAACTCAGTGACGCCACCTAAAAGAGATAGTGAACCTAAAGTTCAACACATTAGCCAGTCGTTTGTTTATCACAAACAGGCCTTACACAAAGCTGGCTTACGGAAGGAAAAATCAACCTCATTATCTGATAATGAGAACAAGAAGACATCTGAGCTTCCCTCACCCTCGAACAGTCAATGGGTTACATTTATGATGTGTGATACCTCTGGGAAACCCAAGCCAGTGAAGGCTCGGGTCCCTAACCTGAACTAATGTTTTCAAATTGAATGTGCAGGGTGTTCAATATAGTGCTGAAACCAACATGTGGATTATAGACAGCGGAGCATCCAGGCACATGACAGGGAATGGGGATCTCTTATCAAATGTCAATCAGATAAAAGGAGGTCACGTTTCGTTTGCAGGAAACAAAGGTGGGTACATCACAACTCAAGGGGAAGTAGGTAATCAGAAAGTGAAGTTTGACAAGGTAAAGTACATTCAACAACTTTAAAATAACTTGCTTTCCGTTTCTCAAATTTATGATAAAGACTTTAAGGTAGTATTTGACAACAAGAAGTGCTATGTCCTAAAAAAGGACTATGTCATCCTGGAGGATCAAGTATTAATGCATGCCTCAAAATATAAGGATATTTATGTCTTGGATCTATCAAAGGCCTCCACAACGGATCATTAAGTTTAGTGCTTCTTGTCAAAAGCTACTGAGAAGGAATCCATCTTCTGGCATAGGAGAATGGGACACATTAATCCACGGAAGATGAATCACTTGATCCAGAATGATCTAGTGAGAGGAGTTAACGTCAAAAACTTCCAACTTCTGGAGTTCTGTGTTGCGTGCAAGAAGGACAAACAGACGAAGAAGTCTCATAAGGAAAAGAAAGTTCACTCTATCGAACTTCCTCTTGAACTTCTTCACATGGATCTGTTTGGTCCAGTCAGTACAAGAAGCATCGCAGGTGACTTGTACTGCTATGTAGTTACTGATGACTACTCAAGATTCACTTGGGTGATGTTTCTGAAATCCAAATCAGAGACATTTGAGTCATTTAACGAATTAGTAACTACTCTGGAGTCCCTATACAAGTTGAAGGTACGTCAAGTGCGCTCAGACAATGGAACCGAGTTCAAGAATCAATGGATGGAGGCTTACTGCAAGGAAAAGGGAATTGTGCATCAGTTCACTTCTGCCTACAATCCTCAGATGAACGGTGTTGCTAAAAGGAAGAATCACAGCTTGATAGAGACAACACGGACGATGCTAGTAGACTCAAAACTGCCCATCCAATTCTGGAATGAAGCAGTTGCAAATGCGTGTTATACACTAAATCGGGTTCTGGTTGTTAAACGCCATGGAAAGTTGTGCTACGAGTTACTACAACGGCGTAAACCCAATCTAAAGTATCTTGAGCCGTTTGGCACTCCGTGCACCCTACTGAAGAAGACTCAAGAGGGAAAATTCAATGAGAAGGCTGATGAAGGTATCTTTTTAGGATACAACATACCGAACAAGAGGGTCTACAACAACTCAACAGGTCAGGTAGAAGTGTGGTGTAATGTTGATGTTCAGAGATACACCACACCACCTGCTACAAAAGGGCCCGCCTTCTTTTTCAACTATGATGGATTCTTCAAGTCCTTCAACATACCACTCTCCAATTCTGATGATGAGTTAGCAACAAAGATGATGTATGATGTTCTAAACACACCATCTCAGGAATTTACATCATCTGGACTTCAAGGCGATTCATCTAACAATTCAGGGGGAGCACTTGAAGATAGTGACTCTTCCTCTGATGAAGAAGTTGTGGAGACTGATCAGAACAACCAGGAGCAACAGGTTCGTCCTACAGAAAGCCCACAAGCATCTGACATTGTTGCCTCTACGCCTTCGGAACCTCAGACTCCTACTGCCTCAGATACTGAACCGAATGTTCATAATCTTGATTCTGAGGTAGTTGTTCCAACCACTCCTGGATCACGCCTAAATGTCTATCATCCTTTGGATAATGTCATTGGAGATGTGAGATCAGGAGTTCAGACCAGAAATCAGTTGTATTCAGTTGATTATGCCTCAGTGATGGAAAAGGGCTACCTTCATGATGGTGCATATCGTTGCTTTGTGTCTCAGTTCGAACCAAAGTATGTTAGTGAAGCCCTGAATGATGAGGCATGGGTGAGTGCCATGCAAGAGGAACTTCTTTAGTTCAAGAAGTTAGGTGTATGGACTCTGGTGGATAGACCTAAAGGTGCTAAGGTCATAGGCATAAAATGGGTCTTGAAATGCAAGAAAGATGATCAAGGCGTGATTATCAGAAACAAGCTCGACTTGTTGTTCAAGGATTTCAATAAGTCAAGGGTATTGACTACAATGAAGTGTTTGCATCCGTGGCAAGAATGGAAGCAATCCGTATCTTCCTTGCCTACACATCGTATATGAAGATTAAAGTTTATCAACTTGATGTGAAGAGTGCATTCCTTCTTGGTGAAATCAGAGAGACAGTGTACGTCAGTCAACCCGAGGTATTTGAGGATCCATATCACCGGGACAGAGTTTACAAACTTGACAAGGCTCTATATGGGCTTCATCAAGCTCCTAGAGCCTGGTGTGAGAAACTCTCGACTCACCTTGTGAAACACGGTTTTCGCAGAGGTATCATTGATTGTACACTGTTCATAAAAGAAAAGGATGGAGATTTATTACTTGTCCATATCTATATCGATGACATAATCTTCGGTTCAAAGAACGAAAATCTATGTAAAGAGTTTGAAGCAGTAATGAAGGCTGAGTTTGAAATGAGTGCCATGGGAGAGATGAAATTCTTTCTCGGGTTACAGGTGGATCAGACACCAAAAGGGCTTTTCTAAAATCAGACCAAGTATGTATGAGATATCCTCAGTCGGTTTGACATGGAGAATGCTTCCGTAGCTGGGACTCCACTTGCTACAAACCATGATGTAGCACCCGACGAGAATGGTGATCTGGTCGATGCCACCATGTATCGAGGTATGATTGGATCTCTCATGTACCTCACTGCCTCAAGACCTGATATCATGTACGCGACATGTTTATGTTCAAGATATCAGGCAAAGCCCAAAGTTAACCATCTGATAGGGGTCAAAAGGATCTTTCGTTATCTGAAGGGTACTCCAACACTTGGGTTGTGATATCCTCATGACGATGACTTCGAGCTAACAGCGTATAGTGACTCCAATTACGGTGGCTGCAAGATAAACTACAAGTCTACATCAGTGGGATATCAATTCTTTGGGAGGAGATTAGTGACCTGGCAGTGTAAGAAGCAGACCTCGGTTGCTTTGTCAACCTGTGAAGCCGAATACGTTGCTGCTGCAAGTTGCTGTTCACAAATCATATGGATTCAACAGCAAATGCGGGACTACGGTTTGAATTTCTCTTCTACTCCTATTTTTGTTGATAACTCTGCTGCAATTGCAGTATCTAAAAATCCGGTCCAACATCCTAAGACCAAACACATCGGCATAAAATATCACTATATACGTGATTGCTTTGAAAAGAACCTAATCGATGTGATTAAAATAATACTGACTTTCAATGCGCTGACCTCTATACAAAGGCTTTTGATAAATCATGTTTTCTATAATTGTTAGAGGTCAACGACGTTAAAAAGAAAAGTGATGTAATTCCTGATGATGACCATGTGTAGTCCGATGAATATAGTCAAATTTTTTTTAATTTACGTTTTTTATTTATTTACCCATTTTAGTTTAAGTAGTCAAATTAAATTGATGTTATTTTGTTGCCTATTAAAATCCTAAAAAGCATAAATCGGTTATGCTTTTAGAATTTTAGGGGGAGAATAGGTCAGTTAGTAACATTAACAAAAAAATGAGGGAGGAGGAGAGGCTAGCTTATAGAAAGTAAATCGTATCTGTGATACCGATTCAATGACTTTGGAAAATGATAGTACACAGGTACAAATCACTTGGGACTTTAAAAGATTAAATAAAATAAGATGCAAAGTTCAAAGTATAAGTCTGTGTAGTCTGAGCAATATAAAAGGAAAAATGATAGTAAAGCTAGCTACTACTAAGGTAACACAAAGAAAGTAGACTTAGAGATTGTTAGACCACAGATGATATGTCGGTAGATTCAACACAATAGATGATTAGACCTTGTTGGTGATCTCAAGAACAAACTAAGATGTTCAACAAGCTGTGGGTTAACATCTTATCCCTAGTTAACACAATCAACAAAATTCCAATAAGGGGTGACGAGCAGAATAAGCGCCACAAATGTGAGCGTAAGACCAAAATATGAGCAAAAGCAATCAAACTAATAACTTATGTTGTTGGTGAGAACTGTGCAAAAATATTAAAATTGCTCAAACAAGAAGATAGGTTATTTGCATCTCTGTTGTGCGGTGGCACTGACCTGAGGATAAGCATAACCTATATATTCTAGACTTCATTGTTGTTTGCCGCCTCTCTGCTGTGCGGTGACACTAACCTGAGGATTGGCTTCACTTTGAAAGTTCTAAGAATAGTTTCTTCTTGAAAACTACCCTGAGACTGCTCAAAAATCTCCTGAGGAATGTTGATTACCATATAAGTGTGGGATCCACAAATACTTGTTGAAATAATCAAACCTTAAACTATCACCAATCTGTGTCAAAAGTCTGTGTATGGATTTAAGAGGACCAGTATACTGAAAATCATCATGGATACAATTCTTGAAAGTCCAAATCAATATAGGGATCTAATGGTACTAGTATGATTTCCTAAACTTGCTAACGACTCTAGATGAAAAACAAGAATTGAGCATCAAAAGGTGTTGATAACATGTCCTAAATGATTTGACTTGCCTGTATGATTCCAAATTAAATTGGTTCATTTATGGTCAAAATAAATTGAAGCTGCCTATTCCGGAACCGAATCTATTAGATTTCTATCTTAGGATTTACACCTCACACAAAACGTAAAAAACAAGTTTTAGTTTTGTATTTTAGTTTAAGTCTTTTAATTTTTTAAATTTAGTCAAATTCAATTTGTTTGATATCAGGCTACGCCATGGAATTCAATAGGGGATTTAATCATCTAAAAGGGTCACGTCTGAGGTGACCACACGTGTTTTCAAAGGTAAAATCAATCACGTCTGAGGTGATAAATTGCTTAAAAGGATCACGTCTGAGGTGGTCAAAATTTTTCAAGTTAAAATGATCATGTTTGAGATGATCAAATGCTCATAAAGTTTAATCAAAAGTTAAAAAGGTTTTAAGTGAGAAATGGTCATAAAGTCAAAAGCATGAGTATGATCCAATCGCACGACTGGACCATGAGTATGGACCAACCGTACAAATGGACCATACTCATGCACTAAACAGCCGAATGGCACATGAGTATGAACCATTCACCCGAATGGCTATCAGAATGAGCCAGTCGACCGAATGGAACTGTGCGAATGAGTCAGTCGCCCGACTGAAATCCAATCGGCCGACTGAATGTGATCGACTGAGCCAATCGCACGACTGAGGTCCATTCGCCCAAATGAACCGAGCGAATGGGTCCGGTCGGTCGATTGAAATCAGATTCAGTATAAATAGGGCCACAGTCGATCGCATTCAACTCGTCACCCCCAATCGCCCTAAAATCGCACATCGTACCGTTACTCTGCCAAATTTTCCTCTAACCCAAATATCTTGCTTATTCTAATATTCTGACATTCATTGGTGTTTATACAGGTAAAATGTGGTGTGAACATGCCAAAAACTCCTTCAATTAGACTTAAAAATCAAGAAATTGGCCCTAACAAGACCCGACACCTTAAATGGACTAATAACCTAACTAAACCAAGTAAAATGTTGAAATAAAGGTTATTAGGTTATTAGTATAAGGAATGCGAGTCTAAAGAACCATTACTTGACGTCTAATTTCAAGAATTGGTTCATTTCGAATCTTAGTCGACCGAACAATGGGTCATGCGACTGGACACCAGGATGAACTCCAATCGCACGATTGAGCTGGTCGAATGGCTTAATCGGCCAAATGGATCATACGGATTAGCTCAGTCGGCCGACTGAACCAATCCCTGGCTCAGTCAACCGATTGAACTCAGTTGCCTGCTCAGTTAACCGACTGAATCCAGTCGCATGCCAAGTCAACCGACTGAACATAGTCGCATGGTTCAATCGCATGAATGAACCAGAATGAATTCAACCAAGTTAATTGGAACTGATTTGTGTTGGGTGGTTATCTAATGTCTACGTGTCTTATGTTACAGGTTGATGGCGGACAGATGGTCCATCAACCCCAAGCACAACATATGTGCTCATTTAGATTCTACGACTCGGAATGGTGCCGAGTTTACGGGGATCATCTCTTTCCTTAAGCGATCCAGGATCCACAAGGCGATATCTACACCATGCACTCCCTACAGGTCTATTCAGCAGGCCTTCTGGGAGGGAGCATCAGTTGACCGCTCTCATGAGTCATAGAGCATCAGGAGCTCTATTTTTGGGATGGATATTAGGTCACTACCGAGGATATCAGGAGAGTACTTGGGTTGGGTGATGATGCAGACCACCCCACCAGACTTCACCCGCTGACGGTGAGAGGGTGCTTCTTGAGGATGAAGTACGCTGGGGATATTAATGCAGGTGTGCTCAACAAGAGCAACATGTGTCCCCAGTACAAGTACTTGGCACATGTCATCCTCAAGTGCTTGGCTTTCCGAAGGGGTGGGTTTGATGATCTTTCAGACCAGATTCAAAATGCCTACGTGGCACTGGTACTAAACCACCCTTTTAGTTTCTCAAGCATGATATTCTCCTACTTGATAGAGAATTTGGAGGCGAAGGGCAAAGAGGGTTTCTACATGTACCCTAGGTTTTTACAAATGATCTTTGATGAGAAGCTGCCCACACTGCCCAAGGAGAGCCACGACGATGTGTCGTTGGAGATCATGGATGATACGACACTGGGTCGTATGAAGGTTTACCGGGGAAAGCAGGTCAAACCCCCAGTAAAAAGACTCATCGGCCATCTGGCCAAGGTGGACTACGTGGCGCCGGGGAGGCGTAAATGGCGCCACGTAGACAGTGATTCGGATGTCGAGCAGCTGGAGCTCCTGAAGATGACTCTGATGACGACGATAACGGTGATGATGGAGATGCAGGGCCCACTCAACTGAGGGCCCCTACTGCTGATATAGCATCTCCAGTATCCACCCAAGGTGGAACAGAGGATGCAGGGTTCCATCAGGACTTTTGTCTTGATGAGGAGGAGGAGACAGACGTGAAGCCCTTGACTCGGACTGTGGGGAGTAGGGTGGTTGCCACCGACTGAGTTGTTCGGGAGGTTAGAGGACGCCGTGGCGAGTCTGGGGAGGTTGACACTGATCCTACTTATGCTCCCGATCAGCCCAGCAGTGTTCCAGGGGGAGCATCAACCTCAAGGGGCTCGAGGAAGAAAATGATGGCTCAGCCCCACGGTTTGAAGAAGAAGAAGAGGAGGATGACTTTTATCACCACCACCACTACTACCACCACTTCCACCACTCCACCTACTACCACCACTACCACCATTCCATCCACCACCTTATCTACCACCTCACACACCACTACGACAACCACTCCACCACCACCTTCATCTATAGCACCCCCAATCTTCACCACTCCACCACCACCTTCGTCTATACCACCCCCAATCTTCACCACTCCACCACCGCCTTCATCTATACCACCCCTAATCTTCACCACTCCACCACCTCCTTCATCTATACCAACCCCAATCTTCATCACTGCCACCACCGCCACCACTAACCACCATGTAGGACCGTCATCTTGCCCCTCCTATCCATCTGGATCCTCTCTAGCTCCTAGTGGGGTAGAGGAACAGCTCTCAACACTTAACCGTATGGTGCTGAAGCTGTTGGCAACCGATGACAAGAAGACTACCCAGATTCATCAGCTAGTAGAACTTACTGCTGCACAATCTCTATAGATATCTCAGCAGGCATAGCTAATAGAGCAACAGGCATAGCAGATGGCTGCTCAGAGCTCAGAGATGTCCCAACTCGAGGAGCAACATGTCCAATCAGCAAAACGGATAGAGGAGTTGGAGGCGACCAACAAGACCATCATGCTGAGGCTCAAAGGATCAAAGGATGAGCCCTTAAAGATCAAAGAAGGAGATGGAGATGATGGTCATGATGATGATAGTGATGATGATGATGATGATGATGATGATGATGGTGATGATCAAGGGGAGGATACTGATGTTGGTGATGATGTTAATAATGATGATGATGGATATGATGATACTTCTGTTATGGGTGCCACATCTTCAAGTGAAAGGAGGACCAAGAGAGCTCAGGACCAAGGTGCCTCCACTTCAGCCCCATCACCAGAGGAGCATATGATACAAGACAAGAGTAATGCTTAGTTGTTTATGTTATTTAAATCATGTGTATTTGAATCTTGTATCAAATCAATGTAATTAATGTTTATATTTGTTGTTGATGTTTACTGCTTTGATTGTTGACTAATGGTTGATGTGTTACATGTTTTAAATCAAGCAGATCCAAACTATCAAAGGGATGAATATGATGTTGCTCCCCTCCAACAGATCAAGACTCAGCTCATGATGATTCTTGATCTACAGGGAATAGTCAAGAGATCAGTGAATTACACTCCTGAAGAAGGAGAGATAATTCATGATCTCACAAACGAGCAACTTGCTGAAATATTCCGACTCAATCCAGATGAGATCGTGAAAGATGATCAAACAGTCCATGTGGAAAGTGACAACGAGCTCAACAACGTTGATGAGATCGAGATTGAAGATGTCACGGACCAACGCTATCCGAGTATACTGACATTGAGGGTAATGTCGTTCCCAATCTGGGCGATAACCTTGTCAGTGAAACTTTTGAGACTCTGGATAAAATGGAAGAAGAGTTTGACAAGAAAGAAGATATAGCCCAAGCCTCGGAAGCTGAAGTAAATATCAGGAAGGCTGAGTGGGTTGCGTGCTTTGAAGAAATAAGAGCCCAACGTAGTGCTTCAACGTCAACTGTCTACACCAAGCTGTACAAAGTGAAGAGACATCACAAGGTGTCGGGCAAAATCATAGCATGGGTGTATTTTGAAGATCTCAACGTTTATGCAGTTAAACATGAGAAGGGGATTGAGTACTTCAGGTTCCCACATGACCTGAAGACTCTTCCTGGATTTGAGCTACACCAGTTAGCAAAGTTAAAATTGCTATACGCTGACCCACGCAAAATGTCAGGCTAGTTTGAAACTGCTCTAAAAAGAGAGCATGACACCAGATGGGTCAACTTCAAACCCCAACAGCCAACAAGGTATATGAGACGGTCTGAGGTTGATGCCATTACTGGAAAACCAAAAATAGTGCTGAAGTGGAGTCCTCCGGGCACAATGTCTAAGATCCCTCTACGGGAAATGCCACCAGGACTTCACTCCACACTTTAAATGGTGGTACAATGATTGGAGGATAGGAGAGGCAGTCATAGTATTGAACAAGAATGGTGTAATGGAAACCATCAGGGTGTTTGACCCAATGTGGCTTACAAACTTGTCTGCAGATGATGTCTATACATTATACAAGTGGCCATTATTCTATGACTCTCAAGATATTGTACAAGCTCTACAATTTCAGAACGTTATACGACTCTGTTTTGCTTTTGAGATACATGCCGGAGTCACTAGAGAAGAGAAGTACAAGAAGTTTGAGGAACTCATGAAGGATGTAAGACATTAGATGAAACTAGGTCCAAGGGGGAGTATGTAGATGCATGTGTCCCTAGTTTCTGAACTTAATGTAATATGTTTGTATTGTCTTACACATATGTAATTGTATGGGTACTTAATGAAATACAGTACTTAATGAAAT
Organism: Flaveria trinervia; assembly: GCA_025506515.1. Classification (NCBI taxonomy): domain Eukaryota; kingdom Viridiplantae; phylum Streptophyta; class Magnoliopsida; order Asterales; family Asteraceae; genus Flaveria; species Flaveria trinervia. The sequence continues at coordinate 23,515,832 of CM046448.1, forward strand.
ACAATATGTGGTTGTGCTTATAATGTTGAATATTTCATTGATTGGTATGTAATAATGCTTATTGAACTGACTATATAGGTTGTGATTGTTTGAATAATATCTAAATCTGACTGGATAAGATTTGAGAATGATAATCTCAGTTGATGTGAATCAATAAGGACCGAATATAGTGATTGAGTCAAAGATTGAGAGGCGGAATCAGACAATCAATGAACATTGAATACACATGATACTCATAAATATGTTTGTATATATTGAATACTTTGATTGATTGATTACAAGAACATTCAATGCAAACAGAACATTCTAGGAACCAGGAATCAAATCAAATTACAGACAAAAATTACCCCATGTATGAGGTATACTATTCTATTTATAGGCAGACACGTTGCCATTACAAAAGACTAAACTACCCTTACTAAAGCTAGTCTAAGTCTTCATCAGCATTGGCTGTTGATCATCCGTATTGACAAATGCGGATGAGTTGACTTCATCGGCATTTCTTCAACCGCATTGAAGTTTGGTCATCCGCATTGGTAAATGCGGATGAACAAAACACTTGTCCGCATTTCTTTGGTAATCCGCATTGGTCAATGCGGATGAACAAATGTATATCCGCATTTATTAACTTGTCATCCACATTGACAAATGCGGATGACCAACACTTGTATTTTTCTTCTTATTCAGCAGATACTTGTCTTGATCCGCATTTGTTCTTGGACATGAGGGATTCCAGCAGAGCAACCATCCACCACTTGAATTGGCATGTATGATCCTTTCAGGGTCCAACAATACACCCCCTAAGGATTATACAGCCTATGTACTTCAAGGATCAGAGGGTGGATTGGGTTGTGAAGATTCTGCTGGTTCTAGTGTTGTTGATGAAGGATTAGTGAATGAAGGGTCCAAGATTGCTTTGATCATGTTTGAGAACTCTTTAGCATTAGTCAATCTTTCCCTGTTGAGCACATGTATCTTCATTTGACTCATATCATTATGGCATTGATTGGCATCTTCCTTAGTGAGATGGGCTCCCAAATTGATACAGTAGACAATCCATTTCTATGAATAAGGAGAGCACTATCCACATCAACTTCTAGTTTAACAATGTTGCCATACTGCAATGGAGTCCTTTTCTTTTTCCTTATCTCCTTCTTTTTGTTGATTCTGTCATAAGCCAACTTCAGAAGTTTGATGCATTTGAGGAAGAAGTACATGTCAGTTTCCCCAAGTCTGTTTCTTATTTCTCTAAAGTGCCTTGTATAGCTGTAGTGGATATATGATTCATCTAGCAATCTTACCTCATATCCACTAAACAATCTTATTTCAGATCCCTCTTTTCCTCCCCATTTTCTTTCAATCACTAATTCATAATATTTCTCATCATAATACACATTGGATATAGGCAGTGAGGAATGTGTACCAGCATACTTTTTCTTTTTAGTGATTCTGTGGGTTTGACTTTAAGTTCAGGAAAGATCACCTCTTCTGCTGATTTCTTTTCCTTCTTGTCAAGAGGGTTTACAAAAGATCTGTCTTTTCTCATGCAAATGGTTTTTAGTGAATTGAAGTTGTTGGTTCTTTTGAACATTCTCAAAATATCTTCAAACTCATAACCTCTGAACATAGCTGTATGATTAATCAATTCCAATTGAGCTAGTTCTTTTAAGTCATGGATCTCCAGGGCACTTACTAGGGCTCAGTATTCAGTGAAAAATTGAACAAGCCCTGAGATCCTTTTCACCATAAACATGTTCCATGAACTATCATACTTCCAGGCGATTATTTTCTCATCAACTTTGCCTTTTGGAGTGGAGACACCTCTTATTAGCTCTGATGTGGTTAACCTTCTTGTAAAGTAACTTAAGATGGTTCAGCAAACCATTCAGGGTATTTATGCAGAATAGGTGCCAGATAGTCTTGATCTTTTTGAGTGAGTTGCATGTCTTGAGCAGATACTCTTATTCTGGGCTCTTGACTGACAAACTCCTCCTCCATCTTTTTCATTCTTTCCTTCTTCTCATTGATTACTCTAAGTATAGCATCCCTGAGAGATTTTGTCTTCATATTAGCAAGGTTTCTCCTTGTAAATCCTTGGGAAGACAAATATTCTTTCATCTCTTATCAGACTTGCTATATGGATCATGAAGGGTAGTCTGTGAAGTTTCAGCAGGTTTGGATTTCAGGACAGACTTTGTCTTTGAAGGTTTGGGGAACAAGGATTTCTCATACTCTGCTTCGACCATAGGGTCAAGCAGCTTGTTTACTTTTTCTTCTTCTGCTATCATACCCTCATAAGTTAGCTTGAATACCTCATCAGGATCATAGCCATGGTCAATAAGAAATAAAGCTTTTGACATCAAATCATCAGTTTTGGCTTTCTCAATCATATCATGCACATTTGATTTTTCTTCGACAGGGCTATCTTTGACAATTTGATCCTCATGAGTATATTCTTCTTCAATTTCTCCCTCTTCCAGATCAATATAATCAGTCATTGCTTTCAGTTGAGCTTCAGCCTTTTCATGCTCTTCAAGAAATTCAGCAATGGCTGCAAGACTGTGGGGATCATCCTTTTTAGTCTTTTTGATTGGTTCTTCTTCCACCATAGGTCTTTTACCCTTAGCTTTTTCAGCAAGATACTTTCTTTTTTGGGTGTAGGTTTGAATTGGAGTAGAAAAAGAGGTTTCTGGAATTTTAGTTTCACCAGGCACTCTTTCAGCCTCTTTGATTGTTCCATCCTTTTCATTTATTATTCTTTGATCCTCACAGATTTTTCTGATTAATTCTTTCTGATCATGAGACAGTGATACAGCAGGTACAATTTGTAAACTCAATTCCTTCTCTAACGGGACAGGATATTGAGGAATTTCAACTATAGTCTCAGATGAGCTTGTTTGATCATATATGAAGTCCCAGATTTTGTCATCAATAATAAAGTCTTCTGATGAAAACATGTCAAGTGCCTTGATCATGTCAATGAATTCAGCCTCTTCTTTAGTACTGGGAGCTTCTGCTTCACCTGAGTAAATCACTAACTCCATGTTGGATCCTCTTGTCTGGATCCCATGTTTTCTTCTTCTTGATCAGCAGTACAAGTTTGCTCATTCACTCTCTCAGACTCTCTCCTTAGTTCAAGGATTAATTCAAGTTCAGCTATTCTTTGAATGAGAGCTTTATTCTGAGATTGTAGATTGCTGATTGTTTTATTCTGCTCCTCTATAATTTCTTCTTGTTCAGCCATGGTTAGAGTCTGGATGGTTAAAGTGTCAACATGACCACTTATTTCATCCTTGGACAGTTGAAGAGCAGCCTTTAAATTCTCAATCTCACCATCCTTCTTCTTCTTTTCAGTCTCATACTTTTCTTTTAAGGCTTTCAATTCTGCATCTTTTTCATCTAACTCCATCAATCTGTCTTGAATTATGCTAGCTCTTCTGTTGAGTATTTTCTCCAGTTCTTCAATTCTTTTCAACAGTTGAGAAATCATCTCATCTTTTTCATCAGGTTTTAAGACATTTGATTCAGTACAGCTTTCTGAAGGAGTAGCTTCAGAAGTTGTTTTTCTTTTCTGATGATGATCCTCCTCATCTGAAGATGATTTGGATTTTCTTGAAGAACCAGTGGAGTCATCAAGGTTTATAGGTTCTGTGTTTGGTGGTGATGATTGAATGGGAGATGTATGAGGTGGTTGAATTGGAGATAAGAAAGGTGAGGTGATTGGTTCAGATATATGTACTGGTGATTTGAGTGGAGATTGGTGAGGTGTTTGTAGTGGTGATTGGGGTGGTATATTTTGAGGTGAAGGCTGAGGTATAGGTTGTGGTGATGGAGGTGGTAATTGTGTAGGATTATGATGTAGTGATGGTTGAGGTGAGTGTTGTGGAGATGGTTGAGGTGAGCGTTGTGGAGATGGTTGAGGTGAGTGTTGTGGAGATGGTGAAGCAACAGGCTGTTCTAGTTCAATCTGTTGAATCATCCAAGGAAGAAGTGGTGAATGAGCTCCACTGTAGAAGTTCCTAGGATCCCTTTTCTTTATGTACTTGTATGATTTTGCATCATAGTGGGGAATATCAAGTACTGGTCCCTGAATGACCACATTTGGGAATGCTTCATTGATTAGGCATTGGAGGAATCTTGGGTACATCATAAATTTATATCTCCTTCCTTCTTGGACATTGGATGTCATGCCATTGAAGACATAGGCAGACATGTTGAAGGGTTGGTTGGTGCAGAGAGCACATATTGCTGATGATGTTGTGATGGGAATATCATTCCATCCTGTTTTCCTTTTGGACAAACAGTGCTGATACAAATGAATCAGAAATCTCCATTGTAAATCTACCAAACCCTTGACTATCTGTTTAGCTTCAAATCCACCTTCATAACCGATTTCTGCAAAGAAAGAGGTTATGGTATCTTCTTCAAGTTCCAATGGTGCTTGAGCATCATCACCAAACCTCAAGCATCTTCTAACACTTTCTTCAGTAACAATCAGTGTATGCTCACTGTCAATTCTCCCCGTCAGTGATCTTATTCCATCATCCTCAACAACTTCAGCTGACTCAATTAGTGTTCTATTTCATTAGAATCACTTTATTAATTAAACTGATGTTCATCACATTTTGACTTTCATAGTTCGATTTTGTACAAAGCATGATGTGTTAACTGCCTTTGCCCAAAAGGTTATTGGCAATTTAGCATCAGCTAGCATAGTTCTTGCTGCTTCAATTAGTGTTCTATTTCTCCTTTCAGCTACCCTATTTTGTTGAGGAGTTCTAGCCGCACTAAATTGATGAGCTGTGCCTTTAATTATGCAAAATAAGCTCATGTCTTCATTTTTAAATTATGTCCCATTATCACTTCTTATGCTTTTGACCTTATAGTCAAGTTGGTTCTCAATTTTAGTGATAAACTCTTTGATTATTGTGGATGCTTCATTTATATGAAGTAGGAAGAAAACCCATGTGAATCGTGAAAAGTCATCAATGATAACCAAACAATAATGTTTCTTTCCCATACTCATGACATGTGTTGGGCCAAAGAGATCCATATGAAGTAGTTTCAATGGAGTATTGTTTGAGTTCACAAGTTTTAGTTTATGTGAAGATTTATGTTGTTTTCCTTTGAGGCATGCTGAACAGTGATCAATAAAATGAAATTCTTTTTGAGGCAATCCAATGACATGGTTTCCTTTTACTAATCTGTTCATGTTTTTGAAATTGTGTGCCCCAAACGTCGGTGCCAAAGCTGTGATTCATCAATGATGCTTTTGACAAGAGACATGTTTCTTCTGTTAGTGCAGTAGAATTAAGGTTTAAGACATAAGTATTATTCTTTCTCGGAGTCTTTAATACAACCCATTCTTCAAGGATATGAAATCCTGACTTTAGAATATAACAGTGGGTGTCGGTAAAGTGAGTCGAATATCTCTTGTCGCAGATCTGAGACACGCTTAGAAGATTGAAATTGAGCTGTTCACAATAATTCACTTTATCAAAGCTAAGCATCCCGTTTGTCACAGATCCTTCTCCTGTAATCCTACCACCTTGTGAATCTCCTCCAAATGCCACAGATGTTCCTTTAATTTGCTAGTAATCATGAAGGAGGGACCGATCTCCAGTCATGTGTCGGGAGCATCCACTGTCCACATACCATAGGCTATTAGACCTATATGGATGACCCTGCAAGCACAAAAAGAACTAGTTAGAATATGGAACCCAAGCCACCACGGTCTTGGGTATCCCGTTTCTATGCATAATGGTGACCTCTTGAAGTTTTCCTCTAACCTGTGACCTAATTAGAGGTGGTCTTTGAGATTTTCTGTGAGAATATGAATGAGCTATTTCATCACCATCATTTGAAAAATCAGAACAATTATGAAATCGTTTTTATATTTGTTTCTTGATTTTTACCTGAGTCTTTCATATTTTCATCCTTGTTGGTTTATACGTCCTTGATTTGTTATTATAAATGTGACTCTTAACAGTTGTTTTGTCAGATGATGTTGGTGAGATAGGCTTGTTTTGAGGAATTCTCACTCTCGATTGCTTGTAATAACAGTCATTTGTATTGTGATTGTTTAAGTCACAGACTGAACAATATTTGTTGAAATAACATGTTTTTGTTGAATGATTGTTCATGTCACAGATGGAGCAATATTGATTGAAAAAGCACTCCTCTGTTTTGTGGTTAAACATATCACATATGTCACAATACATATGCTTGTTAATTTTCTCAGATTTTACTGGTCTTGATAAGTTGATTTTCCCTTTTTCAACTTAGTATCATTCTTTTTGCTGGAAGAAGAATCAAATTCAGCCTTTTGTGTAGTTTGCTTTACTGCACTGAATTTGATTGTCTTTTGAGGTTGTTTTCGTTTCCTCGTCCTTTTCTGTAGCTCTTTCTCAAACTGTTCAACATGATCTTTATTGCATATGTCAAATCCTACTCCATTTCTTGATTTTGATGTTTGAGGATCAGGTTGACTGTGTGATTTTGAACTCAGAGATTTTTTGTTATTCCTTTTAATGAACCTTCATCTGATATGCTTGAATTTTGATGAGTATTGATCTCATTATCAAACTGCTTTCAGCAGAGGGTTTAATCTTTTGCACAAACTCCTTTTTCCCATTAGCTATAGCAGGTATGAATTTTATGAATGGAACAATAGCTTTAATGGGGCTGACTAGTTTGACAACACTTACTTTCTTGTCTGAACACTCTTTTATTTTTATTGGGTGACCTAACTTGATTTTATCCTCACTAGTTTCAATGTAAACACTTGGTTCATTTTGAGGATTTGTGATTTGTTTTACTATCGTGTGGGTTTCAATAGTGTTAGGTTCAGTTTGATTTTTGAGTGTGACAGATTCAGGCATGACAGTTTAGTTGTCATTGTATGGTGGAGGACATGAATTATACCCAGTCCCTGACATGTCCTTTGGATCCTTTTGAGAATCCAGCATCTCTTGCAGCTTTACTGAAGATTGTTGAAACTTTTCAAGTTTCATTTCAGTAAGGGCTTGGTCAGCTTTAGATTGAGCTAATTTTTCAGATAATAACTCATTCTCAGCTGCAAGAGAATACTTCTCACCATGAAGTTTTTCTATGTCAGAGATGAGAGATTTAATTTTAATTTCAAAACTTTTTATTTCTCTCTTCATCATCTCTGACTTTACTTTCTCCTCTTTTATTTTCTCAGCCAATTTGTGGTTATGCTCTCTATAACCTTGAAGTTCATTTATGCACTTATCAGAACAAAGATTGGATTTTACCTCAGATGGCATGGGGGATGGTCCATCATTAATGTGTGCCATCAGTGCATGGTTCTGGAATTGTGGCTTGACCTCTCAGCATACATGCTCCAGTCACACACTCCGTCTTGTCTGATCACAAGTGCATTTGCTGAAGGTTGGTTGCTCCCAAAAGCTTGATTGGCTAGTTGAGGTTGAGCTTGAGAAGATTGTTGTTGTTGATGATGATATTGTTGCTGATGATTGAGGGAGGGAATGCTTGAAGACGGTTGATATGATGACTGACTCTGAGAATGATGTGGAGTATTGTTGTTTCTTCTTGGAGCATTACATTCTCTAGAGAAGTGCCCGGCCATTCCACAATTGAAGCATTTGACTTTGGATTTGTCGTATCCGAGCTTAGTATTTTCATTCAGGCTGAGTTTTTTGCCTTTCTTGAAAAACTTTTTAGCTCTCATGGCAATCATAGCCATTTGCCATTGTAAATCCATCTCTTCTACATCATCAGGATCCATTTCCTCCAGATCTTCTTGGATTAGATGTGCAGAAGTCAGTCTTCCTCCCAAATACGCCTCAAAACTTGCTACAAAGGCATTATAAGTAGCCTTCTGTTCTTCTGTTTTTTGATCATCAGTAGGGTTGGTAGAGACAGAAGAGAATCCTGTTGATTGATTGGTTGATGTTGATGCTGATGCTGATGGTCTGTTAATTGAGTGTGCTGCAAAGAATCCAGTGGTTTTGTGTTGATCTCCAGATGACAGAAAGTCATCCTCTTCAGTGATGAAGGCATTCTCAACAGAATGAGTTTCAGATGGAAACTTATAAGCTTCAACAACCTTTGGTCCTCCAAGATTCCTGCTTCTTTCATCAAGTTCCAGTGCTTCAATTTTTGCAATCATTATGTCAAGAGTGGTACTCTCCAAATCAAGAGTATTTTTCAGCATTGTTACGTTTGTTTCCAATGCTCTGGAAGACTATGTAACATTTTCTTGTTGAGGTCTTTTGATTTGTAAGTCACTCCCATTATCTCCAAATCATTTACTAACTACACGAATCTATGCAATTGTTTAGAGATTGATTCCCCTTTGAAATGATGGAAGGTTTCATACTGATTTATCAGTTTGTCTTGGTTGATTTCAGCAACCTCACTACTTCCTTTACACATAATTTGCAAAGCATCCCAAACTGCTTTTGCAGTTCCATACTTCTCCAGCCTTTTAAGCACATCCATCTAAGTGCTTGAGTGAGGATGGAATATGCTTTAAGGTCAATCTTGATCTTCTTATAATCGTCATCATCTAGAGTAAGATCTTCAATGGGAATCCTGGTTGTTCTGTAGAGAGCTGTCTGATCAGCTGACAGTGTTATTGGGATGTGGGGACCTTTACATATCGAAATCCAGTAGTCAGGATCTACACCTGTAATATAATTCATAAATCTTATTTTCCATTGTTTGAACTCAGATTTATGTTTCAGCATTGGTGGTTTTGGGGTATGCCCAAGTTCTGAATAACTGTGAGAATCCATTTTATCAGTTGATTTTTAGTATGGATTAGTGAGTTTTTAAGTCTATTCAGTGGGTTTAGTTCAAATAATCATTAAAAACGTCCAGTAGATTCAGATCTGATGACTATGATGTCTGTAATCAGGAGTGTCTTTGTATTGTTGTAGGTTGTCGGACTTGTAGTCTGTAAGATGTTCTGTGTTCGACTGATTGGTTGAATGAGGGGCTGTTGATGAGTATTTCAGGTAGTATTCGGTGTGTAAACTGATTAGAGATGTATAAATACTCTGTTCAGCTACTCAATCACCAGATCTATCGGGTTCAGACCAGATCTATGCAGATCTGGGTAAGAACTGAGAGCCGTGGCTCTGATACCAATTGACTAGATAAGCTTTGAGAATGATAATCTCAGTTGATGTGAATCAATAAGGACCGAATATAGTGATTGAGTCAAAGATTGAGAGGCGGAATCAGACAATCAATGAACATTGAATACACATGATACTCATAAATATGTTTGTATATATTGAATACTTTGATTGATTGATTACAAGAACATTCAATGCAAACAGAACATTCTAGGAACCAGGAATCAAATCAAATTACAGACAAAAGTTACCCCATGTATGAGGTATACTATTCTATTATAGGCAGACACGTTGCCATTACAAAAGACTAAACTACCCTTACTAAAGCTAGTCTAAGTCTTCATCAGCATTGGCTGTTGATAATCCGCATTGACAAATGCGGATGAGTTGACTTCATCGGCATTTCTTCAACCGCATTGAAGTTTGGTCATCCGCATTGGTAAATGCGGATGAACAAAACACTTGTCCGCATTTCTTTGGTAATCCGCATTGGTCAATGCGGATGAACAAATGTATTTCCGCATTTATTAACTTGTCATCCGCATTGACAAATGCGGATGACCAACACTTGTATTTTTCTTCTTATTCAGCAGATACTTGTCTTGATCCGCATTTGTTCTTGGACATGAGGGATTCAAGCAGAGCAACCATCCACCACTTGAATTGGCATGTATGATCCTTTCAGGGTCCAACAAAATCAATTAATGATTATGAAACATATTCAAACTTAATCATGTGAAGTTAAACGTTACAAGCATAATTCTCAAATAAAGATAACATCATGTATAAAAGTAAATGTGACAAGTTCGTCCATTTATTTCTCTAGGTCCAATCCTAGATGTGATAAGCTTCAAAGAGTAATAATCATACTTGAGCATTCTTGAAACATGTTAAAAATAAAAGGTCAACAATAATGTTGGTGAAATTTCTATAGTTTTCAATACATAAATATATAAAAGATGGAAATCATGTTATAAGTTAGAGAACAAAGTAAAGGGATGTAAGACAGAATGCACAATCAACATTTACAAATTTTTACAAGTCTCAAACGTTTACAAGTATATACGATTAGCTAAGTGTACTTGGATTAACCAATCAGGCTTGTCAGGCCCATAGATCTATGACGTCACCAGGCTAGCAATAGTTAATGATTGTCCATATATTTGACATTACATGGTAGCTACAAAGTTCAACTAACCACAACATACAAGTGAATTGCCATAAGTTTACAAGAATCAAACGTTTACAAGTGCAATGATTATAAAGTAACATGTTTCACCCCAAAGTATGAAAATATGAAAAGGGGGTATAGAAATACTCATTTGACCAAATAAGTATATATTGGATAATTAATAAGAAATATATTAAGCGTCATTTCGACGTAGTCTTTCACAATGCACCTAAAATGTAAATATAGTTACAAGATTAAAGTTTAATTGAAATGAGTTTAACGAATCAATATGGACTAGGGTTTGGATGGAATTTGGTATTTAGAGATTTCATTAATTACATTAAATAATAAAAAAAGAAAAATAAAAATTAAGCATTTTTTTGTTTTTTTTTAATATAAGGAAATCATTTGTAATAAAACTTAAGTACAAAGTTCAGTAACGTGTATAACTTTTAGAATTACTCTCATTTTATACACTAATATACATTTATTATTAAATAGATAATGATTTAATGGGTTGCAATAATATTTAAAGTCTATTTTATTATGAAAAATATTTCATATATATTATTTGAATCATAATAATCTAGCAAAACGGTATTTTAAGTCTAACTTATAAGAAAATACATCATTTGTACAAGTAATGATTTAATAAGTTAAACCACATTTAAGGTTTAATTTATAAGAAAATACACTAAATATATTGTTTGTCTATAATATTTAATAAAATGTTAAGACATCTTATGAGACAAACTAACAGAAAAATAGGTAAGGTGTTTTAAAAAAATAACAAGTTCACAACTTGATTTTTATATATTTTCAGAAAAATCCAGAATTAAAACAAAGGCTAAAAAGCCTTAAAATTAAAACAGGAAGTCCCCCGGATTCAAACGGGGACCTCTTGTTTAGAAGTCACCTTTGTTACCGATTGGACCAAGGCTATAGCCGCGTTTAAAGCTCCGTTTTAATAACCTAAATACAACAAACACTGAAATCCCCCCAAATCGCATGAACCCTAGTTCCATATTGATTCAAATTGGATATTGATTCGAGTGTTACAACTCGATTAACCTTAGGGCTTTTAATCCCTAAGCTTAATCGAGTACTAAGATGTATCATACTGATTATGATCCAGATGATAAGTTCTAGCTCGAGTTTGTCCGGTTCGTTCGTAAGAAACTTGGGTTTTAAAGATGACGATTAAGTGATGTTTTAGAAGAATTGAGGTTGTAGAGAATTGAACGGGGTCAAGGGGAACAATTGCCCTCTGTTATATAGGTTCCATTCGTTTGATATAACACCGTTGAATTCAAGTCATCTTGCGAACGTTAGAACATCAATTCAACTGATTAACGATTGTCTTGAATTGAATTAATCGTATCATTGAATTCTAAATGATTAAACGTACGTTTCTGTCCAATTAATTTGATTTTTAACATGATTTGAAAGTTGAACGTATGGAATTTGATTGCGGTTTCAGTTTCTTGTTTGAATGCCGTTATAACAGTGTTTATCATCCAATTGATGTATGTAACCGAGTTCGATTCGCTTCCCCGAAGTGATTGCACCATTTGGGTTAACTTTTTAAGAGTAAAATGGCCGATTACAGCCTCGTCGGCGCCGTGCTGGGCTTTGGTCGGTTGTTGGCCGGAAATTCGTGAAAAGGAGGGGTTGATTTGTAACTTTGAGATTTACATTTTGACCCCTCGAATTTTGAGTTGTTATTATGTAGATAGATGTGTCCCTAGTTTCTGAACTTAATGTAATATGTTTGTATTGTCTTACACATATGTACTTGTACGGGTACTTAATGAAATACAATATGTGGTTGTGCTTATAATGTTGAATATTTCATTGGTTGGTATGTAATAACGCTTATTGAACTGACTATATAGGTTGTGGTTGTTTGAATAATATCTAAATCAATTAATGATTGTGAAACATATTCAAACTTAATCATGTGAAGTTCTCATGCGATTGGCCCATGCTAATGGACCATACGCATGAACAACTTCATGCTAATGAACCAGTCGTACGAATAAACCAGGAGACTGGATCAATTGCATGATTGTAACATGAGATTGACTTAGTCGCACGACTGAACACTCAGTCGTGCGAATGGATCAACCGCTTGACTCAGTCGCACGACTGAACCATGCAAATGGTCTAGTCACACGATTGAGAAACCTTAACCTATAAATTCCACTTAAATCGTGGAAAAACTAGACCCTTTGAATATTTCGATACCTACACGTACCCTAGCCGTCCAGAGACCTCTAGCAACCTGTTCCAACTTCATAGATCGCAGTAGATCGATTGCTAATCGTTCTTAACGTTTAGATTCAATCTTTAATTGATTCTACGTGTGTTCTCACTGATTGGATCGCCAATCAAATAGGATTCCGCACTATTTGATTCGGTATACGCGTAAATCTGTTAGTATTCGTCCAGTACTCGATCCTAACATATTATTTCATGCATAAACCTCTATTTAAAGTTTTTAAAATGACAATGAGGCCCCCTTGACTTATCAAATCCAAATTTTAAACATTTCTAAGTTTAATAAAAAATTTACAAATTATTATTATTAATTAACAATATGAATACTATTAATATTACTCTTAGTTATTATTATTATTGTTATAATTTTATTATTATTATTTCTATTATTAATAGTATAACCATTATTATTATTGTTTATTAACAATATTATTATTATTATTATTATTATTATTATTATTATTATATTATTATTATTATTATTATTATTATTATATATTATCATTATAATCTTTCAAGTTAAAAGATTAAAAGGCAAATTAAAGCAATATGCAAAGGTAAACCATGAGTTTCATGTATAGTAATAAAGGCCATTACAAGAATTAACAAAGCTAACTTAAATTTAACCCAAAACTATAAGATGTTACACACACGAGGTCATTGCCTCAAGTATGATAGTAGGGTTAGTGTGATCGCCACACTGAAACTGACATCTTCAAGCACTAGGACACATAGCCCACCCAACATGCATACAATCAAAGATATCAAGCATTTCAGGTAAACCATGTCTTTCACCATGCACCTCGTATATGCGCTGAATATCATTCATGGCGGGTCTATGCAAATGTGTTTGAGAATAAGTCGACAATATTTCTACGAAAGTTTTCAAGTGAATCACGTGCAATTTTGAAATATTATAAAAATTAAGAAAATATTTATATATCATGAAAAAAAATTTAAGTGAATAACGATGCAAATTTGTTGGACGTTTGTAAATACTCCTTCAACCTATCCGAAGTAACACCATACCTTAGTTGTTGAAGAGTTACCGTAACTTGTGAAAAGTGATGAATTACGCTATACCTCTAACGTCTTCTCTTCGTTGAGAAAACGAATATCGCTCTAATAAATCATTTGATATATTCAAAAATAACTGTGTACTCAAACGGAAACGTCTAAAACTCTCTTTCTCATAAGGGCAATAAGGGGGGAAATAGTGTCTTACCAAAGTATTGTTAACACCCATCGGTCACAATTTAGAGGTGAATATCTCGTTTGTGATCGTTGACGTTAAGACTCCTCGACCATCTTTTTCCTCGTTTCCAAAATGAGCTCGTCTTTTTTGGAAGATTCGAATAAGGAGAAACTATATTCCATGGTTGACATAGAGTTTTTTTTTAATTGTTAGAAAGAAAGTGAGTGAAATGGGATGATTTATAAAAATTGGAGATGGGTATATATAGGTAAAAAGTTTAAATTTTTTTGTATTAAGCCTTTAACGGCTATATTTTAAAAACTCACACAACCCAACGATCAAATCCACTCGCTAGCCCCTCATGCCCTCTCGATTGCCCCCCTGATCGCACCCTTATGTCGTGGTGTTTTCAACCAACATGTCAAGCCTCGTGGGTAGCGCACACGTTCACACCACCCCCGACAAACAGTCTAAGTACTAAGTCATAAGTACTAAGTCAAACCCAGTAGCATTAGGCAGGCCTCAATGCTAAACTAATCATGTCACCCAACACCAACTTGGGTAGATCTATGGCCAAAGTAATCACGTCACTAAGTCACGACTAGGTAGACCATAATGCCAAAGTAATTTTGTCACCTAGTCAGGACTAGGTATATCACACGACCAAAGTAATCAATCACTAAGCCATGGCTAATGTAATCATGTCACTCATTCCATCGAGTAGACTTCGTCACCAAAGTGACAAATTACCAAGCTGCGATTAGGTAGACATACAGATAGGCCTCTTGCCAAGTAAGTTAACCTCGATTGAATACAAAGTTTAGAAGAACTCAAAGCCTATTGGTTATATCACACATTCATGTCTCTAACTCAAATTTATACCTAAATATTATATAAGAAGACCAGAATCAAGACAAATGTAAAATCACTAATAACAAATGACGGAGCTCAACGTCAACCCAATCAGGAGCTGTCACATGAAAGTAACATAACCAAAAATGATTGAGTGATAAACTATATAAGCAATGTGGCATTCGACTAGCGATATGACTAGTTCCTGGAAAACAAAAATATAAGGGAAAGTATAAATTCATCCATCATCATGGAAACCTAAAACATTAGACTAGGGGACAAGATAGAGTAATACCCTTTACTTCCAACCATACGCCGAATGTTGTAAAGAACACAAGTCGTAACCACAGTACGAAGCATCTAAAGGACACAAGTCCTAGCCGTGACATGAAGGATACTGCAACATGAAGGGAGATAAGCTTAAGCCTCAACACATAGAGATAAGCAACCTGAACATGGAATAAATACTAAGGAACACAAGTCCTTATCATGGCACGATGGAATTCAAAAGATAAGACCAAGTTGTGACACAGATCTCGAAAGAATTTAGATATGCCACCCATGCTTGGGAATAAACGAATTAGCTAAAATGAATCAAGAGCATGCACGATAATGAGGGAGCTTAATATCATAGACCACAAGATGAAAAGTCTAGGGGTCAACTCCTAAAAACAATGACTTTATGATAGTACATGCTAGGAAGTCAATGTCAACTAATATAAGCAAAGGGCATAAATACCACCTAAATTTCCTTTCACCCAAAAAGGTAGGGCTAATGCATGAGGGATCCCAAACTCATATGTTTAACCATATTCTTCCTATATTAAACAACCACCTCTAGTAAATAGAGTCATCCACCTCAAGTACTGGTATTTTCTATAACTAGCATTCTCTTACTTACTCTCACACTACTAGCCTCTTATGCTCAAGTTATATTTATCATTAATACATCTCATATACATACTGACTTAAGTGTCAAAGTTCCTTAAGGATGAGAAATGATATGACATCTCAAACAACATGAATCTAAAGCAAATAACTCACTCTCTTCCACTACTTCTTCTTCATCCAAGGTTGTAGATGAGGATTTTAGAGCAACACTAATCAATCAATAAACATTAGAGATATTATTATCTTGTTGGCAAAGTATGGTATAAGTTAATCCTTATAAAAACTTTAGGGTTTCAGAGCTTAGTATTTGATAGAGAATAACTCAACCTATCAAAGTTACATGGATTAAAGTTAACTAAGTGGGATTATAAAAACATTTCCTTGAAATATATAATATAATAATAATAATAATAATAATAATAATAATAATAATATAATAATAATAATAATAATAATAATAATATAATAATAATAATAATAATAATATGTTTTTGTTTTGTCCCCCAGGGTTATTGAAATAACTATTTCAAACAAACGTATCTTAGTTATTTAATTAAAATCTAGCATAAAAATCTAACTCAATTAGTTAAAAAAAAACCTAGCTAAAGTGTTATAGAATGCAAACCACATGCACGATTTGTTAAAACACTAATTTTTGGACTAAAAGACTACATGAACCAAAAGTGTAATTTACTTCAGTTTGAAATATACATATTTACCATTATAAATTGCTTGTAATTAAAATATTTTGTACTGAAAACATCCAATTACTATATAATAGTTTTACTCGATACATATTACCCATAGCAAAGTTATTATAATAGGGTATTGAGAGTGTGGAATATGGCCAAATCACACCTTTATGCTTGGTTATAAAGACGTTACTTCCCGTAAAACACACAACTCTAAAAACATCTACATCAAAAGTGTATAAAACATAAAATGCTAGTGTATTAGTGATGAATAAAGACAAATGGTCACAGTAAAGTGCCGATAACAAAAAAAATGGATGTAAAGGTATAATAGGAACATATAATACATCAAAGATGTACTAACTATAAAAAGCTAAGCTTCTTAAGCAAGATTCTAGATATGTATCACTTCACATTAATCATACACCTTCACGTACTCATATTCTCGACTACATCCTTAGACTCTTAGAGAGGTGCACGTATCTCAAATCTTGCCTAATCCTGTCGTATCAAGTCAAACGGCTCTACTCCTGTTAGAGGACCGTGTACGTACGGAGTACTAACTGATTTTGCGTGTATACCAGATCAAATAGTGCGGAATCCTATTTGATTGGGATCCAATCAGTGAGAACGTAATTCAGATCAATCTAACGATTAAAGAAACGTTAAGAACAATTAGAACAAGATCAACTGCGATCTATGAACTTGGAACAGGTTTTCTTGAGTCTCTGGACGGCTAGGGTATGATTATGCGCGTAGGTATTCGAATTGTTACGTTTTTCCACGAATTAGGTGGTACTTATAGGTTAGGGTCTTCCAATCGTACGATTGAACCATTAGCATGGTTCAGTCGTGCGACTGAATCATGCGATTGATACATCCGCACGACTGAAGGTTTAGTCGTGCGACTGAGTCAATCTTATGTCTCAATCGTGCGACTGATCCAGTCTCTTGGTTCAGTCGTGCGACTGGTCCATTAGCATGAAGTATTCATGCGTATGGTCCATTAGCATGGTCCATTCACATGAGGACTTCATACGATCAAGTTTGAACACGTTTCTTAATCATTATTGACTAAGAATTATGTACAACAACCACAAACCTATATAGTTAGTTCACTATAAATTATCACACAATAAACAATAAATATTAAACATTATAAGCATCAACCATATATTATATTTCATTCATACCCATTCATTACATATATGTAGGACATGATAGATATTTTACATTAAGCTCCTAAACTAGATACATATGTATCAACAACTCCTCCTCCCTCAACAATGATATTTTCATTGTTCTAACTATGGTGGTTGCTTGCCTCCTCATGAAATGCCCAAACCACATATATTATCTGATATACTTGTCATCTTTAATCATTCCCTTAAAACCCCACATTTCTTATATGATAAAGCTAGTGTGCACACGCATCCATCTCAACATACTCATCTTTGTTGCTTTTAACTTCTGATTGTGAGTTTTTATGATGGTCCAACAATTTATTTCATATAATAAAGATGCTCTAACTACAACAAGGATGTGGTAGTTTACGTCAGTATCTATCTCCTCGTCATTTTTATGAACGATTCTAAATAATTAAATTTAGTTGACAATGGAACCATTTGGCCTTTAATGGTGATCTGGTGTCATCTTCATTGCCTAGCCCTCTAATGTCATAGTAAAGATACTCAGCCTTAGAGCAACTAATACTAGCCACTCTAGCCTTGCATGTATGCTTTGTTAACTTTCCATGACTAACACAAAATCATGCACAAAACGCATGCATCATGTACATAATGCCTCCTAAATAAAGTTTGACAACTCATCCATGACTAGCGCAAAAAAACAGACTCAATAGTTAACATAGACCTTTTGGTAGAGGCATATCACTACAAAGAAGCTAGTAGCATAACCCACACACTAGTACAAAACTGGTTTGTTAGGGCGGCCCTAACTTATTTGTTAGGGTAGTTCCATAGTAATTCGCCTCCAAAAATGCCTCTGATTTTATAGGGCGGTTGGAACTTAGTTGTTATAGCGGGTTTTTGATTTTTGGGGCGGTACTGTTATAAAACCGCCCTATAAAATCCTTATTATTTTTTGGGTGGTTTTATATCATATTTTAG
This sequence comes from Flaveria trinervia, assembly GCA_025506515.1. NCBI lineage: Eukaryota > Viridiplantae > Streptophyta > Magnoliopsida > Asterales > Asteraceae > Flaveria > Flaveria trinervia. Next base: position 23,534,170 of record CM046448.1, read on the forward strand.
GGCGGGTTCCCCCCAAACCGCCCTAATAAAGCTTCTCAGAAAGTTCTTTAATCAAATAACTTTAACATTTCAAACTATCATCTTCAACCTTAAATCCTCTCTCTAACTTCTCTCTTTGTGGTTACATCTCATATTAATTTGAAACTTAGCTTCAATAAATTATTCAACAATTTGTATTAATCATCTTTATTATTCTCAAATGAGAACTATATTAAGGCACGTTAGTATATTGTAATTTCTTTTTAATTTTTGATTATTTTAGCTTGTATTTATTAATGATATAATTTATATGATGTTTTGTTTTAGTAATTCAAGTCTTTATAATCATCACCACCATATATTTGATCCAAAAACATACTAAGTTTTAACAAGAGTTTTTTCAAGAGGTTTTTCAAGATATTATAAGGTAGTAAGTTTTAATCTTTTAGTTATATATATATATATATATATATATATATATATATATATATATATGTGTGTGTGTGTGTGTGTGTGTGGTGTGTGTGTGTGTGTGTGTGTGTGTGTGTGCGTGTGTGTGTGTGTAATCATTTTAATTTAATGATAGAACATATATTTGATTTTCAATATACACACATATTTTGCATATATTTGTATTATATTTATACAATAATACATATGTAAGAAGGAACATAAATGTGTTACATGTGGTGTATCGAGGTATAAGTGTAAGAAGAAACAAATGAAGTTGATGATGATGTGACCAAAAATGGACCACCGGCTAAAATATTATGGTACTTTCCCATTATACCGAGACTAAAACGATTATTTTCAAATAAAAAAGAAGCAAAATTATTACGTTGGTATTCAGATGAGTGTACAGATGATGGAAAACTAAGTCATGTTGCAGACTTGTCTCAGTGGAGAAGAATCAATAACATATATCCAGAGTTTGGAGATGAGATCTGAAATATATGTTTTGGACTTAGTTCAGATGGAATCAACCCTTTTGGAAACATGAGTAGTCGTCATAGTACGTGGCTATTTCTTTTATGCATATACAGTCTACCATCATGGTTATGCATGAAACGAAAGTACATTATGATGTCCTTGTTGATCCAAGGTCCGAGGCAACCTGGTAATAACATTGATGTTTATTTGTCTCCTTTAATCGATGACTTAAAGACTATGTGGAATGTAGGTGTAAATGTGTACGATGCTTACAAGAAAGAATACTTTAACTTGAGAGCCATGATTTTTTGTACCATAAGTGATTTTCCTACATACGGTAAGTTGTCTGGATATAGTACGATAATTTGTCTGGATATAGTGCAATGGTGTTAATGCCCGTAAGGACATGGAAGAAATGAGAATACGTAAAGAGCTTGCTCTTGTTCAAAGACCGAGAGGCTTTTATCTTCCACCCGCATGTTATACTATGTCAAAAGAAGAAAAAACAAAGTTTTGTAAATGCTTGCATGATATTAAAGTTCCATCTAACTATTCTGCGAACATTAAAAAGTTGGTGTAGATGAAGGACTATAAATTGATAGGTATGAAATCTCATGATTGTCATGTTTTGATGACACATATGATTCCTATTGCAGTGTGTGAATTATTACCAGAGAATATTCGACATACAATATCAAAAATTTGTTTATTTTTTAACACAATTCACTCAAAAATTATTGATCCTAAGTCACTAGATACATTACAAAAAGAAGTTATTATCACGCTTTATGAACTAGAGATGTATTTTTCACCATCTTTATTTGATGTGATAATTCACTTGGTATGTCATATCATAGAAGAAATTAAGACATGTGGTCCTGTATTTCTCCGGTACATGTACACTTTTGAAAGATATATGGGTTTCTTAAAAAGTTACGTAAGAAACCGTAATCGGCCAGAGGGTAGTATTGTTGAAGGATATTCTTCCGAAGAGGTGATTGAGTTTTGTATAGCTTATTTAGAAGATGTTAAAAGCATTGGTGTTCCTTAATCTTGTCAGGTAAACTTGAAGGGGTCGGAGGTATTGGCATGAAAACAATAATCCCAAGTCGTGATAGTTTACAAACTGCACATTTCTTGGTCTTAAAACACATGACTTGTCTTTCTCCGTATGTTGAAGAACACGTGAACTTTTTATGATCGATATACCAGGGTAAGGATAACATGTAGTATTTAATAAAGCATAACAAAGACTTTTCTAGTCGGATGAAGAATAAGGTCACGATAACTAATATTGTTGATAATATTGTAAAGAGGTTGGGACATGGCCCAGATTTTGAAGTAAAATCTTACCAAGGGTACGACATCAACGGTTATACTTTTCACACCAAAGATCAAGATGAAGAAAGTACATTACGGAATAGTGGAGTTACAGTAATAGCATCAACGACTGAATTCGATAGGATGAACAAAGACAGAATGTTAATAATTGCTAAAGATTCTTATTACGATGTGATTCAAGAAATATGAGAATTAGACTATTATTCTTTTGCTATACCTCAGTTTGAACAACCTTAGTTTCAGCAACCAACGCCAACTAATGATGCTCCTGACCTTAGTCCAAAAGTTGTCGATGATGAAATAATTAGTGTTTTTGATAAAATAAAGGATCGACCTCGTGAAATTCAAAATATGGCTAGAATTTTATCAAAGCACATTGGTGATAACAATGGTATTATGGTTATTTTACCTGATGGATGTATGATGATCAAGTTGAATTTTGGATTCCATATGTGGAGATGTTACAATTATTCTGTAACGACTGGCTAGATATCACTATCATACATTGGTTTGCAATGTAAGGTGTTGTTCGTTTTTTCTGTAGGAATATGTCTTCAGCCTGCGGAACACATCTGCAAACATCTGCAAGAGAGAGGTGGACCAAACGTCTGCAGTCTACAATAAGAAGACTATTTGTTTTTTAAAATCTGCAGACTATTAAAATATTATGTAATTAAAGTAAATTTGTATATAAGGCACCCTATCCTCGCAATGCCTTGCCGGATGATGAGATCGCAGTCGTAACCACTCCACTGGTCCGCCTCTTTGCCACCGTCTCCTCCTCCCTCAACCGGCAACGCCGACGGGGACAGCAACACAAACAATTCCTTCAACTTCCGTTGTGAACCGCCAACCTTCTCATCGTTCAATGAATCCACATCGCTTGTTCTCTAATCTGCAACCTCATCGGTCGCTGGCAACCATCGGCCGTCGTCGCCGTTGCGGCTTGTTCGTCGATCTGCAATCCAAATCGTTTTCTGGCGACGGAGGTGGATGACGGGGCTGGTGGAAGGGGGGCCGGAGCAGGTGGGGGAGGGGGAAGCGAGGGCAGGTGGAGGGAGGGGGCACCGATGGTCCGGCCGGTGGGGGAGGTGGGGCGATGATGGTCCGGCCGGTGGGGGTGGTGGGGCGGCGGTGGTCTGGGCGGTGGGGGGAGGTGGGGTGGCCGATGGGGGAGGTGGGGGAGGTGGGAAGATGTGAGAAGAGGTTAGAAGATCTCAGAGACATAGGTCCACATCTTCTCCATGCAGACCTCCTGCAGACGTTTTTTAATGAAACGTCTTCGAAAAAAAAACACTTTGTGCACTCAAAACCTTTTCCCGTGTCTGCGAGCACGCAGATGAAGAGGTGGGGAAGATGTTTTTTCAAAAAACAAACACCCCCTAAGTTATCTTTGTTTTATATGGTCAATAACATTTATTTATACAAATAAATTTACTAACTTTATATTTTTTTCTTATTTTAAGGTACTTTTATGGGTTAGAAAATTCTAAATGTGCTTTCTTTAATCCGGAACATTACAAATGTCATGTGCGCTGATAATTCCCCTGTTGAAGAACACATCATGAATATATATGTATTTCATATAGCCAAACCATTTTTGTCGCATCATATTTTGCTAGGTAATATTTATTTATACACTATATATACATATAAACATAAGCATACGTAATTTATCTATAACTTTTTTTTATAGTTTCTATTGGTTGCTATTGATCATTTCACCTTCAACACGAAAAGTATATATTCTTGATTCTATAAAAGAAAAAGAGAATTCCAAATCGTATGCTTTTACATCTTTATTGATGAAGCTCTTGGGCTTATATTTAAATGGAAAATGATTAATGTATATTTCTAATTACTTATTAATATTTTTTCATTGTTGATAAAACTAAATTAACAATTGTGATTTTTGTGTAGTGTAAACAACAACTACAAACTTGGGAATGTGGCTTTATGGTTATAAAACATATATATGAGTTCGTCAAAGATATTCAACATAAATTTCCAAATAAAGTAAGTTATTTTCATCAATTGTATATTTACATATTGCACTACTTATATATAAAATCTCATTTTCATTTATTTGTTTTTAGACTTGAAATGACACAAGTTATATGTCAGAAATAGAAATTGACAAGTTGATTTACAATTAATGCCACACTTTATAAGGAAAATATATACTAGGTAGACGTCGACAGTATTTTACGGTACTATTGTGTTATATATTGAAATTTTGTATAGTAGACACTAAGTGTTTGTAATATTATTGTTGTTTTGATCGTTTGATAATTGTTATACAATCAAGTTGATGTTTTATAATGTATCTTTATAGTTTGAATAGTATGGCAATGTTTTTAAAGGCGGTGTGAAACCGCCCTAACAAACAAATTTAACCGTCCTAATAAACTAGTTCTGTACTAGTGACAGGCCAACTCACCTTAATGTCAACTATCCCAAATCAGTCTACATGGCGTACTATCTTACGTCTTTTCCAGATCAATAAACAGAATTCTGATAGAAGTTAAAAGGGTTAGCGGTACTTAAAATCAATTGGAAAACACAAAATTGCTTGGGCCACCTAGGACCAATTGTAGGCCAGCTCAGATCGATTTGGAGCAAAATCGACAAATTACCAATTAAGGGAAGTCATATCGGTGTAAAGCCGATTAACCATTAATCCCTGATTATAAGGATGGGTCAGTGGCTTGGTTTTGGTAGGGGTCATGTGAGTTGGTAACAATGCATATGTTGGTGTTGATGTTGGTAATATAAGATACAATCGACGGCAGTGTGGTAATAGAATTAATATGACTTATGCTTTGAGTATATTCTCATGACACATAATTTCAATTTTCAAATTTGGAATACCAATCTTCGTGGATGCTATGAGAAAAACCTACAACATGGTCATGATAAAACTCACGTCGGGCATGGTAATACAACTTTTCTTAGACGTCTAATTAAAAGGATCTTCTAGCTAGGGGCATTTAAGAATATCTATCTGTATGTGAAAATCTGATCCAAAAATTCAGATATGAAATATCTAAAAAATCCGGAATCCAAAAATTCAAATTCGGATTTAGATTTTAATTTTGAAAATATTCAGATATTTGTTTATCTGAAAACTTAACAAAATAATTGTTATTTTGCTAAGGTGTTAATGGTTTTTTAAATTTTTTGTGGTACTTAATGGATCTTTATCTTTTGTGGGACTTGAATCTTGATGATGTGTGTTGGCATTTTACACTATTGTTTTAAAAGTTATGTCCTATTATTTCCAAAAAACCAAAAAAAACAACTAACTTCCAAAATTCATACATCCAAATTTTCAGATCGGACACGTTTAATGAAATCTTTGAAATTCAGACATCTAACTTTTAACACTCCTACTTTAGGCATGGTAGGAAAATGAGGGTAATAATGAAAACACCAAATGATAAACTCATAGATAATAGAGGTAGAAGCTATTTGCTATGCATGGAAAACTTTAATGAACATGATGTATTTACAACATTTAAAGCTATAAGTACAAGACAGCAGTATGTACAAGACGTAAAGCATGGGTACCAGCAGTTAAATCCCCTGGCCTCTTCTCAGTACACCATCACCGCTTTTGCTTCTTGACCGCCCTCCGCGGGTAGCTATGATGGTGAATGGGGTGTCTTGGTTTTGTGGTGGTGGAGGGTGGGAAGAAATGTATAGCTCCGGTGGAGATGGGACAGTGACCCATGATTGTGATAGAGACTAGGGCTTTAGATGCATGTATACTTTTTATCCTATAGATAGTTATGTATTTGTTTTATTTGAAATATTCAAAAAAAATTAATTTCTTATAAACTTAAAACGTTTTAAAAAATTTTGAATGCACTGTTGCAACATGCTTATCCTTATTTACAAGTTTGGTAAATTCAAGTGGCATTGTACACTAGAATATACAACTCATCAAAGTATGAACATACACGTTCACAAAACTAATTAAGTGTCAATTCTTTTACAATTTCTTCACTCGCTCTTGGTTACAAATATAAATAAAATGAGATCACTAGAAAAATTCAATAAAAAACATTACCTTTTTATAAAATAAGCTGTACAAATTACTTTATAATATTATATTTTTAAACTTGTAGCTAGAAGCAAGAGAAAAGAATTTTATAAAAGAATCAACACTTTAAATAAGCTTAAACACTTGAACTTCAACGCATGAACTTTTGGCGAATATTTCATAATGCTAGTTTTTTTTATTATATTCAAACGAGTAAAATCTCATTTAGGAATTAGGAACGACTAAAAATTATAGAACGAAGATTCTTTCTACATTGAAAAGTAACTAAATAATTAAAAACTCTAGTTTACGTCAGGGATCATGGGTGCTAAAGTAGCTAAAAAGAAGGATATTAATATAACACCATAATGTAATGCAGGAATGCTTCGATGATGATGAACGTATCATGGTTACAAAAAGCGCATAGCGAAACCCATAGCCATCTTGTTTTGATCTGCAAGCTCATTTAACGTAACATCAAACACGCATGTGCAGCATATATGATAAGCAATCACGTATTCACTATATATATAGGAAAAGAGATTTCCAGCAACAAGATATACGTGCACAAAAATAGAACACTTGTTATTCACTCAAGTTCACAACAAACTGAAGAAATGAAAACAAGACTAATGATGCTTCACTCGACAAAATCTTTCCATCACACTGTATAAATGAAAACCTAAAAAAATTGCCTTATAATACACACATCCCAACTGAGAGTATCTTCACTATGTGAGCACAAGCATAAAGTAAATCATATAATAAGTAACGCACAAACCAAACATTATGCGGGGGCAAAATGAATACCACATCAAAAATGAAAGAAATATATATATAGCTCCACTGGGGAAAACTGGAGACGGATGACGGAGGCAAACAAAGACCTGAAATGATAATATTATATAACGATTAATAATGTAACAAGTCAGACCCGTCTTGTTCAAAGTTGTCCCTTAAAAGGCCGTGGCTCAAATCATAAAGACAGGAGTCTGATCATATATGGAACCTGAACTTCTACTTGATAGGAATGAACAGTTGTGTACTATGTAGATTGTAGAGGTGGCAAGACAAGCAGATATCAAAATGGGTTAGGGATGAAATAGCCATTAATCTAATTTTTTTATAAACAATTAGTGAATTAATTAGGATCACAAAAACAACATGAATGATGAGTATAATAATAATAATAAATATCTTTGAATAAACTCCATCAAACCCTTTGACCCGTTTCACTCTTACCTAAACAAAATTATATGAACTGTTCAAGATAAAACACACCCGGGCGAACCATTTATCAGTAATAGATCTCTAGTTTCAAATAATGCGTAGGTTGCAAAATTAAGAAAAGACGATATATATAGAAGTTATCACAAACCCTTTGATTTTTGGGGCGTTTTTGCATATTTAAATGTGTGTCGAGAAAACAGCTAATAAGTAGTATACCTGACTGAAAAACGAGTCTTTCTGGCAAGCTGAAACTTCAATAAAAAAATAACGCTCCAAATGATTCCACTTGAGGAAAGAACAGTATTTAAATTGCAGTTGAACATCTTCTTGAGCTTGAGTACCGTCAACTTTTTGGTGCAATGGCAGCCAAAGCATTAGCATGAGTAGGTGAGAGACTGCCCAAGAGGGGCTGCAACTGTTGACCATAAATTGCTAATAAATGAGCAAATGCCCTTCCTATTTGCGCTTTCACTTCAGGTGTTTCAAGTGGTGATACAGCCACTTGTGCAAAAACATTGACCAAATCCGGAACTAGAGGAGCAATCTGTTAACAAGATTTAAAATTTAGAGACATGGAATAGTTGAATCGAGTCAAAAAAAATATTAAATTTAAAATACTTGGAACTCCGTGGGTAATATGTGCATACCAGTATACCATGTTGATTGACTGACTCTATGCATGTTATTGATTACCTCTCAATAAATATTCATGGTTGATGTATGGCATGAGACTAAACCTAAAGATGGGGTTTGTTCTACTTTATAGTTGGACCATAGTCACAGGATTCGCTAAATATCCAGCGATTTTCGAATTGGTTCGAATCGATCCCATTCACATTTGATAGCGACCCACACGCTCGCGGTTCGCTCAAGGGTTCGATTGTGGTTCGCTCGGTGGTTCGATTGTGGTTCGTGGCTGCAATTCGCTCGTAGTCCAAAGCATTCGCTATCGATTCAAGAATCGGGTAACCACAATTCGCAATTTCTATAACTGTGAATTCATGAATTCATAAAATTGGAGGGAAAATTAATTTCCCTCTAGACCAATCGAATTCTAGACTTCCAGTAGTGTTCAATGACTGAATTCAATTGAATTCATTGAAAAATTAATTTCAACTTCAATGTTCCACGTTGTTTTCTTGCCTTCTCCTCTTTCAGTTTTTGGAACTATCAGTTTGTTTAATGAGAATGTATGTTTTTTAGATATATAATTATGTTGCTTCTAAACATGCCTTGCTTTTACTTATTGTGGAGTGAAACGAATTGACCGGTACACCGAACCGGAATGAACCTACCCCCTTACGAACCGGATTCGTGGCCCCTAGCAAATCGCGAACCCGTACCTCGTTTTCGAACCGGAGCGAACCGCGAATTAGGTGACTATGAGTTGGACTAATCTTGTAATTACATGAGAGATAGTTAAGAGGGTCTGTCACTATTTTCCTTATTCTTGATTTGTTTGAGTCATCTATTATATGCCAGGTCTGTTTGGAATTGTTTGGTGTTTCAATTCGAGTCATTTAAGGACACTTGAGTTGCGAGTCTCTCTAGTATAAATAGGTCTAGAAATTAAATCTTTATTTGTAAGTATTTTTCTAGGTTTTATCAAGTTGTGTAGAAATCATTAGGCGTCAGGCGGTGGGAATTGGGATTAACTGGATTATATTTTATATATGTAATTCTCTGTTTTCTATATATACACACATTTTCATAAGTAATATTTATAGAAATCTTCAGTTTTATAATAACACCCAAATTTTGCCGGAATTTCCGGAGTTTGGCTGGATTTCCCTTGCCGAAATTACCACTTTTTGGCCGATTAGGACCACCTAGGCATGATTTTGACATCATTTACCGCCTAGTGACTGATTGACCAATTACCTAAAAATTACTAGATCAATGGCCAATTAGCAATTTTTGGCCGATTAGTGATTTTTGGCCAATTAATCAAGCTAGAAATCATGAATTTTGCAACACTGGACCAACTAGATAATTGATAACACATGCATATGATCACAAGACCATGTATTTTAAGTAACCTTGTACTTGATTTTCTTTATGCATGAATTGCAAAGGTTAGTGCTAAAATAGAAGATGGGGACTATGAATATACAGACTCACTAAAGCTTCGAACCCCCTAGTTTAGGGGCCTAGGCTGTGCCAACATTACCAACATTGTCGTGTCCAATATTTCCAATTTTGAAAACATTTATTGATTAACTACAATTAGCATGCTATCATATAATTTGAAAATATGTAAGCATTTTAAATCCATGTTTAACCCGAATGACCTGTTTCAAGCTTAGCTACTTTCCAATATATTACCACTTTAACCCATTAGCAAACCGCTACAGGCCTGACTCGACCTATTTTCATAGAGAAAGGGTTCAAGCTGCCACATCTACTTTTATTTTTAAATCCTAAAAGGCCGCTAAAGCGGCTGAAAGCAAGTATATTTGATCACTACCTTCAAGGGGCAGAAAAATAAATCTTAAAGTACCTGTGGGTTAGATGATAGAACTAGATTGCAAATGCAGCTATAAACAGGCATGGATTCCTCATGATCTTCCTTTAAAGGAAGACCCTTGACGAAAACAGGGAGGACCTGAGGATAGAAATATATCAAAATTATGAACCAAGATCAATGTGACAACTTTCCATTCGTGAACACATTTTCAAAACAACAGCGTGAAGTATATGAACCTGGTTTAATGGGACGGACTCCTGGTGAGCCATAATCATCCTTGCAACTGCACCAGCAGCATTGTCCTTTACTGCATCATCTGGCTCGGATTCTCCAAACAACGGATAAAGGCCACGTAACACATCAGCAAAGTATCTGATTTAAAGCCGGAAACAATTCATCACGTCAAAATTAATATTTAGTGAACAGAATAACAGGAAAGAAAAAACACTACAGACTTGTTAGAGGTAGTAATATGGGTGTGCCACGGAATAAAGCATGCCAAGTTTTGTACCCATTGATATATTCCAGGTCAAATGGAGTTGACACAAAAATGTTCTAAGCCAAATGTAAAAATGTAGTGTATTTGGTGTCAAATAAAAAAAAACAACATATAATTTCAAATTTATAATTCAAGCAAAAATATTAGTAGTCTTTAACTATTAGAAAAGCTTTTCGGCCCTTTTGACCCATTCAACATATGGTGTGTTTTCTTTTAATCTAACTGTTTTCATAATCCATTGGACACATTAAATATAAAATCAAATCGACTTGTCCATAAGTAAATAGGTCAACATCACCACCTTTAGTCAGAAATCAAGCACAGAGAAGTAGATCAAAAGTGCAATACTAAAGCGTACGAAAGTAGAAAAGTACTTGAGACTTGAGGCGCCACCGTTTCTGCACAACTCCCCAACACAGAATGCAGCATTTCTCCTATTAGTTTCAGATGATGAAGCTAATTCTTTAAGTACTAAGGGCATGATTGCCTGAAAAAACAATTCAGCATCCCATGAACAACAATTGATAGAATAAAAGTGCAACAGAAAAGATTGTCATCTGAAGAGTATATGCAATCAAGTTTCGAGTCACAAAGAAGTACATCAACATAGGCAGCAATTGGAGCACCCATATCCTGAGCAACTTCTGCAAGGCATGCAACCACCATTGTCCGATCTTGTGCTGGGCGTGAACCTTTCTGCAAGACCACCATTTGACAAGAGTTACAAAAAGTTAAGAGATGGCAAACTGGTTAGATCAAGTAAAATATTAAATGGGTTTGAGTCAAAATGTGTAGGGTTTGTGCGGGTCAAAACAAGTTGGGCTGACCTGCAAAACTAATCTCCATTTTTTAAAGTATAATTAACTAATGTGTTAAATAAGGTTACTATACTATATTATTAGATTAATTATCTAATCCTTCTAACAAAGAAAATTTGAAGTTTCATGCATCTGTATATACTTCAGTTGACATTCAACTTGTTTGACCTATTCAACCATATCCATTTTCATTAAATATTTAAGCTGCATAATCCATTAGAAATAAAATAACATAATTAAATGGGATAACATTGTTACCTTTACAAAAAGTTAAAAGGAAAGAATGAAAAACTTCTACACCATAAAGCTTTGGGTAGACTTACCGCGAATTTCATTAACGGGTCAAATAAAGTTGCAAAGATTGGTGCAAAGTGGGAACCCATGGCCTTGGCAAATGCAGGAAGAAGGTCTGATACAGCATCCATAAGCACTTCATCATGCTCAGTATCATCATCATCAATATCACTGTCTGATTCTGTTTGTTGACAGACTGATTCCTGTCTAAGTAAGACCTGAGTTGACTCTACAAGCCGAGGCATATCTGAATTATACCCACATCAAGTATTGGGTACATTTGACAAGTTAGTTTGTGCAAGAAGAAATATTATTAACATTAGCAAGTCTCAAAGAAAATATGACCAAAGATGGTCCTTACAAGGTTCGACAGCAACATATCCAAAATCTTTAATTATGTCTGCTACACTCATGCAAGCTTGAGCAACCACTTCCTTGTCATCATCTTCATTCATTGTCTTGATATAAATGTTCATTACAGTATCTGAATTTTAAATTAGTGCGAAACAATCAAGAACAAGCATCTAGAATCTAGATATTAAGCTAGTGAGTAGTGACAAACTTCATTTTTCACATTAACAAATCATCAACTCACCAAGTATTTCTCTTGCCTTGGATGCTCCATCCTGCAAAACCGAACAAACAATTACAACAAACGTACATGTACAAGAGGTTACAAATGATACCAGTTTTGTGTGTGTGTGTGAGAGAGAGAGAGAGAAGAATGTTCAAAAATGAAAATTATAAGATTGATGACTAGAGGTGGCAGTTTCGGCCCATTTATTACAATTTACAAAAATGAATCGATTCAAGATTATACTTAATCTCTAATAGAACAAGGCTAGAAATTTAGCTTATATGGAAACAGGTCAAACAAGATACTCAAAATGTATTCAAATGCATAAAACCTTCCAATTCATTCTTGTATATAATGAGACTATATGGTTTCAGTTTTCATAATAACATTGAAGAGGTTCAACAGGCAAGGGGAAAAAATCCTTGCAAGTCGGCTGACACGAGCTTTAATGATCCAAACCTGGATTGACCCATTACCCAACCCACCCATTTGCCACTTCTATCAGTAACTAGTTGATGACAAGAGTAGAGACTAGGTTTCCAGACATGGAATTACTATAAGGCCCTTACACATACGGCATATTGATCAACAGAATAGATTGATTTTCTATATACATAAAAAATAGCCCAAATAACCACAAATTTTTAAAAAGAAAAATGAAATAGAGTACACTTACATTTTGTACTTGGAAGACTGCATGTGCAGCTATTAACATATCTGCCATCCAAAATCAATTTTAATTTAGAGCTGGATATACCATGAACATACACCGAATGTGAAGATCAAGAACTATACACTAGCCATGAATGACAAGAATTGTTTATTGCTTACTTTTTAAGCCAGTAATGGCCTGGAGTCGAACGTCTTCATGAAAATAGCTGGAATGCTTCACCAGAATCCTTAATGACTCTTCCAAATATCTTGAGATCATTAAAGAACTACAACATTGGATGTTGATTTATTTATAAAAGAAATAGAAGGTATATATGATCATAAGGATACGGGGCATATGCGCTCTTTGTATGTAGAGCAAATAGACCAAGGGCTTGAGTTGCAGCCGCTTTCTCATCTAAGACCCCAGTTCTTATACTGATATTTCTCATTCTTGGTTCATCATGAGCTTCATCATCAGATGATACTCCACCAAATCCATTTACATTCTCGTTGTCATCATCAGAATCATCAATATCAACAGCAGAACCATCATCAAGATTACAGGAAGCAAACACCAAAGGCACAACATGAGGTAGATACTGTTACAGTCAATAATATTATTCCAAATGAGATCAAATCTTGGTTTTGCCAGCACATATCCCAAAGTAACACAAACACATATACCTGAACCATTCCATCTTCCAAAATTTCTGCTACGTTGCTGAAAAATCCATGAGTATACTCACGAAGTTCACTGTACTCCAGCCCATATCCCTGAACAGTATATTTTACTTATAAATGCTTTAGCTTGCATTATGTTCATCTCTATAGGGTCAAATGAGTAAATATATATAGAAAAAATATTAGATGAGTAGGAAACAGGTCAACAGGTAGAAAACCAGCCAAAAGTTATTTTTTAATACATGAACTCTCCTAGATGATTTTATTTAAAAATGATTATTATGAAATAAAATTTATTCTAATTGTATTGGAGACACTACTTATTTATTCAAAAATTAGAAACATTGGAAAAAATCTGTTATGCTTCAAAACCAACCGTATCATTATCACCCAGCCTGGCCGATTCCCAACCTGCCGCGCCAACTGATTTCCACCTTCAACTTTCGGATGCATAGAAGAATGACAGAAGTATTACAGAAATTGCAGCTTCAATAAAAGGCGGTATAATTGGTTCCATCCTTGCCCTTCCAGCAACCATGGCAACTATTCCCACCAGCTCTGTAGCCCTAGCTCGTGAACGAAGGTCCTCATCACTTGTAAGCACCATGAAATTCTTCATCAATTCCAAAACCCGTTCAGCATATGGTAGAAAAGCTTGCTCTGCAGCAGATGCAACTGAACCAATTGCAGACTACAAAAAAGTAAGGATAAGTTATGAGAAGCTTACTGATGTTATAAAATAATTCAAATATTATATGAGAAGCTTACTGATGTAAATAATTCATATATAATAGATTATATCATTACCATGCATGTTTCCTGCAACATTCGCTTGCTTGTTTGCAGAGCGGCGAATAGTTTTCCCATCAAAGAATCAAGAAAAGGAAGAATTTCTTCACCCATGTTCTCACAAAATGCTGCCAATGCGTAGTATGACTTCTCCTGCACAGAAAAAAGAGTTTCTTCCTTTGTAATACGAAAAATAACATTCGTCGGAGATTAGAACGATTTGAAAACTACGTAATCAACTTTGGTCCAATTGATATTCAGGTTACCAACTATGTTTTACCCCAACAAAACCTCTCAAATTCAGATTTTATTCAGCTAATCTTAAACAAGTTTGAGCTTCACGTCAAAAAAAAGAAAGGTCAACATGGTAGTAAAAATTATTGACAAGGCCTGGTAATAGGTTACAAATGGTAAGAATTATAGTAGCCTTTTAAGATTTAGCATCAAATTTTCTGAAAAGTTAATGGTTGTTTTTCTGGGGCAAAAAAAGTTGCCTGAAACAAACATTGGAACAAAGCTGTTCACCTTTTTATATGATTCGCCAATTAAGTAACCAATGACTTCTTAATCTGTATATACCTTGACATCATCAGATGAATCTTCTATGGCGTTTAATATACAAGGAAGAACACTTTCATAATGAGAAATAATCTCAGGTTGCAGATACTCAGCAAACTGACCTAATGCGAAAGAGGAAGCTCCTCTTACAACCTGTTCAGGATCTCTTAAACCCCCCAACACTATCTGAAGAACAGGCCCAAGCTTCTGTTTCATTAACTCCAAACAACCCTCTGAAATAACACCCAAAACTGTGACTGAAGCTTCCCGAAATTTTGGGTCAGCACTTTGACTGCTCAAAGAAGCAAATTCAAAAACAGGGGGAAACATGTGTTTTGGCAACTTTAAAGACATGGTATCAAGAACTTCTGCAGCAGCACGATCTGGTGCCAGATCATCATCGCCTTCTTCCCTATTAGTCGACTCTGTTAGTAGTGGGCACAGAACTTGAAGGATCGGGATGATCAATGAATGCTTCTTAAGAGAACTAGATTTGTACTTCGCAAGCCAAGAAATGATTTGAATAGCCTGATACATCAAAGCCATTAACAGCAAAGCATAGGGACAAAGGTAATATAAAAGGTATAAACTTTAACTGATGACGTGTGCTGGAATCCAGATTTGGACTTGAGCAAACCTCCAGAGAGAACTGGACAATGGCTTTGACAGAATCTCCAAGAAGTGGTGCTGGAGATTCAATCAGCTCATCAAATATCTCAAAAGCAATTATTGCAACATCTTCATCACCGGAGGCAATGCATTGTCTTGAAACGTTTAAGATGCTGGGAATAAATTCCCGAAATTTAATCTGTATGCATATGATAGTGATGCATCTTTAGAAATGCAGAATCAACATTTGAGTGTACAACTTCTTCTAATAGAAAGAATTACCTAGTTAACTAAACAAACTCAACAATTTCAAGTAAGTGTTTTTCGGGTCATTATGTAAATCAAAGAAAAAGAGTTAAGTAACTATTGCAAGTCATCATATAAGCAACTATTACAGCCTTGGTGTCAATATAACAATTTGTAACTCTGTGAGCTATATAAAATAAAGCCAAGTATAATATGGGGTAGAGAGATCAAATAGACTTACCACTTCAGCTGCATCATGAGTGAACTCGATAAAAGAGCCAACCGCCCTGTACAAAGCATATAGACTATATTAGCACTAAAAAGTCTTAAACTGTTTACAGTAAACCAAAAGTAAAACATTTGTGTGTTTTCTCACAAGTTTTAATGATAAAATATATTACTTGAGGGCGGCAACTCTAACACTATTGCTAGTCTCGTCTTGTAGACACTTGAGCAGAAGTGCTTGTAAATCGGCAAAATATGGTCGAAATGACTCCCCAATTGTCTCGGTTAATGAGCTGAACAATATCAATGCCACCTAGTGTCATAAAAAAGTACAACTCTTATTATTTTATTAAATATGTATGATGCTGGAGAGAGAGAAAAAGCAACTGAAATACAAGATATTGGTGCATCAAGCAAAATATGAACTTCTCTAAATCTCAGGAAAATATTTCAAACATATGTGATTCTTAACA
This sequence comes from Flaveria trinervia, assembly GCA_025506515.1. NCBI lineage: Eukaryota > Viridiplantae > Streptophyta > Magnoliopsida > Asterales > Asteraceae > Flaveria > Flaveria trinervia. The sequence goes on from CM046448.1 coordinate 23,550,585, forward strand.
GTATTTCGTTGAACGTGGATTTTCTTGCTAGATGGGTTAAACATATGTTTTCTATAATCATGGCAGTGCTTTATATGATCCGTGTGGTACTTGTATTTGTGTGCAAGTAAGTATTAACAATAATAATGATACATCGGAATTTGTAGAAAGAATTAAGTTTATAATATCAGAAGACAAAGCACCTCTCTATGGTCCTCTTGTGGACTCTGACTGCACTGGAACAAAAATGGCAGTAAATCTGGCCATTCTCCACCAGGAACCGCATACTTTGCAATAATACTCACCACATTTGCACTAGCCCGCCTCACGGGTGGACTGAAAAAACAAAATATCCATCAGAAACAATTACTCCTACTTTGTTGATAAGAAGAACCAAACCAGGATGATGCAAAACATAGAATTCATTTTAACTAAACATGAGTACTGCATAAAGGGGATAACGAATAAGATTAATCATTAATGTGTAACAAAATCTCTAAAAAGACAAAAAAAATGCTTTTATGAGCCTTGATTTCTCGTTAAGGTCAAAACGAGACCATTAAATGAATACCATTGAACTTAATCAGTCCATCAAAACAAAATTACAATATGCTTATGACCGTCTCAGCTTGACAATATCACCATAACTCAAATTAGACTTCCAAGTTCAAGTTCCAGTAACTTAAAGCCAGTTATCCTGATAGCCATTTTAAACTTCCTAAACAATATTTGCATAGTATTCATACAGTTCTTCGTTTCTTCAGCCACAATTCTACACTTCTCCACCAAAAAAAAAACTATCCCACAACAATCATGTTACCCAATCAAAAGTAACTCAATAGATGCGTATTCTTCAATCAAACGTTTCACTTTCTCTCCTCTTTCGCGCTAATCAACCATACCAAACTTCAATCTCACGAAAAACCTCATCTAACTGACAACCACACCACAATTAAGACAAACCAACACAAAACAAATATCAACAAAGCAATGATTTCCAAACCTGTGCTCCATGGTGATGCTATCAATAAGCGACTGTTTGACATTCTGTCGGTCCTGCGGCGGCAGCTTGGCCCAATGTCCGGTGATCTTCTTGCGGAGGAGCACGGCGGCGAGCTGGCGGACGTTGGGCGTTTTGGCGGTACGGAGGTGGAGGATGAGGGCGGGAACCACCTGTGGATCTTTGGCTAGACGCTTGATTTGGTCCTCCGCTTGCCGCCGTGCGTCGTTATCGGGCATCAAGAATTGAATGAGCAGAAGCTCTAGGGATTGCGACATTGTGGCGGAGATGAGGGTTTTGGTGGTGGTGGTGGCGGTGGTGGTGGTTGTGGCGGCGGCGGTGGCGGTGGCGGCGATACTGTGGTTTTGGGGTTTTGGGGAAAGAGGAGTGTTGTTGGGGGTTGGGATTTGGGAGTGTGTTGGTCCTTTTATGTTTGTGGAATTGTACATGTGATCTTTGTTGCACCGACATGTGTTTTTGTATAAATTTATGTCGAGACGACGAGTGGTTTTGCATAAATTTATGTTGAGGCGACGTGTGGTTTTGTATAAATTTATGTCGAGACGTAGATACCATATGAGAATATCGTGAGGATGTGTTTAAGATTTTTCTGTATGTTATGTATGTTGTGAAAATGAGCTGTAATTAGACACGAAAATAAGTTTAAAATAAATTAAGCTAAAGTATGGTATTTTTACGTGACTTTGTTTGAATGAAGTTCATAGTGTATTTGGTTAAATAGCTATATTAGTAGATTGTAATGGTGTTTTTGAAATTTAAAAAAATATTTTACTTGTAAGTTATAAAAGAAAAACAAAATACGGATTATGTCAGCGAAGTGTGTAGCTCGGTTTTAAATAAAATTTATATTAAACTTTATATAAAAATAAGCATGATATGACGATATTTTGTGGATATGAGTGCTAAGGAACACGGAAACGGAGATAAAAAATAATAGAGAAGTAATTATATATGATATTTGATCCGGATTCGTTTTGGATAAAATTTATAACGAAACATAAAAAATAAACATATCAATGTTATTTCAAAATTTTAAAAAACATTAAATTTTATTATTTATAGAAGAAAAACAAAAATATGTCTAAAATGAACCACAAACATTAAAATTATAATAATATAAAAGTTAATTTTATTATAAATTTTTCATACTATCACCCATTGTCAATAATAATCCATACTATTAATTTGTTTGATAATACTTTCAACTTTTCATTTTTGTTACTAATAACAATTACGGTAATTCTTGTTTTGCATTTATTACAAATGACAATCACATAAAAAACGCAATATAAGTGTTAAATATTTATACTAATAAAAAAAATTGTAAATACTTGTATACTCAAAAAGAACTATTAAGTATCTATATATTATAGTTATAAGGTGATATGATCGAAATCTTTGTTATTATAAATAAAATAAAAATTTTTGTTTCAAAATAAACATTTTAGAAGAAAATCATTTTTAAAACTTTCTTATTCATAACTCCTAAATTTAATTATTTTTGTTTATAAGAATTTTACTTTTTAAAAGTATCAATTTCAAATTATTTTGCAAATTTAGAAAACTTTGATGTTTTAGTAAATTTTATTATTTTATAAAAAATGTTTTCTAGAGATAAAATTACTAAAAGTCTATTTTGTAATTTATAAAATATTAATTTTAATCTAAAAAAAATTAAATAATTTTATTAGTAATTAATATAACTATTTAATAAGAGGGAGAAGGGTAAAAAATTTGATGAGCACGAATGTGATATTGAAACGTGTCCATCTTAGTTATCATTTATCAAAGATAATTATACGTGCACATGTATATGTAATGATGTATTTGAAAAATAATTCATCGATTTGACCAATATATTCTTTACATGTAGAAAAAAATCATTTTAACTGAATAACAAACCAATTTAACTAAATAAAAAAATGAAATAATCAAACAAAACCGACAAAAACGTCAAATTATTTGTTAACTATTTTAAAGACAAACCACCATTTGAATAAAAATTACTAATTTAACTTAAATGGATTGATTATGGTTTTATGATAATCAAAGCTTTTGGCTATTTTTTCAATATAAAACAATAAACTAGTCAAACGATAATGCTTAACCATACGTCTTGGCAAATGGGTTAAACAAAACTCAAGAATAAGTAGTGAACAAGTTGATACTTTGATGGAGCAGTGGACCATCAGTACAAAGTTGTAACAAACGTTTTTTCACTAAAAATGGAATAAAAGGAAATTTGTGAATTTAATGAAAAACAAGGAACTAAACATTGGGTTTTGTAACTTACTCTTAGCTAACATCCTATCTCAAATCATTTGCATTAAACTTTAATCAATCGCATTGACTTCTAGTTTATCCATATTGTCATTTACTTAGTTGCATGAACTGTTAATTCATATGTAGTAGTATTGTTACTCGTATTGGTCTGTAAACTCACCCACATTTGAATTGTTACTCACATTGGACCTATTCTCTTGTGTTAGCTTATACCTAACCTAATCCTAAATTGTAGTTCATCCACATTATGGTTATTCATCTACATTAGTTGATGGTCTCCGAATTGACATATACACAGATGTATCCGCATTTTGTTAAGTCATCCACATTTGGTTAGCCGTCTGCTATCAAATTATTGTTACTCGCATTAGTGAGTACATAGGATATTTTTATCGAGCATGTTTGAGTAAGTGTTAACTAAGAGATTGATTGTTATAAACATGTTAATTGTTTCTACTTTATGGATCCTTACATTCCTAATTAAGTTATGTGATGTAATGGAAGTTATTATAAAAGTAACATGTATAACAAAGTACAACATTAATGGAATAATAACGACGATGGACAATAATAAAATGAAATGTGGGTCAAGAATGAAAAGTTTTTCAAGCACGGATGGATTTCACTTATGCGAGTTAATGGAGTGAAATGGACTTAACTTATGTTAGTTAAACAACTACAAGAACCCTTTAAACACATGCAGGCTGGTGGGTTGCAACATTTGCATTATGGGTCAACTATTAGAGTTTTAGCTAACCATGAATGTTTGCTGACAGAGGTTAGACATTTATTGTCGGCTCAATGTTTTGGACTCTTGATTTGTGCAACCCCACTTTATGGGGTATGGAAAGATAATGAATGAAATAAAAGCAGTGAACGCTAAAAATGACTATATAAAAGTCAAATTGACCGATATGAATAATAAATATGTGTTCATTAAAGAAAGATAAACATATATTTTTTGCATGTGTTTTAAAATTAAAACTCACTCGGTTACACTAATTTTTATATACATATTAATTTGAAAGTAATGGCTAAGGCTGAAGATGGTATATAATTAAAGCCATCTGGCATCAAAGCTAGCATCCTTAGTTGGATTAAATGACATTTTTCTACAACATACAATTATAATGTTTTGATATAAGGACAATCGAATATTATTGACAAATTATGTTATGAAATGTTTTATACTATAATTGACTAGTTGTAAGGACTCTTAGGTTTAACCAATGTGCTTTGTTTTATCAACCAAGTATAAAAGACAAAACTCAAAGTCAACATTAATAATGCATACGAGGCACATTCAAGACTTGTGTATTTTTTGTAATGAGATTTATAAGTCGATTTATAAAAACCCACATATAATCCTATATATGAAAAAGAAAGTTAAGGAATAGTTGGTTTTTGGTCATTTGAGCTTGGCCGCAAAACTTCCCGTTATTTGCATTACGCCCCCTTTTTGTCTTCTTAATAAAGTTGGGTTTTGTACCTTCCTCGTTTGGTGGTAGGGAGATACAGAGAGAGAGATGGTCCAACCGTCGTTGAGGCTGCTTTGAGTGTTGCCAAAAGCAGCCGTTGGCCGGCAACTCCCACAGCGACCCTTAGGCTTCACCGCCATCTTTCTGCCAACGGTGGTTGCTCCGATACCGACGATTCTCACCACCGACAACCTTTTGCCTCCTATATGTCTTTGATAGGTTACCGATTATGGTATTGAGCAACTTATTTCATTCGCTCAAACCCTTTAGGGTTTCAGGCATTGTGTTTCAGTTGCAGATCAATGATGGCATGAAGGTCTGTTTCCACGTGTGGTGTCGGCGATACTCAGATTCATCAGGATTTGATCCATTTATAGAGGTGATGCGTATTCAGTTGCCGTGAAATGCAGGTAGGAAACAAACTAATTTTATATAACAATTTAAGCTTTTATGAAAATTTGTGATAGAAAAGATTAATATAAAAGAAGCAAATGTTATATTGGAATGAACGGTACAACAATATGCATCCTTCACACTAGGTGATCAAAAGACACATTAGATGGTTGATTCCCCTCAATTATGGAATATGAAATTATAACTAATACATGTTTTTTTATTGTTTTGATATATAAAAAAATGTCTACTCGCCTAACACGATCAATGCACAGATCAACTACGGATCGATTGTGTTTGTAGTAAATTTTTGGTTCTATGTTTTTCATTTATGTAAACTAACATTCTTTCAAGAACTATAACATTCATATATATACGTATAAATATATATGTATATATATATACACGTATATATATACGTATCTATATATACACGCTGAGTGGCTTTACTATTTCTACAGAGAATACCATTTCTGGGAGAAACACTTATGATATTAGAACTCATGCCTTATCGAGCATGTTATCCCATTTTTAAATTAGTTTATTCTGCAGCAGGATTTCTAATCCTAACAGGAAAAGGAGGGAAATAGATACTCAATTTAAAGTGAGCAAACAGAATTCCATACTCGATCTCATAGATACATATAGAATTTTGCTACATATATATATACGTATATATATACGTATATATACGTATACGTGTATATATATATATATATATATTATATATATATATATATCTTTTAGCGTATGAATCCTTAAATATTATAGAATTGATAAAAGATATATATCATGAAGAGTATGTCATTTAGTTTTTTAAATTGATGCATCATCTGTATGGTTGTCAAATTCGCAACTTCGATGTTTGCGTGATATGTGACTTAACTAATAAGATTGCAAGCACATTATTCCATAGTAACATATATATTTTGGTAATGTAGTAATATTAATCTCAAGTTACTAATGATTATTGAAATAAATGATGAATATCATATGTTCACACACAATTTAATTTTGTTGAGACAAACTCTAAATGTCCAATTGATTGCATAACCAATAATAATAAGAGCAAAAGTTCATGTTTATGTTTGGAACCATTACTTACATATAGAAATAGTAATTCACATCAGTCCTATGTGTTGTTGTACTCCTTGTTATAATTATTTTTGGTCAGGAACTACATACATGACATCTAAGGTCGTTATGTTGTGCAATATCTTATATAAATGTTTTGTAACATCCCGGGTTTCAAGGTGAGATGTAATAGTTAAAATACAAAAAAATATAAACGTAATATTTCATATATTGTTAAACGAGTAAGAAACGAGTGAAATGACTATTTTATAATTTAAAGTTTTAAACGAATTTTAGTGTCATAAGAGACCGTTTAAATATATATAAATATAATAATATATTATATTTAAACGTGCTTTGTTTTTAACGAAACTTGGGTCGACTCGTAGAAAAAAATAAACTCGTCTCAATGACATATTTAACATTTTATAAGACGTTATATTAGAAAGTTACAAGAGAAAAATAAAGTATGCAGCTGAATTAATTATAAAAATATAATAATAATAATGTTAAAGAAACATACAGAATAAGAAGAAGCAGCCAAGAAAGAAGCAAGCACACAAGCACGTCATATCATCCCACATCAGAAGTAATTCACCCGTCTGCTGACTCTCCTTATATACAGAAACCTTAAGGTTTAGTTTAGATTATAGGTTTTCTTGGAAACCCTATAATTTTTAAAAAGAATTCCAAGTAATCGATACCCCATTGAGTATTGTTATTATTCATTTTTAGAGCTCAGGTAGGAGCGCGAGTAGAGAGACTCTACATCAAATTGTTGTGGATAGTTTAAAAATATGTTATCGTTTAAGTTTATGTCAAGTTAATTATTATTTATTTTATATTTAGATTATTATTATTAGGAGTAGTTTTAGTATTATTAGTATTATTATTTTTTCAGGCGTTAGGTTTGTTGTTAGGGGTGGGTATTGGATAGCTTAGCCTTAGTTAGGCATGAACTGATCATCCATGCTTAAACAAGGTAGCGTAAACCAATATCCAACCATGACAATAACTAGTTAGTTTTGTGATTACCTAATCTAAGATTACTTAAACTGTATCAGGACCTACACATAGGGGTGTTCAAAGTCGGATATCCAAAAATTTCGGATAGTGATTCGGATATCCGAAATTCACTTTTTATTTTTTAGTTTTTTACAATAATTAGACATATAATATTATAAAAACTAATATAAAAAACTAACTCATATCATAAAAGTCACAATATAGTGTAACACCCGGTTATTTATCTCTTTTGAAGCCGACGAAAGGAGAAAAAGAAATAAAGTCCTAAGTTGAGGGACCAAACTCGCCAACGAAAGAAAGTCGGGTGAGTGAGAGTATATAAGGGAGAGGGCAGCCCTTACCCTCTCCCCACACTCACATTTCAGCCAAAAGAAAAAGAAGAAGAGAGAAAGGAAGAAAAGTTGGTTCGGGTTGGTTCGAGTGAGCCAAAATCATTGAGAAGCGAGTCAAATCGAAGCTCTTCTCTTCGTGGTTGTTTGTGTGAGTTCTGGGACCCTCCTTTAAACGTTTTGAATGATTTGGGGCTGGAAAACATCTGAAAATCGGGTTTTTGAGTGTGTACATATTTGACCCGTTTGTGTATGTGTATGTGTGATGATCCGTTTGAGCCTTGTTTGTGAGCTTGTGTGTGCTTGAATGGTGTTGTAGTATGCATCCCTAAGGTTTAGGATGGTCGATTGGGCTTAGAATGAGTTTAGATGAGTTTGGAGGTCGAAAATGGAAGTTTGCGTTCGGCTGGAACGGCATTCTGCACCGGCTAGGGCTAGGCCACTGACTGGAGACCGAATGGAGGCCATACGGCCGAAGAGGTGCGATTGAGGTCCATTCGCACGATTGAAGGTCCAGTCGCATAAGTGCTCATCCACATTAGTCCCATTCGCGTGAGGTCCATCTACATTAGTCCATTCGCACGATTGGGTGTTCATTCGCATGAGTGTTCATCCGCATTGGTTTATTCGCATGATGTTCCGTCGCATGGAGGCCATGCGACTGAAGGGTGTCCGTGCGCCCGAATAGGGCTGTTGCACCCGAGGTGAAGTGTAGTTTAACTTTTGACTTTCGGGGGAAAGTGCAGATGTAAGTTTTGATGTAAGGGTTCCCGTAAGACCATGTAAGGTGACGATTGAGGCCTTAGAAAGCATGCTAGGCATGATGATGATGTTTCATGTTTATGTATGATGCATGTTATGTATGTGTGATGTTGCCCTGTATGACTTGTTGACTGTACACGCTGATGTTCCTTATATGATGTATCCTTGTTTGGTTCCTGTGACCTTATTGTTTATGATATGAACGAAATTAAGTATTACGTAACGTAAAGTGGAAGATAATGAAAAGTGGAACTGATGAATGCATGCATTAATGAATGATGAAGTAATGAAAGTCTTGCAAGTATTGGATATCGGGACACGCCATTAAGGTGTTAGCCCAACGGTGTGCGGTTCGCTACCCCGAGAGGAGGCACATCGGGGTCCTTCTCTGTGGTCGACCATTTATATATAACCTCTACCGCTTACCCCTAGTATTGTGGCACCATGTTTAGCTGTCTATTTATAGACTTCGGCCCAGTAGCTAAATAGTTTCGGGGTAGCATATGGTATTGGTACGGAAGATATCCGATGCGCAAAAGAAGATGTAAGATGAATGAACAAATGAAGAAGATAATAATGAATTTTCTATGTGTACGTATGGTGTGTGATCATGCAGAAGTAACAACGGTTTTTAACAAAAGAAAAGTATGCTTTATTTTATAAAACTAGAACTCACTCAGCAACACTGACTTTGATGTGTTTCCAGTTGGCAGGTAATGGTTGCTGAGGATGGCACGAGGTGGCTACTCAGCTCTTTTGGGATGACATCCATTTATTTAATGCTTTTGTGATATAATGCAACAATGTATTTTGTAACCGATTGACGATGTATTATTTGGCAAAAGTTTTTATAATGAAATGTGATGTCATTTTTTGAATGTTTCTGCTGCAACCCTTTTGTAAGACAAATGTAAATATATGTTTTGTGTGCGATAAGTAACAAACTGTAAGCGTCCCGGGAACGGGGCCGTACAAGTTGGTATCAGAGCCAAAATTTAAGTGAAATGGGTAAATTTTCAAAATAAACCTTAACTTAAACTGAGAATGGGACGGAAAGGGAATGGGATGCCAATCTGAGTAGCTGCATGCCATCAGGTATTTTCTTTAAAGATAACTGGTATTTTGTGCGCATGTTATGTGTTATGTGTTGTTTGTGGATTTAAATACTGATGTAGTCAGGATAGGTAATGCTCGGGGTGTGAAGAGTAAAGTAAGTGGCTAATCACAACTGGCTACTGTAATTAGGGACTTACTATACTTGACATAAACTGAGTTGTTCCCTTGAATGACCGTGTTGGTGTTTGAATCTTTCAGTGTGCGTGTGAATGGCCGGTGGTAGATCTTCGAATGCCTCGTGTGGTGGAGGTCACGGTGCTGAACCGCGACCCAAAAGAGGGAGACCCAGAGTTGAGAAGGTGGTTCATGAAGAACCAGAGACCCCTCATCCAGAGGGTGGCAACGAGAGCGTCAATCTGAGAGCCTCAGTAAAGGAGGATGTGGTGGAAGAAGTTCATCAGGTCATGCAGACGATCCTACCGTCTGTGGTGACCGGAGTGATCAAGGCAGTAAGAGAAGGGGAAAGAAAGGAGAGGAATAGGTCCTCAGGAGGACGAGAACAACCAGAGCCTGAAACGGTTCCATCTGATGACAAAGAGGAAGAAGAAGAGCCTGTGCCGGAGATAGCACGAGGCTGTAACTATGGGGCGTTTATGAGATGCAAGCCCCCTACCTTCGATGGTAACGACATTGCTGCTGCCACGCATCGGTGGGTGAGGGAAATGGAGGTTGTTCTTGATATCAGCAAGTGCCGGGAGGACCAGAAGGTGAAGTTTGCTACCCATTCTTTTATGGACTTGGCTTTGTGCTGGTGGGACAACATAGTCCAAGCCGAGGGTAGCCGGGCGATAGGAAGGATGAGGTGGGAGGAGCTGAAAAAGTTGGTGATTGAGGAGTTCTGCCCTCATAGGGAGATAGATAAGATAAGAGAGAGTTCCTGCAACTGGAGGCGGGAACCATGACACACTAGCAGTACACCACCAAATTCAATGAAATGGCATGGCTCGTGCCGGATTAGGTGACGCCTCTGTCTCGGAAGATCAAGAGGTACATTCAGGGCTTACTGGTGGATGTTCACAGGCATATGATCGCCGCCTGACCAAGCACGTTTAGGTCGGCGGTCGATTTGGCAGGGAGGCTATATGTTGAGCGGGAGGTGGTGGTGACTGAAGCGAACAAGAAGGGCGGTGGTGATCGGAACTGGAACGGGAAAAGGTTTGGTCGGGGTGATGCCTCGACGGGAAACAAAAAGGCACGGGTGGACAACCGCCGTGGGGCCACCTCGAGTGCGGGGTCAAAGAGGTGTGGCAAGTATGGAAGGGAGCATGCGGGAGAATGTACGATGGCATTGAATATGTGCTTCAAATGTGGGAAGACGGGGCACATCGCAAAGGATTGCCTTGCGGGAAAATGTTTTAACTGTGGGGAAAGTGGTCATATGAGTAAAGATTGTAAGAAGCCGAGGGCTGAGAGTTCCGGGGCGAATAAGACGGGAGGTGAAGGACCGAGGGCGAGCGCCAGGGCGTTTACCATGACACAAGAGGAAGCTAGGACAGACCCTGATGTTGTGTCCAGTACATTTCTAGTGAACCAAACTTTAGCTTCTGTGTTATTTGATTCGGGTGCCAGTAAAAGTTTTATTTCTGCTGCTTTCTGTGCTAAACTGCCTGTTAGTAGTAGATGTGTTGATGCGCCCTTTGATGTAGAAACTGCCATAGGTAAGTCTACCAGGATTTCTGAGATGATAGAGAACTGTGATGTGGAACTTGATGGTCATAAGTTTCCTGTTAGACCATTTGTGATGACCTTAGATGGTTTCGATTTGGTTCTTGGGATGGATTGGTTGGCGGACTTCGAGGCGAACATTATGTGTCGCAAGAAGATGATTCATTTGATAGCGCCTGATGGTAGTTCAGTGACGGTTTATGGTGATCGGGTTGCTACAATCCCGAAGGTGATCTCAATGGCGGTGGCAGGAAAGTGTATGAGGCGTGGATGTAGTGCCTACTTGGCCTATGTAAAGGATGTAGATACGCCAACACCACAACTATCCGAGGTACCAGTTGTGCGTGACTTTCCAGATGTATTCCCAGAAGACTTATCAGGAGTGCCACCTCACCGAGAGATCGAGTTTTAGATTGATCTGATACCGGGTGCCCAACCTGTTGCTTAGGAACCGTATCGGTTGGCTCCGACGGAGATGAAAGAGTTGATGGAGCAGTTGCAAGAGCTGCTTGACAAGGGGTTCATTAGACCGAGTATCTCTCCTTGGGGTGCTCCGATCCTGTTCGTGAAGAAGAAAGACGGTAGTATGAGGATGCGCATTGACTACCGCGAGCTGAACAAGTTGACGGCGAAGAACCGATACCCCTTACTGAGAATAGATAATTTGTTCGATCAGCTTCAGGGTGCCAGTTGATTTTCAAGGATAGACCTTCGATCTGGTTATCATCAGTTGAAGGTGAAGGAGCAGGATATCCCTAAAACAGCTTTTCGAACGTGTTATGGTCACTACGAGTTTCTTGTCATGTCCTTTGGTTTGACCAATGCGCCAGCTGCTTTTATGGATCCGATGAATCGGTTGTGTCGGCCGATGCTGGATAAATCAGTGATTGTGTTTATTGATGATATCCTGATTATTCGAAGAGTGAGCTTTAGCATGCCGGTCACATTCGGGAGGTTTTGAAGACGTTGAGAAAGGAGAAGTTGTATGCCAAGTTCTCCAAGTGCGCGTTCTGGTTACGCAAAGTTCAATTCTTGGGTCATGTGGTGAATCCTGACGGGATAATGGTGGACCCGACAAAGGTTGAGGCGGTTATGCAATGGAAGTCACCAAAGACGCCATCTGAGATCGTAGTTTCTTGGGTTTGGCGGGATACTATAGAAGATTTATCCCAGACTTTTCCAAGATCGCTTCTCCACTAACCAAGTTGACCCGAAAAGATGTAAAGTTTATATGGGGTCAAGCTCAAGAGAAGGTGTCTGATGAACTGAAGGCGAGGTTGACCCAAGCTCCTGTTCTGTCATTACTCAATGGAAGTGAAGATCTGGTGGTTTATTCCGATGCTTCCTACTCGGGGTTGGGGTGTGTGTTAATGCAGAGAGGAAATGTTATAGCCTATGCATCCTGACACTTGAAGGTTCATGAGGTCAATTACCCTACTCATGACCTGGAGCTAGCAACCGTGGTCTTTGCACTAAAGATCTGGAGGCACTACCTTTACGGGACGAAGTGCACCATTTTCACTAACCACAAGAGCTTGAAGTACTTCTTCGAGCAGAAGGATTTGAACATGAGGCAGAGACAGTGGTTGGAACTTATAGAGGATTATGATTGTGAGATCCACTACCATTCGAGCAAAGCCAATGTGGTGGCTGATGCCCTTAGCAGAAAGGAGAGGCCCGAGCTGATACGGGTGAAAGCTTACCAGTTGATCATGACCTCCGATGTGATGAAGCAAGTCAAGGAGTTTCAAGATGAAACATTGAAAGAAGATCATCTTAACTCTGAAAGAATGAGAGGTCTGGTCGCAGAGTTGGGTGAAAACACACACAGTGTTAGAACCCGGTTTGGTCGTGTGTGGATTCCTCGTTTTGGGGATCTACGGCTGAAGATCATGGATGAAGCTCACAAGACTCGATACTCTATTCACCCCGGTGCTACGAAGATGTACCAAGATATGAAGAAGGATTACTGGTGGTCGGGTATGAAGCGCGATGTAGTGGAGTATGTGAGTAAATACGTTACTTGTCTACATGTGAAGGCCGAGCATCAAAAGCCGTATGGGAAGATCCAACCTTTGGATATACCGGAATGGAAGTGGGAGCACATCACCATGGATTTCATTACGAAGCTGCCGCGTACTCTGAAAGGGTACGATGCCATATGGGTGATTGTTGACCATCTGACGAAGAGTGCTCAATTCCTACCGATCCACGAGACATACTCATCTAAGAGGTTGGCTGATTTGTTCATCATGGAAATTGTAACTCGTCATGGTGTGCTGGTGTATATTGTATCTGATCGTGACACCCGGTTTACATCCAAATTCTGGAAGAAATTCCATGACGCCATGGGGACGAGGTTACATATTAGCATGGCTTACCATCCCCAAACTGATGGTCAGTCAGAGAGGACCATTCAGACATTGGAAGACATGCTTCGGGCATGTGTGATTGATTTTGGGGGAAGTTGGGATGACCACCTACCGCTAGCCGAATTCTCATACAACAACTATCATGCCAACATTGGTATGCCACCATATGAGATGCTATACGGTAGGAGATGCAGAACACCCGTTTGTTAGGGTGATATTGGTCAGAAGGAGTTGCGAAGCGTCGAGGTAGTCGAGGTAATCGAGGTTACGACTGAGAAGCTCGAAAAGATCAAAGCCTTCATGAAGGCAAACTAAAGATAGACAAAAGTCGTATGCTGATGAACAACGCAAACCAATTGAGTTCCAGGTGGGTGACCGGGTTATGTTGAAGGTCTCACCTTGGAAAGGTATCATTCATTTCCAAAAGCGGGGTAAGTTGAGCCCAAGGTATATAGGCCTTTTCCGAATCATCGCTCGAGTAAGAGAGGTGGCCTATAGATTGGAGTTACCAGATGAGTTAAGTGGAATTCACCCGACATTCCATGTATTTCATCTGAGAAAGTGCTTAGCTGATGAAGACATGATTGTTCCACTGGAGGATATCGAAGTAGATGAACGGCTCAATTATGTGGAGCAACCAGTGGCAATCATCGATCGAAAAGAGAAAATGCTAAGAGACAAAGTGGTTCCCCTGGTGCGTGTACAGTGGAAGCACAGGAAGGGATCCAAGTCAACGTGAGAAACTGAGGAAGAAATGAGGCAACATTACCCACGTTTGTTTGAGGAATAACAGGTTTCGGGGACGAAACCTATTTAAGGGGGGTGGACTTGTAACACCCGGTTATTTATCTCTTTTGAAGCCGACGAAAGGAGAAAAAAAAATAAAGTCCTAAGTCGAGGGACCAAACACGCCAACCAAAGAAAGTCGGGTGAGTGGGAGTATATAAGGGAGAGGGTAGCCTTACCCTCTCCCCACACTCACATTTCAGCCAAAAGAAAGAGAAGAAGAGAGAAATGAAGAAAAGAGAAAGAAAAGTTGGTTCAGGTTGGTTTGAGTGAGCCAAAATTATTGAGAAGCGAGTCAAATCGATGCTCTTCTCTTTGTGGTCATTTGTTTAAGTTCTAGGACCCCTCCTTTAAACGTTTTGAATGATTTGGGGCTGGAAAACATCTAAAAGTTGGGTTTTTGAGTGTGTACATGTTTGACCCCTTTGTGTATGTGTATGCGTGTGTATGATCCGTTTGAGCCTTGTTTGGGAGCTTGTATGTGCTTGAATGGTGTGGTGGTATGCATCCCTAAGGTTTAGGATGGTCGATTTGGGCTTCATAATGAGTTTAGATGAGTTTGGAGGTCAAAAAGGGGAGTTTGCGTTCGGCTGGAACTGCATTCTGCACCAGCTAGGGCTAGCCGACCACTGGAGACTGAATGGAGGCCATACGGCCGAATAGGGTGCGATTGAGGTCCATTCACACGATTGAAGATCCAGTCGCATGGAGGTCATGTGATTGAAGGTCCAGTCGCATAAGTGCTCATCCGCATTAGTCCATTCGCGTGAGGTCCATCTACATTAGTCCATTCGTACGATTGGGTGTTCATTCGCATGAGTGTTCATCCGCATTGGTTTATTCGCACGATGTTCCGTCGCATGGAGGCCATGCGACTGAAGGGTGTCCGTGCGCCCGAATAGGGCTGTTGCACCCGAGGTGAAGTGTAGTTTAACTTTTGACTTTCGGGGGAAAGTGCAGATGATTTGGGGTTGTTTGTGAGCCAAAATCATTGAGAAGCGAGTCAAATCGAAGCTCTTCTCTTCGTGGTTGTTTGTGTGAGTTCTGGGACCCCTCCTTTAAACGTTTTGAATGATTTGGGGCTGGAAAACATCTGAAAATCGGGTTTTTGAGTGTGTACATATTTGACCCGTTTGTGTATGTGTATGTGTGTATGATCCGTTTGAGCCTTGTTTGTGAGCTTGTGTGTGCTTGAATGGTGTTGTAGTATGCATCCCTAAGGTTTAGGATGGTCGATTTGGGCTTAGAATGAGTTTAGATGAGTTTGGAGGTCGAAAATGGAAGTTTGCGTTCGGCTGGAACGGCATTCTGCACCGGCTAGGGCTAGGCCACTGACTGGAGACCGAATGGAGGCCATACGGCCGAAGAGGGTGCGATTGAGGTCCATTCGCACGATTGAAGGTCCAGTCGCATAAGTGCTCATCCACATTAGTCCCATTCGCGTGAGGTCCATCTACATTAGTCCATTCGCACGATTGGGTGTTCATTCGCATGAGTGTTCATCCGCATTGGTTTATTCGCATGATGTTCCGTCGCATGGAGGCCATGCGACTGAAGGGTGTCCGTGCGCCCGAATAGGGCTGTTGCACCCGAGGTGAAGTGTAGTTTAACTTTTGACTTTCGGGGGAAAGTGCAGATGTAAGTTTTGATGTAAGGGTTCCCGTAAGACCATGTAAGGTGACGATTGAGGCCTTAGAAAGCATGCTAGGCATGATGATGATGTTTCATGTTTATGTATGATGCATGTTATGTATGTGTGATGTTGCCCTGTATGACTTGTTGACTGTACACGCTGATGTTCCTTATTATGATGTATGTTTACCTTTCCTGTGACCTTATGTGTTATGATAATGAACGAAATTAAGTATTACGTAACGTAAAGTGGAAGATAATGAAAAGTGGAACATGATGAATGCATGCATTAATGAATGATGAAAGTAATGAAAGTCTTGCAAGTATTGGATATCGGGACACGCCATTAAAGGTGTTAGCCCAACGGTGTGCGGGTTCGCTACCCCGAGAGGAGGCACATCGGGGTCCTTCTCTGTGGTCGACCATTTATATATAACCTCTACCGCTTACCCCTAGTATTGTGGCACCATGTTTAGCTGTCTATTTATAGACTTCGGCCCAGTAGCTAAATAGTTCGGGGTGTAGCATATGGTATTGGTACGGAAGATATCCGATGCGCAAAAGAAGATGTAAAGATGAATGAACGAATGAAGAAGATAATAATGAAATTTTCTATGTGTACGTATGGTGTGTGATCATGCAGAAGTAACAAACGGTTTTTAACGAAAGAAAAGTATGCTTTATTTTATAAAACTAGAACTCACTCAGCAACGCTGACTTTGATGTGTTTCCAGTTGGCAGGTAATGGTTGCTGAGGATGGCACGAGGTGGCTACTCAGCTCTTTTGGGATGACATCCATTTATTTAATGCTTTTGTGATATAATGCATCAATGTATTTTGTAACCGATTGACGATGTATTATTTGGCAAAATTTTTATAATGAAATGTGATTTCATTTTTGAATGTTTCTGCTACAACCTTTTTGTAAGACAAATGTAAATATATGTTTTATGTGCGATGAGTAACCAAAATCTTAATCTAAAGTAAAAATATATCTAAAATTCTAAAAAATAAAAAAATATTTTTTTAGTTTTTGGATAATCAGATATCCAAATATCCAGAACTTTTGAAAATCATTATCCGAATCCGAATCCAAATTTTTGGATATCCAAAAGTTCGGATATTTCGGATTCGGATTTTTGGACTGGATTTTCGGGTTCGGATACTAGGAAAGGTTATCAACTGTTGGGCAACTACTAAACATGTGAGTTTTTTTCTTAAATGTTTTCTAAAACAGGATGTGATGTTCTTATAACTGGTAATAATTGAACAACTGACTATCAATAGCATGTGTGATATGTGAAAATGCTTGATAGAATGCTTGAGGGTTGCTTGTATGATTCTGCTTTAGCTAATGGAGTTTGTATACATAGCCTGGTTATGTGAATTTATATTGTGTTTACTCTGTTCCTATCTGTTTGCCATGGTTATATCTACTTGATGCAATTGTCAATACTAATATGTTTTGAATCTTGAAGAATACTATGTTTATGAACTCACAAGATTTATGCTGAGTCCCAAATGTTTTCTTTTTGGACACACGTTCTAGGTGCCAAAAGATTGCAAAAATTGGAGATCACGGGCTAGGTTACGAGAAAATAGATGTCTAAGGCGCTACTGAAGATTCAAATCTCTAATATAGTTAAACTGATGTAATGGTGTTATCTAGCATGAAAAATATAATGTATGCTTTGATGTATAGTCAAAGTTAGACTTCCGCTGTGAACTCCAATATTACTATGTGTTCTGTATTTCCGATGCGTAACGCTCCCCACGGTGTGCCCTGGGAGGCGGGCGTTACATGTTCTATTACAACGCATAAAGATGGTACCTCAAATGAGGTTGTGAATGTGTGTTGGGTATGAATAACTTTCTATAATAACGTAACTAGAGCCGATAATGAGAAATTTGCTTACAGCTCAGTTTATTGGTTTCCTTATTAAAAAATCGTCATTCTCAACATGAGGGAGAGATATAAGGCAATTGGGGAATAACATAAGCTAAAATGAATTATCAATGTCTCATATTGATCCTTAAACTAAACAATGTGAACTAAAAGTTTAAAGGATAATTCATTTGATAATTTTATGAATTAATTACCAGACATATTCACTAACCTTATAAAGGGTGACTAGGTCACATGTATCAACTACTAATGCTACAATTAAAATTAAAGTCCTAGAAGGACAACCACATGATATTGGTAATAAGTTTAAGGCATGTTTAAATCATGGTAAACTAGTCGATTCTAAAAAAATAAAAATCCTTAAAAATTGAAACAAAAATGAAAATGATCAACTTGAGGTAAAAGTAAAAGGTCCCTTGAAAGAGATTAGATATGATGGTTCTCAAAGAACCTCAAGTACTTAAAGATAAAGAGATCTTAATGAATTATATCATGTCTAGAATGTATGGAATCGAAATAAAATCGATGTAAATGATAATTTGGTATATAGTAGCGCTTGAAATGATGAAAATAATAAGAATCAAGAAATAAGATATGCCTATAAATGAAAATGATTGGAAAAAAAAGACACAATATGACAGAGTTAAAATTCTCTAACGAAATAGAACATTAATGGACTTGTTGTCCACATACATGAAGTTGAAAATTATAATAAATATAAGTGAGGTCTTTATGCTAAAGAGTTATATGAAATAATGCGAGAAATAAAGCAAAATTGGTGGCACAAGGATTTTTTATATGTGAGGAGATATATTTTTAAATACCGGATGTAATGTTATTGCAAATCTGATTAGTTTGATAGTAGTAAGAGAGAATAGATATGCCTCCTATAAATGTTACGACTCACATGATAATAAGATTTGCATGAAATCCATGAAGGATATAAATATTAGAATCATGTAAAGAAAGTTCTTGAGAACAATATGATTATTAATACAAATACAAATTTGAATATGTTATTATGATTATATATATACATTGTTGAGTTGTGTATACCTGAAACTCCTCATGAGTTTCTTAAGATAGTTGAATCCTTAAAATATGATTCATGAAAAAGTTTGATAAAACTAAACTTTTGTATTGATTTACAAGTTAAACATCGATCGATGTAGTTCTTGTATACCAATACACAATTATATTTTATGATTATCATATATTGATAAAAAAAGGAATTTGTACAACATGCATACTAGAGATGAAACTAATAGTGATGGAGTCTTTGTATATGATGTAAAATTTGATTTGCAAAATGAACAACTATATATGTCAAAACTTCTAAAAGGTGCTTAAACGTACATAATTCGTTAAAATGAAAAGACTTATATGGTGGTTTGTAAATGCTTGAAGCAATAAAGTTGAGAAATGTATATATTCAAGTCCAATGTGTTATAATTGACTCATTGCTTATCTCAAAAAAGAAAGATGGATGCAATTGCTTCATGTGTCTTTATTAAAACATCAATATCATGTTTACATATATTTTAAGATATCTTGATTTATTTGATCTCATGAAGAGATTTGAAAGTTCAAATGATTAAGAACAAATTTAAAATTAAAGATGATATTACATATATGTATTAGTTGGCATATGGATTACTTTTGTGCATAACTCAATTTATATAAAAGAGACGTTGAAATATTTGATATAATTTGGTTACCAATATGCTTCTACAAAAAATAATTAGTCATGGTGAATATGTATGATTGATTTAAAGAATATCTTTGATCACCTTTTATAAAGGTATACGATTATATATTATGTTATAGTTTGTTTCTTGAAAACAACTATGAAAATCAGGTAAAACTAGTATTTGAATACCATTAAGGTACGAAATTTATGTGATTATACTTTACTAACCCATCAAAACAAGTTTGGTTAGTCTTTTTATGCACGAAACGTAAAACAACAAGATCGTGGATCTTATGGTATTAATTACGAGCCGATTCGATTCAAGTCTTGCATGAAAATAATTCATCATTGCTCTGCATAAGGATTTGTCATTGAAATATCAGTGACGAATTATTAACTACAAAAGTCTTATAGAAACTTTCATTCAAGTTCATACTCACTAATTAAGGTTATATAAATAAAGGGGAATAATACGCAATGCACTATTTTTTCTTTAGGTATGGATTTTCCTAGCAGTGTACGAAATATATGAGATTATCTTTACTACTATATAATACATCTCTTTGGATAGAGATGTAATTTTACAAAAAATACAAGTTTTAAAGCAATATGTATAAATGAGTGCATCACATTTAAAAGAGGTAGAATAGGAATTTGATTAAAAATGTAAGACACTTTAGGGGTAATATGATGAATTTATCCATTAAATTTTATAAAACATGACATTTTTGCCTTTGTCTATATCATGTATTTAATAAATATTATTAATATATTATTTAATAATATAATATTATTTAATTCACTTCATTAAATTTTATTTTATCTATGATACTATAAATTGACATTTAAATTTATATTTACTAATTATATTTTTATAACTAAATAATATATTAATTAAGTATATTATTTTATTTAAATATTTAAGTATATAACTTATATAAATCTTTATATTTATAATAACTATAATACTAATATTTATTGGATCAAGAAGAAGACTAATGCAACCAAAACTAGATCACTTAAGTTATTTCGGTGCTGCATGCAAAGGGTTCCGAAGCTTATCATGGAACTTCCGAAGGTTGTAGAGTTCTTTCGAAGACAAAGGGAAAGTCCAACTTCCGAAGACAGAACTCTACTTCCGAAGACAAATGCATATTTCCGAAGTTCAAGACTTAGAAGAATAAAGTAAAGACCACTTCCGAAGTATGATGAAAAGAAGAAGCCTCCGAGCTTGGAAGAAGCAGCCTCTTCCGAAGTATAAAGTGGCTTCGGAAGTACTTACTCTTCCGAAGCCATTTAAGCCTTCGGAAGACACTGTTATAACCAGTGGACACAAGTATGGTCTCTGACACTCCGCTGCAGACTTCTGATACAACATGGCTTCTTCCTAAAGAACCATGTTGTTGACCATATTTTATTCCACTGTTTACCTTTTCATGATAGTATAGTTGCCATCTTTAGTTGGTGACAAAAGGTAAGTCAAGGACATGTCCTGACTACCAAATCTCATATAAGACTTTATCCGAGATACCTTAACTATAGTCTTGTAGCATAGGCTTTAGCTAAGGATCTCAGCTGGTATCACAGTATATCCGGCTATAGATAGTATTATATATAGGTTCTCTTTGTAACTCATAGAGGTAAGATTATCATCTGCTTATAAGAGTTTTTGTATCTTGAGTTGAGAATCAATATATAAAAGTATCTTGAAAATTATCTTTTTGTGTTCTTAGTTACTTTTCATATTGTGATCAACTGTTATTGATTCTTACCCGAGTGTGATTCTAGGTGTGTTTGAGAGAAAACATTTGTGTTTAAGTGACAAACCCGATCCTGCAATTGGTATCAGAGCATCTCAGCTCTTGATTGCGTGATTTAACCATCCAAATCAACCAGTTTTCACTCCTCCCTACCACCCACTCACTCAATGGCCCTCAACAAATCTGAAGTAGAGATGGGGACGATGACCAAATCACCTATCATCACCCCTGAAAACTTCAGGTCTTGGAGTAGAAGAATGTAAGGCTTCATTAGATACCAAGACAGCAAAATGTGGAACTCCATTGTCAATGGACCGTACAAGCCAAAGGTGGCTTCA
The DNA here is from genome assembly GCA_025506515.1 of Flaveria trinervia. NCBI lineage: Eukaryota > Viridiplantae > Streptophyta > Magnoliopsida > Asterales > Asteraceae > Flaveria > Flaveria trinervia. The sequence continues at coordinate 23,572,196 of CM046448.1, forward strand.
CCTGGTGGAAATGGTGCCATGATAGAGAAAGCTGTCGAGGACTATTCTGATGAAGACAGAAAGAAGATGGACATCGATAGCAATTCTATGACTATTCTCATGACTGCAATACCAAACTCTATTATGATGGGGTTCGAGCATTGCAAGACTGCCAAAGAATTGTTTGATGCACTTGCTCAGATGTATTCTTGCTCCAACGACTCAAAGAAGGACTCACTGAATCAGCAGTTCGAGAACTTCACTCATATTGCTGGAAAGACCCTCAGCCAGCATTACTTCAGGTACATGGATCTTATCTCTTCCCTTCAGTCTGTGAAGATCACTCCTGAACTTAGAGATCTCACCAGAAAGTTCATGAGTGCTCTTCCAAATGAGTGGACATTCTACTATGTCTCTATCAAGAGAACAGAAAACTTGAACGCTCTTTCCATGATTGAGCTCTATGGCATCCTTGATGGATACCGTCTAGAGATGGAGAGTAAGAAGGGCCACCAAACAAGCAGACCCATGAGTCTTCCTGCTAGCAACGCTTTAATGGTTGCTGAAGGCTCATTAACCCCTCAACCTCAGCATTTCCTGACTTATCAGCAGCCATCCTGCTCTTCTGGTCCCTACATCACTTATCCTGAGACTCTAAGGTCTCAACAGGCTCAACACAATCCCTTCCAGGAAAGTTATGCCTTTGTTTCAGGAGGTGGACACTCAGGAGATTTTCAATACTGCTTTGATGACGTTGAGTGTTTTAGCCCAGATGATGTAGAGTACGTGGACATTGTGCAGCAGATGGCTCTCTTAACTTACAGAGCAAAGAAGTTCTTTAGGAGAACTGGAAGGCATTTCCCTCAAAACCTAACTACCAGAAAGTTCGGGTTCGACAAGACTAGGGCAAAGTGTTACAACTATAACCAACTGGGTCATTTTGCAAGGGAATGCAAGGCTCCCAAGACCAATCCGGGAACTCCACAAGCCTCCACACATCCCTCAACCTCAAAGCCCACTGAGAAGTCGACTGAACCAGTCGCAGTGGCTCAAGAAGTTGACTGGAGCTTCATGGTACAGGATGTGACTCCTGCTCAAGCTCTCATGGCCGGAACAGATGATGCCCAGGTATATGAACATCTTTGCACTCCAGCCTGTATACTAAAGTTAAACTCTATCAGGATTACAATATGGAAATCAGATCTGACATTGAGTCTTTAAATATTCTAAAATCTGATTTTAAAAGAGCTGAATCTGACTATCAAAAGAAAATTGATGAGTTGAAGAAAACCGTATCTCTTTTAAAACACAACACATCAACTACAAGACTCAAATCAAGGATCTGATATCCAAATTGTCTGAGGCTCAAGCCCAGCTTGTCACTGCTGAGGCTCAGGCCAGGAAGCATGCTATCTTTGAGCAAAACTTCCAAGCTATTCTTGCATCATCCTCCCATTCCAAACTCTGTTATCAGAACAAAGAAGGGTTGGGAACCAATGAAATTGCTCCACCACATTCCTATGAGTCTATTAGACAGCCTAGTTGTGGTACTAAAGAGCAAGAGGTTCCAACTGCTGACCCTTTCTTTCCAGAGTTAAAGGATGAGGCACCAATAGTGGCCACAACAGGGAAGGAACAGGTAGATATACCCATCGCCTCCTGTGATGATCAAATCCTAACCACTAAAGCCAGAAGAAGCAGAGCTAAAGCTGCTAGGAGAACTTCTAAGAAGTGGTTGAATCCAAACTGAAGATTGACCCCAAACAGAAGGGTGTCTTTGTCTCAACTGGATTCCAAGTGATTGGTACTTCTGATTCAGGAAAGGAATGTAATACCAACATTCCTGTCCTACCAAAAGATCAGAAGTTAAAGGAAAAAGTTGCTGACGAAGAAAAGAAAACCAAGAAACAGCAACCCTCACTTTCCCAAAAGACTAACATTGCATGCATCATGTGTGGCCTGCAAAATCACATGGCAAAAGATTGCTACTACAATCCTGCAAGCACACATTATGCAAATAATGTTAGAAATGAAGGAGTCAGGGAAGGTTTCACATTTGGACCCTTCCATACGGTTCAAGAGTTGAAGAAGGAAAGCTGGTTTCCAAAGCCAAGTTGCTTTCGGAAGAAACTCCTTCTTCCGAAGGGAAAATGGCTTCGGAAGCAAAAGCTTCTAAGGTTCGAAAGAACAAGAAAGATCCCTTGAAACCATCCCAGAAAAAGACTGCTTCGGAAGAAAAGGTGGCGAGGACTTCTTACGAAAAGAAAGAAGCTTCGGAAGAAGACCATGCTGCAAAAGCTTCAACAAGCTCATCCTCCAAGATCAGCGAAAGGGTGGACTGGAAGATCAAGGAAGATGCTGCAGCCCAAACCTCTTCTTCAAAGACCTCTATTGAACCCCCATGCATATCATTTGGTTCACTCATGTCATTATCCTTTGAAGAACCCAAGACCAGCAAGGCTTGGGTATCCAAACAAAACTGAAATCTCATCTTATGTGCAGGAACATCCATTTGACAAGAACAACAATGTATGGATTGTAGATAGTGGATGCTCCAGGCACATGACAGGGAACAGATTTCTCCTTCAACAATTTCAACATTATGATGGAGGTCTTGTCCAGTTTAGAGGTGAGGCTGGAGGATATATCTCTGGCAGAGGGAGTATATCCAATGGTATGTTAACCGTTGACAAAGTTAACTTTGTCAAGCAGCTTGAACACAACCTGTTAAGTGTTTCTCAATTCTGTGATCAAAAGCACCAAATGCTTTTCACAGAACATGAGTGCATTATCCTCAAACCAGGGATGACAATTCCTCCAGAATTGGTGCTTCTTAGATCTCCCAGGAAAGGGGATATGTACAAGCTTGATATGAACAATGCTTCCCCAATGGGTGAAGTATCATGCTTTCTTTCCAAAGCTGATAGTGATGAGTCAACACTGTGGCATAAATGTATGTGTCATGTAAATTTTAAGACAATGAATAAATTGGCTAAAAATAACTTGGTATATGGTTTGCCTAAAAAGGAGTTTTTCTGCAAAGACAACTGTGTTGCATGCCTGAAAGGGAAACAACACAGGACGTCTCATAAATCCAAATGTGTTAACTCTATCACTACTCCATTGCACTTATTGCACATGGATCTTTTTGGTCCCACAAGTATAATGAGCATTGGAAGGAAATCATATTGCCTTGTGATAGTTGATGATTTTACAAGATTCACATAGGTATTCTTTTTAAAAACTAAAGATGAAACTACTGAAACATTAAAATCTTTTATTCTTAAAATAGAAAATCAAATTGATCACAAGGTTAAAATAATTAGATGTGATCAAGGGATTGAGTTTAAGAACTTCGTTCTTGACTCATTCTGTAACTCAAAAGGGATTGCCAGACAATATAGTGCTCCCAGAACTCCTCAACAAAATAGTGTTGCTGAGAGGAGGAATAGGACACTTATTGAGGCTGCTCGAACTATGTTAGTTGATTCAAAGCTACCTTTAACATTCTGGGCAGAGGCAATCAACACTGCATGCTATGTGCAGAATAGAGTTCTTGTAGTTAAGCCCCATGGAAAAACCCTTTATGAGCTATGAACAAGAGGCCACCATTCATTGGCTTTCTAAGGTTCTTTGGTAGCAGGTGTACCATACTTAACACAAAGGACAATTTAGCAAAATTTGCTGAAAAGTCGAATGATGCTATCTTTGTTGGATACTCTTCTAGCTCCAAAGCTTATAGAGTATACAACATTAAGAATCAACAATTTGAGGAGTCATCCAATATAATTGTTAATGAGCACACTCCTTGTGTTAGGGGGAATGGACCTGATCACATCTTTGATTTAGAATTGTTTCCAAACTATTCTAAACCCTCTTGTGAGAATGTTTAAGTTGGAATAGGTGCTTAAAATGATGCTGATGCTACTGCTCATGATCAACTGTTTGAGCTTCCCAGACCTAGACCAAATTCTCCAAGTGCAGCAATACATCAAGCTTCCACTATTCACAGATCCGGTAGTCTAACTATATCAAGGAATAGTGAAGCCTCAACAAGTGAGTCACCTACTGAGCCTCAAAACTCATCAGGTGATCCACCATAACACCAGGCAGAAGGAGGTAGTATTTTAAAGGAACTGGCAAACTGTTAATACTACTTCACAGCCAACTATTGATGATGTTTCTCATTCATTCAATCAGTCCTCATTGAATGAATTTGAAACAGCAGCTGGATAGAGTGTTCTAGTTCCTGAGCAGAATACGTCTAACCTGGATCTATCTCTGCAACTGGAAGTGATTCCTCATCTTAGGATTCACAACACTCATCCACCTGAGAACATCATAAGGAATGTCTCTGAGGGTGTGAGAACAAGAGGACAAACTCATCAAGGGAATGTCTGCTTGTACTCATGCTTTCTATCTCAAATGGAACCCAAGAAGGTAGAAGATGCCTTGAAAGATAGTAGCTGGATTGAATCGATGCAAGAGGAGCTACTTCAATTCAAGAGACAGAAGGTATGGAACCTATGTCCGCTACCATCTGGTCAAGTACCTATAGGCACCAAATGGGTTTTCAAAAACAAGAGAGATGATAGAGGCTTGATCATCAAGAATAAGGCAAGACTTGTGGTTCAAGGATACACTCAAGAGGAAGGAATCGATTATATTGATGTCTTTGCACCAGTTGCAAGACTTGAGGCAGTTAGGATCTTCCTTGCTTATGCTGCATCCAAGGACTTCACAATATACCAACTTTATTTCAAGTGTGCTTTTCTATATGGGGATATAGATAGGGAAGTCTATGTATGCCAACCTCTAGGATTTGAAGATCCACAACACCCCAACTATGTGTGCAAATTGGATAAAGCTCTATATGGGCTGCACCAAGCACCTAGGCTATGGTATGAGACTCTGTCTCAGTTTCTTCAGAAGAATGGCTATACTAGAGGTACCATTGACAAGACTCTCTTCATCAGAAAGTCTGGAAAGGACATTTTGCTCGTACAAGTCTATGTTGATGACATTATATTTGGTTCCTCAAATGACCAAATATGCAAGAACTTTGAGAGCATTATGAAGAAGAAGTTTGAATGAGCTCCATGGGAAAAATGGACTTTTTCCTTGGAATTCTGGTAAAGCAACTGAAGGAAGGGTTCTTCATTAATCAATCTAAATATGTCTCTGACATCTTAGAAAGATTTGAAATGAAGGATTGCAAGACTGCCAAGACACCCATACCCAGAAACCATAATCTATGTCCAGATCTCGAGGGGGAGGATACTGATCAACATCAGTATAGGGCAATTATTGGTTCTCTGATATATCTTACAGCCAGTAGACCTGATATCATGTTTGCTACTTGCATTTGTGCAAGATATCAAGCTGCTCCTAAGGTGTCTCACCTGGCTGCTGTTAAGAGAATCCTCAGATACCTTAAAGGAGCACCTAAACTAGGTCCCTGGTATCCCAGAAACAAGGATTTCAATCTTATGGATACTCTGACAGTGACTATGGAGGCTTTAATATTGACAAGAAATCAACATCAGGAGGATATCAATTTCTTGGTGGAAGGATCATCTCATGGCAATGCAAGAAACAATCCCGTGTCTCTACATCAACTGCTGAAGCTGAATACATTGCTGCTGCTAGCTGCTGTGCTCAACTGCTATGGATTCAAAATCAGATGTTGGACTATGGATTCAACTTTATGAGTACTCCTATCCATATTGACAACAACAGTGTTATCTCCATTACTGAAAATCCGATGAAGCACTCCAAGACTAAGCATATCGACATCAGGTATCATTTCATTAGAGATATTCATGAGAAAAATCTAATCAGGTTAATCAAAGTTGATTCAAATGAACAATATGCTAATCTGTTTACCAAAGCTTTTGATGAACAAAGGTTTAAGTATCTTATAACAGCTATTGGGATGATAAACATTGATTAATCTGATCTCTTTTGAAAACCTTTTTAATATGTAAGTCTTGTGTCAATACAATTTAAGCCCTGTTACAAGAAATTCTCTCTGAAATTTTCTAAGTGTAAATTCCTTCCAAAGAGAAATTAACCTTCGGAAGACATTCTCATATCTTCCGAAGCAAAATTTCTCAAAGGATAACTTTCTTCTCGGAAGAATTTTTGGTCTCGGAAGAAGCGATTGATTGTATATCAAATCTACTTCCGAAACTTACAAACTCTCTATTCGGAAGCAACTCTAACCTTCGGAAGCAAAGTTTTGGCTTCGGAAGTAAGAATTGCCTTCGGAAGACAAGTTACCTTTGGAAATGTTTTACACTCGGAAGAGAGATTTCACTGTGTAACATAAATTTCGGAAGACAAGTTACCTTTGGGAAACTGCTCACGTTTGAGAGAGAGATAGAATAGAAGAGAAAGTTGTCTTCATCTGGAAAGCTCACTGAAGACTTTGTACCAGGCAACACTGCCTTGGTGGGTCATGAGTCAGAATATGCTTCATCTGAATGCCAGTATGATGAGCATATTAATTTCTCTTCAAGCACTTCTGATTCTGCATTTGTGAGTGTTGATGGTCAGTTTACTGGGTGTAATAATGACAATCTATGCTTCATTATGGATGATCTCAAGGGGATTGCTGTTGATGACTTAGAAGAGATGGATATTTTGAGCCAAATGGCCTTGATAAATATCAGATCTCAGAAGTTCTATAAAAGAACTGGAAGAAAATTCCCAGGACTCTCTGGCAAAACCAAAGTTGGTTTTGACAAGAGCAAGTTGAGGTGTCACAAATGCCAAAGGCTTGGACACTTTGCAAGAGAGTGTAGATCATTTGGATCTAACTCCACTGCACCCTTTGTGACTTTTCCTGGCAATAGTCAACAACGCAGAGGGCAACATCCTGTCACTTCTAGTCATCATCCTCAACAACAATCTCTGGCATATTTTGTTCCTCAGGGTCAAATGCCATATCCGTACCCTTGTTATTACATGCCACAGTCAAATCAAGTTCAAGTTCCTATGGCACCACAACCTCATGCACTACCAGAACCTCAGCCATCCCAATCTCATCAACAACCTCAACCTCAACAACACAGCTTCTTCACCCCAGAAGTTGTTGACTGGAGCAGTTTACCAGATGACATGTCTGGTCATGACCAACTGTTCTCAGGTGCTGGTCAACATGGTGGTGACAGTCCTTTTGGGAATCTAGCTCTTATGGCTTTGGAGTCTGCTGATACTTCATCTTCTAATGCCTCTACACCTCAGGTATCACAGGTATCCTCTGAGGCAAAAGCTAAATTATGTTCTGAACCATGCATAGCAGCATTTGCTTCCATTAGAGAAGCAAATGTAGCTCTAATTAATAAGAACATTGAGCTAGAACAAATAATTTCCAAAAACAAAGCTGAGTTTGAGTCTGTGCTTAAAGATAAAAATGATGAGATTTATAAACTCAATTGCCAAATAATTGATGATAAGGCTAGAGAAGAGGTACTTCTAGAGAAGTACAAAGATCTCAAAGAAACCCTTGCAGTTACCCAGGTAGAGTGTGATAGATGGGTACAATCATGCAAAGGTTTTGAAATGCTTCTTAGTAAGCAATCTGCTTCAAATGTGAAGTTTGGAATTGGTTACAATCACACTGCTCCACCTACAGATTTTGCCCCAAGAGCAGAGGAAGAATCTGATGGTGAGAGTGATAACCAATCCATCACATCATGTGACCTACCTTCTAATACAGCACAATCAGAAGTAGCAGTCAACAACAAGCCCTCTTTGAACCTATCAGCTGATGTTGAAGGTTCAAATGCTGACACTCACATGATTAATGAGTTGATCAACTCAGGAGTTAATTCTGAAGGTCCTGAAAGGACTAGAGAGCAGGATTTAACACCTGAAGTTCAAACTTCAACTGATGTCAGTACTGAAGAGAAGAAAACTGCCAGTAGAAAGAGTTTGAAGCCTACTAAAGAGGCAGTCAAGAAAGCAAACACTGCTTCAAAAGCTTTGAAGAACAAGTCTTCAGTTGCTTCACCCTTTTTAGTTGATGATCAACCTAAGATGAAGAAGAAACCATGTGAAGTATGTGGTTTGTTCAATCATCTTACAGATGATTGTTGGTACAAAAGAGGTTCCAAACTCAAACAAAAAGAAGAAATTAATGAGAAAATGGTAAAAATGAAAACTGAGTTTGAGACCACATTTGTATCAGCAACATCAAATCCTGTAACCCTTAAGTCCTCAAAGAAATCCAAAAAGGAAGGGGTTAAACAGGTGACAGCTGAGAATGCTCAGAAGAAGAATGGACAACATAGGAACTTATCAAACTCCACTGGCAATGTGTCTGATGAGCTGAAAGCTTTATCAAAAAATCAGACACAGCTGGTTATGATGGTTCAACATCTGTTGGGTAGAGTTAACCAACTAGATGCCCCTATGTTGAAACCACAGAAAAGGAGGTCCAAGCCAAAGGACTCCTCTTCTACACCATCTTCTTCCTCTCAGGCTGTTGTTTCAGATAAACCTGTTAGTTTACCATCTATTGATGAGACCAGGCCCAAAACCAAAAAGGTTTGGGTCTCTAAAACTAACTGATTGTTTATTATTGCAGGGTTCTTCAACATGCCAAAGTAGCATCTGGTATGTAGACAGTGGGGGATCTATGCACATGACTGGGAACAGCTCTCTTCTTCATGACTACTCTCAAGGAAAGAAGGGATTTGTTTCTTTTGGCAATGATGCTAGGGGTTACATCATTGGTAAGGGCTTTGTCTCCAATGGAGAAATCAAATTTGATGATGTTAATCATGTGGAAAATCTCAAGTACAATCTCTTGAATGTCAGTCAAATGTGTGATAAAGGCCATGTTGCTCTTTTCACCAGTCAAAACTGTAGGATTCTGTCATCCAAAGTTTTGCACTTGATTGACAAGGTGTTGGATGATCACACTCTCCTGAAAGCCAACAGGACAGGAAGAGTGTATGCCTTAGATCTTTCTAAGAAAATAGATCTCAAAGGCAATCCTTGCCTATTTTCCAAAGCCTCTTCTCAAGAATCTAAACTGTGGCACAGAAGGCTTGGTCATGTTAATCTCAAAAACATGAATCAGCTTACCCACAATAGTTTAGTCAGAGGCTTACCAATAAAGGAGTTCCACTGTGATGAAACCTGCACTGCTTGTTTAAAAGGAAAACAGCACAAAGTCTCATTCCCTCCTATTGAAGAGCCTAAGTCCACTGCTTGCTTGCAATTACTGCATATGGATTATTTGGTCCTGTGAGAGTAATGAGCATGGCAAAGAAGAAATACTGTCTGGTAATTGTGGATGATTACTCTAGATTTGTATGGACTTTCTTTCTACATTCAAAGGATGAGGCTGCTCAGAAGATTATTCACTTTGTGTTGTATATTGAGAAGCAGTATTCCCTTCCAGTCAAGTGTATTAGGAGTGACAATGGAACAGAATTCAGAAATCATACACTTGATGACTTCTATCTTTCAAAGGGAATCAAAAGGCAGTTTAGCATTCCAAGGACTCCAGAACAAAATGGAGTAGTGGAAAGAAAGAACAGGACCCTCATTGAAGCTGCAAGGTCCATGCTGGCTGACTCAGGTTTTCCACTGACCTTTTGGGCTGAAGCTGTCAACACAGCTTGCTATGTGCAAAATAGAGTTTTAGTAAATCAGAGGTTGATGAAGACTCCATATGAAGTTCTCCATCATTTGGCTCCTCTGATTTCATTTTTCAAAGCATTTGGGTGTCCCTGTTTTATTCTCAACACAAAGGATCAACTCCATAAATTTGATCCTAAGGTGGATGCAGGGTATTTTGTTGGTTATTCATCTACTTGCAAGGCATACAGAGTCTTCAACTGCAGAACAAAGATGGTTGAAGAAACTCTACATGTTAAGTTCAATGAATCTCCAAAGGACAAGATTCCACAAAGCCCTGTGGAGTTATTTGATTTGGACATACTGCAATATGTTCCTTATCAAACTCCTGCTGTTGCTCCTGTCAACAGTTCACCACCTGGTGGTACTGCTGATGATGATGATGAATGCAGTACTCACCTCTTCAGGTTTAGTGATCAGCTGCCTGATTCAGCTAGACCTGATGTTCCTGTAGCTCCAGTAGCACCATCCACAACAAATGCTGATGAGATCTCTTCGAATTCAACTTCCTTTGAATTACCATCCACTGATTGGTTTCAAGGAATGATTCACCATCACCATATGTTACTGCTGAGCCTGCTACAAACACTTGCACAGATCTCATTGTGTATCAAGATCTGAAGAATCACCCTATGTCTCAAATCATTGGTGATATCACTGCTGGAGTATCAACAAGAAGTCAATTGTCAAATTTCTGCTTCTATGCTCTCTTCATCAGTCAGCAAGAGCCAAGAATTATCACATTGCTTTAAAGGACAATGGATGGTTGATGCCATGCAGCTTGAGCTTCTTCAGTTCAAGAAACAGCAAGTGTGGGAACTGGTTCCTCTACCTCCAGGTAAGTGTGCAATAGGCACTAAATGGGTGTTTAGGAACAAAACTAATGAAAATGGGCTTATTGTTAAGAACAAGGCCAGACTGGTTGTTCAGGGGTTTGCACAAGAAGAAGGTATTGATTATGATGAAACCTTTGCCCCTGTAGCCAGACTGGAAGCAATTCGATTGTTTTTAGCTTATGCTGCTTATCAAAACCTTAAAGTTTTTCAAATGGATGTCAAAAGTGCATTTTTGTATGGAAAAATTAAAGAAGAGGTTTATGTATGTCAACCTCCAGGCTTTGAGGACAATAAACATCCTAATTGGGTGTATAAGCTTGATAAGGCTCTTTATGGGTTAAAACAAGCTCCTAGAGCCTGGTATGAGACATTATCAAACTTTCTTCTGGAAAATAATTTCACTAGAGGCTCCATAGATAAGACTTTATTCATTAAGAAAGATGGGCAGCATAATCTACTTGTTCAAATTTATGTAGATGATATCATTTTTGCATCCTCTGATCCAAAGTTGTGTGATGCCTTTACAAAGTTGATGCAACAGAAGTTTGAAATGAGTGCCATGGGAGAATTACAGTTCTTTCTGGGGTTGCAAATCAAACAAAAGGCTGATGGAATTTTCATTCATCAGTCCAAATACACAAAAGATCTTTTGCAAAAGTTTGATTTACAAAACTGTAAGCCCTGTTCTACCCCCATGTGCAGCACCACACAACTGGATACAGATCAGAAAGGTAAAGTGGTTGATGAAACACTTTACAGATGTATGATTGGGTCCTTGATGTATTTAACAGCTTCTAGACCAGATATTATGTTTGCTACATGTGTTTGTGCTAGATTTCAGGCTGCACTTAAAGAGTCTCATCTGATTGCAGTCAAGAGGATCTTTAGATATCTGCAAGGCACTCCATCTCTAGGTTTATGGTATTCTACTGGACATTCTGGTAAATTAGTTGCTTTTTCTGACAGTGACTATGCAGGGTGTAAGTTGACCAGGAAATCAACTTCTGGTGGATGTCAATTCCTAGGCAACTGCTTGATTTCTTGGCAGAGCAAGAAACAGACCTCAGTTGCTACATCAACTGCTGAAGCAGAGTACATTGCTGCTGCAAGTTGTACATCTCAGGTACTCTGGCTTCAAAACCAACTTTTGGATTATGGCATTACAGAGACTAAGACTCCATTGTTAATGGATAGTGCTTCAGCTCTTTGCATTGTCAAAAATCCAGTCCAGCACTCTAGGACCAAACATATATAGATCAGACATCATTTTATAAGGATTGTTTTGAAAAAGGTCTGATTGATCCTAAGTTTGTGCCTAGTGCTGATGAGCTTGCAGACATTTTTACTAAGCCTTTGGATAGTTCATCTTTCCAAAACCTGGTGTTAAGGCTTGGTATGCTGCAGCTAGAATAAGTGATTAGAAGATGGTGAAGATGACATAGCCCTTGGCATCCCATCCTCAAACAAACTCTGTATGAAGGAGTCTGTGTAGTCCACATCAATGTGAATTTGAGGAGGTTGCTGAGAATGCACAATTGCAAGTGAGGATGGTGAGTCCTCAATGTCTACTCTCTCTGAAGAACTCCCAGGTTCTGTAGTTGTAATGACTTTCTCCCCCTTTTTGGTAGTATCACCCACTTGCATAGGTGAGCTAGAAGATAGGTCAATCACATCCACAGGTTCTTGTGTTCCTGGTTGAGCTCTTCTTAAAGGTCTCCCAACTAGTTTTTCCTTAAGATAAGAAATCTCAAGTTGCTGATCATTGATCCTGTTATGTAAGGTAGTCACCTGAGATTCAAGGTAATTGAACTTTGAGACTAAATAAGTGCATGTTTTAGACAGTTTGTGCACCTTTAGTCTCAGATTTCCCTCATCTTCATCAGAAGAATCATTGGGGGATGAGATAACTGGACCAAAGTCCTCAGTCTCACCACCAGCTTCAGGTTATTGGCTGCTGGATTTCCTCTGCTCACTGGCAGTCTCAGTTGAGATGACAGTGGGCTGAGTTGCCATGGTTGAGGTCTTAATGATGTAATCATTTTCAAAAGTGAGAGCCTCTTCCATATGGACATCCTGAACAAGTTCAGAAGTGTCCACCTCTGTAGTAGGTGATTGTGGGGGCTAGAAATAGGAGCCTCAGAAGTACTCATCTCTCTTTGAGTAGGGGAAAAGAAGAGAGAATCATGGTACTCACTGAAACCTAGATCTTCATCGGTATAGATATCAAGGTTAGGATTGGTTGGTTAAGATCTATAGGCTGGGATGGAAACTGTCCCCTAAAAGTTCATCACTTGAGTGTTGAGACTCAGAGTGATGGCTTAAGGCAGTTGGGCTAATGAGCTCATCAGGCTGAGCATGAGGAACCTCAGCACTGATTCTTAAAGAGATGGAAGTGGTCTGCTCCTCAGGAGAAGTGGGAGCTTGAGTTTCCACTTCTGCCTGTAAGGGTGAGTGTATGGGGACCTCCACAGACTGAATAGTCTGAGCAGGGGTTCGTTTGGATTTCCTTTTGTAGGTGAGGGTGATTTGTGGCTGTTTAGGTGGTAGGGAAACATTAGGTGTGGGTTCAACAGTAGCTTGTGTTGCTAGGTTGTCACCTTGAGCAATGAGCTCTAAAATTTTTGGGACTAGGGTTGTTTCTACCCTAGAGAAGCTAACAGTGGGCTTTTCTTAGTATTTTAAAGATGTCGGGCTTCATCTGTCCCAGTTTAAGAATGTTACCTGTTTTCCTTAACTATGAGCCCAGTTCACAGTTAAGAATGTACTGGACATATCTAGGAAACATGTAATATTCTAAGGAGTCTAAGTTAGCAAGCAAGTTGGTATAAACAAACTGAGAATACCTGAACTTGACTCCCTGAATCATTGCATGGATGATGAAGGAAAGATCCTCATGAATCTGGTCCCATCCACCATGCTTGTTTGATAAGCTGTGGATGACCACATGGAGCAGGAATCTCCATTGGGATGAGACCTTCCCTTTCCTCAAGGTCTTTACAGAGAAATATCCCTCATATCCTATCTGCTCAAGGAATGATTAACAACTTCCTTTAGTGTTGGACCAAAAGAACCAATGAGCCAAGATCAGAAAACCTCTAAGTCCCACATGGTATCACAACAACTGCTGAAAGACTCATCAGCAGTTTGACAAGTGCTGAAGCCTCAACAGCTGAAGATCAAGTGCTGAAGACTCCAACAGCTGAAGAACTAAAGTGCTGAAGTACAACAGCTGAAGAACACAAGTACTAAAGCTGAACAGCTGAAGAACACAAGTACTGAAGCTGAACAGCTGAAGAACACAAGTACTGAAGCTGAACAGCTGAAGAACACAAGTGCTGAAGCTGAAAGACCAAAGTACTGAAGTACAACAGCTGAAGAGTTTACAAGTGCTGAAGATCAACAACTGACGTACAAAGTCTGAAGACAAAGACTGAAGACATCAGCTGATGATATCTACTGAATTCAACAGCTGATGAAACACCTGAAGGTCAAAGTCTGAAGATCAAGTACTGAAGCCTCAGTAGTTTGTCACAACTGCTGAAGAGTACTTCTTCAGTAGTTGTGATATCAGTAGTTTTATATTTCTAGTTTCAGTAGTTTTATGTTTCAGTAGTTTTGTATTTTGTACTTAACACCCTGATATGTTCTCAGTAGTTGTGAACATTTCAGTAGTTTGTTAAGAGTTAGTTATTTTTGTATTAGATCTGCCAGTTGTCACTTTCCGTGATAACAGCAGTGACTGTTGCACTCTATATAAGGAGTGACAACCTATTGTAATAGAGTGAATGAATGAATGGAATGAATGAGTGAATGATTTGAACGATTTGATTAAGAACATTCCTTATCTATAAACATTCCTCCAATCAGAAATATATTCTCTCGCTATAACCGTATGTGCTCTTAATGCATACAAGCATCGACTTCTTGCTACAATTTGTTTAATTCCTGTTCGTATTCCGCTGCTTTAAACTCTAATACATCAAACTTGTGATCGCTGATCCTGTCATTTAGGAAGAACACCTCACCTTCTTCATCATCCAGCTGAAGATGCATGTTGATGATGGCCGGAGTGATGAAGACTGTTCTCCCCTACACTATGGCAGACAGTGCCTTCTCCCCATCCATTACGACCTCTTGGCAGTCTTCCAGATATCAAGCAGATGATCCTCATAGAGTGGAGGATCAATGGTTAGGTAGGTGAAGTAGTTTGACAAAGCTAAGAATCGACAAATCTATGAGAAATGAGGATCTTTCTCAGAGCTTAACAGAGTAACCTGATTATGTTGCCTGTGTAGCTGCATGGTAAATTTGGGATCATTTCTGTGAGTGAGATTGGCCATGTGAAGTAGCTTAAAGATGAAGAAAGAAGGAAGAAAGAAATTTTAGAGAGAAATTTGGGTTTTAGGTTTGGAGGAAGAACAGATAATAGAAAGAGGGGAAACCGTTGAGTTTATATGTGAGAGGGATTCTGATAAAGTTTAATGAAAGAGGATAAACTTTGAAATCCGAAAATCAGTCCCACCTCTGAAAAAGTAGTTTACTTTTGCTCAAAAAGTAGTTTTCTTGGAAGTCAAAAAGCTTCCGAAGGTAAATTATCTTCGTAAGTTTTAATTAAAAAGCTTCCGAAGCTAAAATGACTTCGGAAGAATTTCCTGAGAGTTTTGAAATTTTGCTTCGGAAGAGAAATCAAAACTTGATTGCTTTGTATATAAAACACAAAGCTTCCGAGAGTTAAATTTGCTTTGGAAGAAAATAGTCCTTAAAAATGAGTAAGTGTCTGAGACAAGTATTTAAGCTTCGGAAGATAACTTTGAAACCTCTTTCGAAGGTAAATCTTCTTTGACAGTTATTTCTTTTGAAGGCATGATTTGCTTCCGAGGTTAAAAGCATAACTTCCGAAAGATAAAAACATGAGCTTATGAAAGTGATGAATTAGACAACTTAGGACACACATATTATAAGAAATAATAAGAACTAGTTTTAAGAAAAACATACTCAAAGTTAATCATCCCAATAGGATATTAGATATTTAAATCTCTGTTCATCAAAAGCCTTTGTAAACAGATCAACATATTGTTTAATAGTGTGAACTTTGGTTAGTTTAATTAATTCCTTTTCATTGTTATCTCTTATTAAATGATACCTGATATTGATGTGCTTGGTCCTTGAGTGCTGCACAGGATTCTCTATGATTGAGATAGCACTGTTGTTGTCTATGTGAATGGGAGTCTCCTTGAAGTTTAGTCCATAGTCCAGCATCTGATTCTGAATCCAAAGCACTTGAGCACAGTAGCTTGCAGCAGCAATGTATTCAGCTTTAGCAGTTGATGCAGAGACACAGGATTGCTTCTTGCATTGCCATGAGACAACCCTTCCACCAAGGAACTAACATCCCCCAGATGTAGACTTTGCAGTCATGTTGCAACCACCATCACTATTTGTATAAGCATACAGATTGAAGTCAGGATTCTTTGGGTACCATAAACTAAGTGTTGAAGCACCTTTGAGGTATCTTAGAATCCTTTTGACAGTGATGAGGTGAGACATCTTAGGGTTGGCTTGATATCTTGCACAAATAAATGTATCAAACATAATATCAGGCTGCTAGCAGTAAGATACATAAGAGACCCAATCATAGCCCTGTATAAGTGTTCATCTACACACTCCCCCTCAAGGTCAGGTCCAAGGGAGTGGTTTCTGGCTATGGGTGTCTTAACAATCTTACAATCAGTCATGTTGAATCTCCTGGGTATATCCTGAATATACTTTGACTGACTTATGAAGATGCCATCTTCAACTTGCTTTACTTGAATTCCCAGAAAGAAATTGAGTTCCCCCATGGCACTCATTTCAAATATGTCTTTCATCAGCTTCTCAAAGTCTTTGCAGAGCTTTGGATTAGTTGAACCAAAGATGATGTCATCCACATACACTTGAACTAGCAAAATGTCATTCCCCTGTCCTTTGATGAAAAGAGTTCCATCTATAGTACCTCTCCTGTATCCATGTGCAGGATCAGTGTTTGTCACTTAAACACAATGTTTTTCTCTCAAACTCACCTAGAACAACACTCGGGTATATGAAGAATCAATAAGAGTTGATCACAATATAGAAAGTAATAAAGAACATAGTAAAATAATTTTCAAGATACTTTTATATATTGATTCTCAACTCAAAATACAAGACTCTTACAAGCAGATGATGTGTTTCAATGAGTTACAAGGAGAACCTATATATAATACTACCTACAGCCGGATGTACTTTGATACCAGCTGGGATCCTATAGCTAAAGTCTATACTACAAGACTAAAGATTAAGGTATCTCGGATAAAGTCTTATCTGAGATTTGGTAGTCAGGACATGTCCCTGACTTACCTTTTGTCACCAACTAAAGTTGGTAACATGTACTATCATGAAAAGGTGAATAGTGGAATAAAGTATGGTCAACAACATGGCTCTTTGGGAAGAAGCCATGCTGTATCAGAAGTCTGTAGCGGAGTGTCAGAGACCATACTTGTGTCCACTGGTTCATAGCAGTGTCTTCCGAAGGTTAAATGGCTTCGGAAGAGTAAGTACTTCCGAAGCCACTTATACTTCGGAAGAGGCTGCTTCTTTCAAGGCTTGGAGACTTCTTCTTTTCATCATAATTCGGAAGTGGTCTTTACTTTATTCTTCTAAGTCTTGAACTTCAGAAATATGCACTTGTCTTCGGAAGTAGAGTTCTGTCTTCGAAAGTTGGTCTTTTTCTTTGTCTTCGGAAGAACTCTACAACCTTCGGAAGTTCCATGTTAAGCTTCGGAAGCCTTTTGCATGCAGCACCAAAATAACTTAAGTGACATAGTTTTGGTTGCACTAGCTTTCTTCTTGATCCAACAAACTCCCCCTAGGCTGATGCTACCAAAACTTCACTTGTCTCGACTTCTCAAAACTTTCAGCACCAAGGAGAGTAAATATTTGTCTGTCTCTTTGTTCTTCCTTGATGTGGTGCTGAGAAGCTTGTATAGATCCTTGGTAGACAGAAAATCCAGTCTGCCACCTTGGATAACATGTACCCTTTGTTTTTGCCCTCTGAAAAGAATTAGTTGATGGGAACTGTAATTATATTTCCATCAAACTATAGGTTCCAATTCAGGACCTTCCACCATCTGTAGAAAGGTAGCACCTTTGGTGGGAGATCTTTCCTTGTCTTCCTGTCTTCTCAACTTCAACTCTTTTTCAATCCTTGCTTTTGCAGTTAACTCAGCTAGATGAAGACTGCTGAGATGATTTCTGATGAGTGCAGTAGTTTCAGAGTTGGAGGGGTTGGAGAATGGCTTCTCTGCTAGCTTAGCAAGGTCGAACCTACTGGAGTGTAGCAGAGAGGTTGCATTGAGTCTATTGACTTCACCATTCTCCCTTTCCACAACAAAGTTGTGAGAAGGTTCATCGAACCTCCACTGGATTATCTTCCTTCTGGGTGCAAGATACTGACTAGGAATCTTGTCCTCTTTCTTTGTATCCAGTAGAGTCACCGGTTTCCTTCCGAGCTTCTTCTCTTCATCATTCAAAGAGTCCGAGTTGAGTCCCAGAAGCCTTATAGCCTAGTCCAAAGTTCCTCTAGGCAGATCAAGGAATTTATCTCTTATGAGGGAACTTGAAGAACCATCAACATAGGTGATGTTGACAGAGTCTTCTACACAAGAGACTTCATTCAGAGTAGTGCAGTTGGCGAGCTTCATCTTGATTGCCTTAAACTCCTCAAGAGAGAGATGTTGAGAAGGCTGAATGGATGGTTTGGATAGTAATTGGGTAGGTTTAGGTTCAGAGGTTCTGGCTAGTGTTTTGGGTTGGATGATAGGAAGTTTGGGTGGTTGAGGTGAGGGAGTAGGTGTGGGTAGTGATGAGGGTTCAGGGATGAAAGGTTCAGGTTTAATGGTGAAAGGTAAGGTGAAGGTTTAGGTTGTGGCTGGGTTGTAGTAGTGAAGGTCATCCTTTTACCCTTCTATACATCTCTTTTCTTTTCCTCATCCGGATGTCAGCCTTAATTTCACTAACAATCTGTTGGAGTGTCCTTTCAGACATGAGACCCACCTGCCTTCCAAAGAAGCCACGAGCCTGAATGTAGTCCTTCATCCAGGCCTTTTCAGTGAGCTTCTTGGAGGCAGTTACCCTGGCTTCTTCTTCTTCCTTCTTCTTCTTCTTCCTTCTTCTTCTTCTTCTCTCTTGCCTTTTCTTTTGCAACCTTCTTCCTTTCTTTCTCCATTTGATCCTGCTCTTTGTTATAGAGCTAGAGGATCGTATCATCATTATGTGGAGAAAGTTCTTGAAGATCAAAGCCTCTAGAGAGTAGGAAGTTCCCCCTGTCTCTCCTTAGTTGCAGTTCAGCCTCCTTCTATTTCTCTTCCTCTTCTCCAAGGCCACCTGGCTTCTTCTTCAAGTTTCAGGCTGGTTGCTTTCTCCAGATCCACCAATTCCTCTAATGGTAGCGGGAGTGTTTCTTCATTGGCATCTCCCAACTCAATGAGCTGGTCAATGATCTCCTCTCTCCTTTTATTGATGACAGCCTCCTGATTGGATGCAGTTGCTTTTGTACTGGCAGCTAGCAACTTCTCAGTTTGAAGTCTTCCTTTCTTCTTGAGTTTCTCAATATTCTCCTCTTCCTGAAGCTTTTCCGCAGTCATCTTCCTTCTTCCTTTATCTTTTGATGATCCTGACTATGGTGGTTCTTGGAGAGAGGTTTCTGATTATGAGAGAGGCAGAGATGGTGTCTGGGATGGAGGTTGATTCAGAGGGTCCTCGCTGTTCACCTCAGATGCCATTTCAAGGATTGCATCTGTGATGTTCAGTTCCTCGGACATCTTAAACAGTCCTTCCACAGCTTCCATTTCAGCTTCGGAAGATTCAGCTTGTTCTTCCGAGGCTTTAACTTCAGCTTCAGAAGCAGAAGGAGATGCAAATTCTATCCTAACTGTTGAATCTTAGGTTCCATGTGGACCTTAGGTTGACCAACTTCAGTCCCCATTTCCCCTACGATTGAATCTTAGGTTCCATATGGACCTTAGGTTGACCAACTTCTTCCACAATGGTAGAAGGTGCAGTCAGCCTTTGAAGCTCTTCTGCTTCAAAGTAGATCGTTGCAGCATCATGGCTTGGCTGCTCAAAGGAGGATCTCAACAGAAGCTTGGTGAAGAGTCTGTAGAGATCACTGAGCATCCTTGGTTCAATCTGAAGAATGACTTGAGGTGGTTCTGTCACTTGATGATGGGAAAAGAAGATGTTGAAGTTGAAGGTCGGCTCTGTGGTTCCTCATGTGTTTGTCTTTGAACATTATCCCCCTTTTTGGTAGCATCATCTTGAGAGCTAGATGAGCTAGAGGAAGAAGTCAATGAGACCTGAATAGGTACATGCCTAACAGACCTCTCTGTCTGTTTATCAGCTAGTTGAGCCTTAAGATTGTCAATCTCAAGTTGCTGAGTGGCCAGACCTTGCTTCTAAAGTCCTAACCAAGGATTCAAGGTTTGAGACTTTAGATAGAAGTTCTTTAACAAGGAGTTGCATGCTTCCCTCATCTTCTTTTGAAGAATCACGGGGAGATGAGGTAACATACCTAGTATGTTTAGCCTCACCACCAGATGTGGTTTCTTGGCACCCTAGTTTCTCATGCTCAATGATGTCTCTTTTAGAGTCATCAAAGGGATCGGTTGCCGTAGATTCAGTCTGAGAGATGTTACCACTGTCCACAAGGTCCATTTAGGCACCTTCTGTAGTGACAGCTGAATCTACATGAGTCCCCTCCACATCAGTGGGACTCACCTCAGTTATTGGTTGCTGATGGGGGCTAGAGATAAGGGATTTCTCCGGCTCTATTGATCTTGAAGAGGGTATTGTAGATAAACTTCATTGCCATGGAGAGATGTTATCTCTTCATCAGTTTTGAATAGAAGGTCAGTGAAAGATAGGGAGGTTAAGCCTACTGACCCGGACTTTGGTCAATGTCTACAGGCATTGAGTCTCTGGTGGGGTTGTCCCTTGTTGGCTGCTCAGAAGAGTGTAGATACTCATTCTGAGGGCTATTGTTTTGGGTATCGGGCTCCTGGGTTTGAGACTGAGGAGACTCAAAATCCAAATTGAGGTCAAAAGAGAAGGATGGAGAGACCTCTGACTGAGTGGGAGCCCATGTTTCCACTCTAGTCTTTTTGGATTGAACAGGAGGGGCTTGTTCAATCAGAGTAGATTGAACAAGGGTTCGTTTGGGGCTTCTTTGATAAGTGATGGTGATGGGTGGAGAAGGTAGTGTTGGCATTGTGGTGGTGGTTGCTGGTGTGGGTTCATCACCTGTGGGGTGAACAGGGATGTCACCAGGAGCTATGCGCTCAATCATACCTGGAAGCAGAGTGGTATACCTTCCAGTGAAGTTAGTGGATACCTTCTTCAATGTCTTGAAGATGGTAGGCCGCATGTGGGGGACAGTCAGAGCAGCTGCACAGACCAACATGCTCTGGTCCAACTCACAGTTGATTATGTGTTGAAGGAATCTAGGATACATGAAGAATGTCTCCCTTTGCAGATTCCCTATCAGATTTGAAAACACAAATCATGAGTAATTGAAGCGCAGGCCTCTCATCAATCCATGAACTAAGCATCCTAGTTCATAAGGGATTCGATCCCATCCTCCGGATTTGTTGGACAAGCGATGAAGAACAACATGCAAGAGGAACTTCCAATTGTAGGAGAAGTTGAACTTGTAAACTGTCGACCTGCTGATGTCTCCACCATATCCCATTAGGATATAAGTGCTATCCAAATCTTCCTTAGGGAATTCAGTAGGAGCTCCTTCATCATGAAGCTCAAGGTGCTCCCTGATGAGTTGTTCAGTGAGGATCAACTCATGTCCACAAATGCTGGACCGAAGTACACGAATCCCATTTAGGGTTTCGACTTCACCATTTCCCCAAAATTCGGCCATTTGGTTGGAGTAAAAAGTGGGGTTAATGGTAAGGGCAGTGTAGTAGGTTGATTGGGTGAGAAAGGAGATGATTTCAGAGAAGTCAGCATCTCTTGAAGAATCAAGAAGTGCGACTTGGTTGTGCTGAGGGTTAAGTACCATTTGGGAAAGGTGAATGTAGATGATTTTGAGCTTGGGTAAAGTTGGAGAGGAGAAATTTCTAGGGCAATATAGTTGTAGGTAAGAAGATGAAATTGAACAATCGAGATTATTTAAAAAAGGGTGGTAAGGCGGTAATGGAGGTTAGGATAAGGTGATATGATAGTTAAGTGGATGAATTGACAGTGGCGGTAAGGTGAAAAGCAGTTAAATAATCCGACATCATTAACAAAATCTTTGCTTTTTACAGTGTGGGGCCCAAGAGATTTACGTTACACAGTAGAATCTCTCTTCCGAGTGGAAAACATTTCCGAAGGTAACTTGTCTTCCGAAGGCAATTCCTACTTCCGAAGCTAAAACTTTACTTACGAAGGTTAGAATTGCTTCCGAATGGAGAATCTGTAAGTCTCGGAAGTAGATTTGATATGCAATCAATCGCTTCTTCCGATGCCAAAAATTCTTCCGAGAAGAAAGTTATCCTTTGAGAAATCTTGCTTCGGAAGATATGAGAATGTCTTCTGAGGGTTAATTTCCCTTCGGAAGGAATTTACACTTAGAAAAGTTTTAGAGAGAACTTCGTGTAACAGGGCTTAAATTGTATTGACACAAGACTTACATATTAAAAAGGTTTTCAAAAGAGATTAAATTAATCAATGTTTATCATCCCAATAGCTATTATGAGATACTTAAATCTTTGTTCATCAAAAGCTTTGGTGAACAGATCAACATATTGTTCATTTGAATCAACTTTGATTAACTTAATTAGATTTTTCTTATGAATATCTCTAATGAAATGATACCTGATGTCAACATGCTTTGTCTTAAGTGCTTCACTAGATTTTCAGTAATTGAGATAGCACTATTGTTGTCAATATGGATAGGAGTACTCATTAACTTGAATCCATAATCTATCATCTGATTCTGAATCCATAGCAGTTGAGCATAGCAGCTAGCAGCAGCAATGTATTCAGCTTCAGCAGTTGATGTAGAGACACAGGATTGTATCTTGCATTGCCATGAGACGATCCTTCCACCAAGAAATTGACATCCTCCTGATGTTAATTTCTTGTCAACATTGCAGCCTCCATAGTCACTGTCAATGTATCCATAGAGATTGAAATCCTTGTTTTTGGGATACCTTAGACCTAGTTTAGGTGCTCCTTTAGGTATCTGAGGATTCTCTTAACAACAGCTAGGTGAGACATCTTTGGAGCAGCCTGATATCTTGCACAAATGCAAGTAGCAAACATGATATCAGGTCTACTAGCTGTGAGATACATCAGAGAACCAATAATTTCCCTATACTGATGTTGATCAGTATCCTCCCCCTCAAGATCAGGACAAAGATTATGGTTTTTGGGTATGGGTGTCTTGACAGGCTTGCAATCTTTCATTTCAAATCTTTCTAAGATGTTAGAGACATACTTAGATTGATTAATGAAAAACCCTTCCTTCATTTGCTTTACCTGAATTCCAAGGAAAAAGTCCATTTTTCCCATGGAACTTATCTCAAACTTCTTCTTCATAATGCTCTCAAAGTCCTTACACATCTGGTCATTTGAAGAACCAAATATGATTTCATCAACATATACTTGAAAAGCAAAATGTCCTTTCTAGACTTTCTGATGAAGAGAGTCTTATCAATGGTACCTCTAGTGTAGCCATTCTTCAGAAGAAACTGAGACAAAGTCTCATACCACAGCCCAGGTGCTTGGTGCAGCCCATATAGAGCTTTATCCAATTTGCACACATAGTTGGGGTGCTGTGGGTCTTCAAATCCTGGAGGTTGGCATACATAGACTTCCCTATCTATATCCCCATATAGAAATGCACACTTGACATCAAGTTGATAGACAGTGAAATCCTTGGATGCAGCATAAGCAAGGAAGATCCTAACTGCCTCAAGTCTTGCAACTAGTGCAAAGACATCAGTATAATCGATTCCTTCCTCTTGAGTGTATCCTTGAACTACAAGTCTTGCTTTATTCTTGATGATCAAGCCTCTATCATCTCTCTTGTTTCAGAAAACCCATTTGGTGCCTATAGGTACTTGACCAGATGGTAGCGGACATAGGTTCCATACCTTCTGTCTCTTGAATTAAAGCAGCTCCTCTTGCATCAATTCAATCCAGCTACTATCTTTCAAGGCATCTTCTACCTTCTTGGGTTCCATCTAAGATAGAAAGCATGAGTACAAGCAGACATTCTCTTGATGAGTCTGTCCTCTTGTTCTCACACCCTCAGTGACATCCCCTATGATGTTCTTAGTTGGATGAGTGTTGTGAATTCTAAGACGAGGAATCACTTCCAGTTGCAGAGATAAATCTAGGTTGGATATATTCTGCTCAGGAATCCTTCTGCCTGGTGTTGTGGTGGATCACCTGATGAGTTTTGAGGCTCAGTAAGTGATTCACTTGTTGAAGCTTCATTGTTCCTTGATATGGTTAAACTATCAGATTTGTGAATAGTAGAAGCTTGGTGTTTAAACTATCAAATCTATGAATAGTGGAAGCTTGGTGTATTGTAGCACTTAGAGAACTTGAACTAGGCGTGGGAAGCTCAAACAGTTCATCATTAGTAGTAGCATCAGCATTATTTTAAGCACCTATTCCAACTGAAATATTCTCACAAGATGGTTTAGAATAGTTTGGAAATAATTCTAAATCAAAAATATGATCAGGGCCATTCCCCCTAACACAAGGAGTGTGCTCATTAACAACTATATTGGATGACTCCTCAAATTGTTGATTCTTAATGTTGTATACTCTGTAAGCTTTGGAGCTAGAAGAGTATCCAACAAAGATAGCATCATCCAACTTTTCAGCAAATTTTGCTAAATTGTCCTTTGTGTTAAGTATGGTACACCTGCTGCCAACGGATCTTAGAAAGCCAATGAACGGTGGCCTCTTGTTCCATAGCTCGTAAGGGGTTTTTCCATGTGGCTTAACTACAACAACTCTGTTATGCACATAGCATGCAGTGCTGACTACCTCTGCCCAGAATGTTAGAGGTAGTTTTGAATCAACTAACATAGTTCGAGCAGCCTCAATAAGTTTCCAATTCCTCCTCTTAGCAACACCGTTTTGTTAAGGAGTTCGGGGAGCACTGTATTGTCTGGCAATCCCTTTTGAGTTACAGAATGAGTCAAGAATGAAGTTCTTAAACTCAGTCCCTTGATCACTTCTAATGATTTTAACCTTATGATCAATTTGATTTTCTATTTTAAGAATAAAAGATTTTAATGTTTCAGCAGTTTCATCTTTAGTTCTTAAAAAGAATACCCATGTGAATTTTGTAAAATCATCAACTATCACAAGGCAGTATGATTTCCTTCCAATGCTCATTATACTTGTGGGACCAAAAAGATCCATGTGCAATAAGTGTAATGGAGTAGTATAGAGTTAACACATTTGGATTTATGAGATGTCCTGTGTTGTTTCCCTTTCAGGCATGCAACACAGTTATCTTTGCAGAAAAACTCCTTTTTAGGCAAACTATGTACCAAGTTATTTTTAGCCAATTTGTTCATTGTCTTAAAATTTACATGACACATACATTTATGCCATAGTGTTGACTCACCACTATCAGATTTGGAAAGAAAGCATGATACTTCACCCATTGGGGAAGCATTGTTCATATCTAGCTTGTACATATCCCCTTTCCTGGGAGATCTAAGAAGCACCAATTCTGGAGGAATTGTCATCCCTAGTTTGAGGATAATGCACTCATGTTCTGTGAACATCATTTGGTGCTTTTGATCACAGAACTGAGAAACACTTAACAGTTTGTGTTCAAGCTGTTTGACAAAGTGGACTTTGTCAACTTTTAATTTACCGTTGGATATACTCCCTCTACCAGAAATATATCCTCCGGCCTCACCTCCGAATTGGATAGGACCTCCATCATAGTTATGAAACTGTTGAAGTAGAGATCTATTCCCTGTCATGTGCCTGGAGCATCCACTATCTACAATCCAGACATTGTTGTTCTTGTCAAATGGATGTCCCTGCACATAAGATGAGATTGTTAGTTTTGTTTGGAAGCCCAAGCCTTGCTGGTCTTGGCTTCTTCCAAAGATAATGACATGATTGAACCAAATGTTATGCATGGGGGTTCAATAAAGGTCTTTGAAGAAGAGGTTTGCGCTGCAGTATCTTCCTTGATCTTCCAGTCCATCCTTTGGCTGACCTTGGAGGATGAGCTTGTTGAAGCTTTTGCAGCATGGCCTTCTTCCGAAGCTTCTTTCTTTTCGAAAGAAGCCTTCACCACCTTTTCTTTTGAAGCAGTCTTCTTCTGGGATAGTTTCAAGGGAGCTTTCTTGTTCTTCCGAACCTTAATAGCTTTTGCTTCCGAAGCCATTTTCCTTTCGGAAGAACGAGTTTCTTTCGAAAGCAACTTGGCTTCGGAAACTAGCTTTCCCTTCTTCAACACTTGAACCGTATGAAAAGGTCCAAAAGTGAAACCTTCCCTGACTCCTTCTTTTCTAACATTATTTGCATATTGTGTGCTTGCAGGATTGTAGTAACAATCTTTTGCCATGTGATTTTGCAGGCCACACATGATGCATGCAATGTTAGTCTTTTGGGAAAGTGAGGGTTGTTGTTTCTTAGGCTTCTTTTCTTCATCAGCAACATTTCCCTTCAACTTCTTATCCTTTAGGAGGACAGGAATGCTGGTATTACATTCCTTTCCTGAATCAGAAGTACCTAACACTTGGAATCCAGCTGAGATAAAGACACCCCCCTTCTGCTTGGGGTCAATTTTCAGTTTGGACTCAGCCACCTTCTTAGCAGTTCTTCTAGCAGCTTTAGCTCTTCTTCTTCTGGCTTTAGTGGTTAGGATTTGATCTTCACAGGAGGAGATGGGTACTTCTACCTGTTCCTTCCCTATGGTGGTCTCTATTGATGCATCGTCCTTCAACTCTGGAAGGAAAGGGTCAGCATTTGGAACCTCTTGCTCCTTAGTACCACATCTAGGCTGTCTAATAGACTCAAAGGAATGTGGTGGAGCGATTTCATTGGTTCACAACCCTCCTTTGTTCTGATAACAGAGTTTGGAATGGGAGGATGATACAAGAATGCTTGGAAGTTTTGCTCAAAGATAACATGCTTCCTGGCCTAAGCCTCAACAGTGACAAGCTGGGCTTGAGCCTCAGACAATTTGGATATCAAATCCTTGATTTGAGTCTTGTAGTTGGCGTGTTCATGTTTTAAAAGAGATACAGTTTTCTCTAACTCATCAATTTTCTTTTGATAGTCAGTTTCAACTCTTTTAAAATCAGATTTTAGAATATTTAAAGACTCATTATCAGATCTGATATCCATATTGTAATCTTGATAAAGTTTAACTTTAGCTATACAGGCTGGAGTTCAGAGATGTTCATATACCTGGGCTTCATCTGTTCCAGCCATACGAGCTTGAGCAGGAGTCACATCCTGTACCATGAAGCTCCAGTCAACTTTTTGAGCCATTGCAGCTGTTTCAGTTGACCTCTCAATGGGCTTTGAGGTTGAGGAATGTGTGGAGGCCTGTGGGATTCCTGGATTGGTCTTGGGAGCCTTGCATTCCCTTGCAAAATGACCCAGTTGGTTACAGTTGTAACACTTTGCCTTGGTCTTGTCAAACCCGAACTTGCTGGTAGTTGGGTTTTGAGAGAAATGCCTTCCAGTTCTCTTAAAGAACTTCTTCGCTCTATAATTTAAAAGAGCCATCTGCTGGACAATGTCCACGTACTATACATCATCTGGACTAAAACACTCAAGATCATCAAAACAGTATTGAAAATCTCCTGAGTGTCCACTTCCTGAAACAAAGGCACAACTTTCCTGGAAGGAGTTGTGTTGAGCCTATTGAAACCTTGGAGTCTCAGGAAAAGTGATGTAAGGTCCAGAAGAGCAGGATGGCTGCTGATAAGTCAAGAAATGCAGAGGTTAAGGGGTTAATGAGCCTTCAACAACCATTAAAGCGTTGCTAACAGGAAGACTCATGGGTCTGCTTGTTTGGTGGCCCTTTTTACTCTCCATCTCTAGGCGATATCCATCAAGGATGCCATAGAGTTCAGTCATGGAAAGAGTGTTCAAGTTTTCTGTTCTCTTGATAGAGACACAGTAGAATGTCCACTCGTTGGGAAGAGCACTCATGAACTTTTTGGTGAGATCTCTGAGTTCAAGAGTGATCTTCACAGACTGAAGGGAAGAGATAAGATCCATGTACCTGAAGTACTGCTGGCTGAGGGTCTCTCCAGCAATATGAGTGAAGTTCTCGAACTGCTGCTTCAGTGAGTCCTTCTTTGAGTCATTGGAGCTTGAGTACATCTGAGCAAGTGCATGAAACAATTCTTTGGCAGTCTTGCAATGCTCGAACCCCACCATAATAGAGTTCGGTATTGCAGTCATGAGAATAGTCATAGCATTGCTATCGATGTCCATCTTCTTTCTGTCTTCATCAGAATAGTCCTTGACAGCCTTCTCTATCATGGCACCGCTTCCACTAGGTGATGCCACCTTTGGCTTATACGGTCCATTGACAATGGAGTTCCATAATTTGCTGTCTTGGTATCTGATGAAGCCTTCTATTCTTCTACTCCAAGACCTGAAGTTTTCAGGGGTAATGATGGGAGCTTTTGTCATTGTTCCCATCTCTACCTCGGATTTGTTAAGGGCCATTGAGTGAGTGAGTGGTAGGGAGGAGTAAAAACATGTTGATTTGGATGGTGAGATCACGCAATCAAGAGCCTGAGAAGCTCTGATACCAATTGCAGGATTGGTGCTTGTCACTTAAACACAATGTTTGTCTCTCAAACTCACCTAGAACAACACTTGGGTATATGAAGAATCAATAAGAGTTGATCACAATATAGAAAGTAATAAAGAACATAGTAAGATAATTTTCAAGATAATTTTATATATTGATTCTCAACTCAAAATACAAGACTCTTACAAGCAGATGATGTGTTTCAATGAGTTACAAGGAGAACCTATATATAATACTACCTAATGAGTTACAAGGAGAACCTATATATAATACTACCTACAACCGGATATACTTTGATACCAGCTGCAATCCTATAGCTAAAGTCTATACTACAAGACTAAAAATTAAGGTATCTCAGATAAAGTCTTATCTGTGATTTGGTAGTTAGGACATGTCCCTGACTTACCTTTTGTCACCAACTAAAGTTGGTAACATGTACTATCATAAAAAGGTGAACAGTGGAATAAAGTATGGTCAACAACATGGCTCTTTGGGAAGAAACCTTGTTGTATCAGAAGTCTACAGCGGAGTGTCAGAGACCATACTTGTGTCCACTGGTTCATAGCAGTGTCTTTCGAAAGTTAAATGGCTTTGGAAGAGTAAGTACTTTCGAAGCCACTTATACTTCGGAAGAGGCTGCTTCTTTCAAGGCTTGGAGACTTCTTCTTTTCATCATACTTCGGAAGTGGTCTTTACTTTATTCTTCTAAGTCTTGAACTTCGGAAGTATGCACTTGTCTTTGGAAGTAGAGTTCTGTCTTCGGAAGTTGGTCTTTTTCTTTGTCTTCGGAAGAACTCTACAACGTTCGGAAGTTCCATGTTAAGCTTCGGAAGCCTTTTGCATGCAGCGCCAAAATAACTTAAGTGACATAGTTTTGGTTGCATTAGCCTTCTTCTTGATCCAACACCATGTATGCAATGATACTCAGACAGTGTCTCATATCACTTCCTGGGTGCCTGATGCAGCCTATAAAGAGCTTTGTCAAGCTTGCAGACATAATCAGGATGATTAGGATCTACAAAACTAGGTGGTTGTTTTACATATACCTCTTCATCAATCACTCCATATAGAAAAGCACATTTTACATCAAGATGAATGACCTTGAAGTTCTTGGATGCAGCAAATGTTAGGAATATCCTAAAAGCTTCCAATCTTGCTACTAGAGCAAAGACATTAGTGTAGTCAATCCCTTCTTCTTGTGTGTATCCTTGAACAACTAGTCTAGCTTTGTTCTTGATGAGCCTCTATCATCTTTCTTATTCCTAAACACCCATTTGGTTCCAATGGTAGTCTTCCCATGAGGAAGAGGACAAAGGTTCCAAACTTTCTACCTTTTGAATTGAAACAGCTCCTGTTGCATAGCTTCAACCCAACTTCCATCCTTTAGAGCTTCATCAACTTTCTTTGGCTTTATCTGGGATGAGAAACAAGAGTGAAGACGAACATTTGCTTCATGGGTTTGTCCTCTTGTTCTTACCCCTGTGACAACATCTCCAATGATGTTTGTGGTGGGGTGAGACTTATGGATCCTAAGCTGAGGGATCACAACAAGTTGCTGAGAAAGATCTAAATTAGAGAAATTTAGATCTGGCATAGATGTTTCTCTCACCACATCAACACACTTATCAAGAGAAGCTTGATCCAAGCAGTGTGTGACATCATTGATGTGTTATCTATGGTGTGGTTAGTAGCATCAAGAAATTCTTGATCACTGTCACCACCACCATGGTTGTCTTCCATAGTTGAGGCATTCTTATCTGGTTGTGGAGCCTTTGAGCTGGAATTTGAAGGCACCCCAGATGTATCAGCTGAGTTTGTCATTGTAGTTCTGATAGAAACCTCATTTGCAGAAGTAGTTCCAACTGGAGCTGAAGATGTGTGACTTGAAGATCTTCTCATCTCAAATCTTGGATCAGGATCACCTGTATTTAGATTTTCTGCAGATCCTGAAACATTTTCATAAGATTTGTTAAAACAGTTGGTAACTAGATCAAGATCAAATAGCCAATCAGGACCAGAACCAACCACACAGGGTGTGTGTTCATTGAAAGTCACATTGGCTAACTCCTTAACAATTTTAGTTCTAAGATTGTATACTCTATAAGCCTTAGCTTGAGAAGAGTATCCAATAAAGTGTCCATCATCTGATTTCTCAGCAAACTTGGCAATTTGATCTTTGGTATTCAAGATGGTGCAAGGACATCCAAATGACCTAAGAAAACCAATGAAAGGTTTCCTTTTATGCCAAAGTTCATAAGGAGTCTTCCCATGAGTCTTGACCACTAAAACTCTATTCTACACATAGCAGGCAGTGTTGACTACCTCTGCCTAGAAGATGATGGACAACTTAGAGTCAGACAACATGGTTCTTGCAGCTTCAATCAGGGGGTGCTTGTTTTTTGAAAAAACATCTTCCCCACCTCTTCATCTGCGCGCTCGCAGACGTGGGAAGAGGTTTTTACTTCGCATATTGTTTATTTTCTAGAACACGTTTCATTAAAAAACATCTTCCCCACCTCTGCACGGAGAAGAGGTGGAACAATGTCTTCACAAACTCTTCTAACCTCTTCTCTTCTGAAATGAACCCTAACATACCCACCTTCATCTTCATTCCCCACATACCCACCTCCCCCACCCCCCTTCACAACCACCTCACCACCATCGCCTGCTCGCCCACCGTCGCCACCTTGCCACCGCCGCCACCTCGCCACCATCGCCCACCGCGCAAAAGGTGCAGATTGGAAGCCTTGTATAAGTTCGGGAGGTATGAATCTATCCTTCTAGAGTTCTATCTATGCAAAATGTATGTTAAAAAGCTCAATTTTTAGCTCTTTTCATCATGGGAATTTTTTGGTCAAGTGTGTTGTAGACTTACCGGAGTCTAACGGGTACATATATATTGAGGCAAATGGTGGATTAAATCAGCAGAGGACATCGGTAATTTGAATGCTTCACTTGTAGCTGTTGGTTTCTTGTTTCAACATGATAAATAGTTAGATACTTATTTTAATGTTGTTATGTTATTCAATCTTTCTAGATATGCAATGCAGTTGCTGTTGCGGGATATCTTAATGCAACACTAGTGATTCCTAATTTCCATTTTCATAGCATCTGGAGAGATCCTAGGTTTGTGAACATTATATTCAGTTGTTGTTGAAGTCCAAAAGTGATCCATTAGTTATTTGACCACGTGCTTTTGCTGTTGCAGCAAATTTAGTGACATATATGATGAAGATTTTTTCGTTAAGACATTGGAAAATGATGTACGGGTGGTCAACACTATACCTGGATATTTGATGGAACGGTTTGACCACAATATGTCCAATGTATTTAATTTCAAAATAAAAGCGTGGGCTCCTATTCGGTACTACAGGGATACAGTTCTTCTAAGGCTACTAGAAGAAAAGTGAGTTTAACTTTTCCTAATCACAACTTAACTTGATGTGTTGCTATAATTAAATTCATTTTCAGGGTCATAAGGATTTCACCATTTGCAAACCGGTTGTCATTTGATGCGCCACCTGTGGTTCAACGGCTTCGTTGTTTGGCTAATTATGACGCTTTACGGTTTTCAGATCCTATCTATAGAATGGGCGAAACATTAGTTTCTAGAATGAAAGAACGAAGTGTAAATAATGGTGGCAAGTACATTTCTGTGCATCTAAGGTTTGAAGAGGTCTGTCATATTATGAAGTGTTTAAATTAATTTCCTTTCTTAGGTGTGTGATTAGATTTACATGTTGAAGCTGATTATCTGATTATCACATATGTAATCGTAATAATCAGTTTTCATGTATGGATAATAAAAAAATTCTGCTTCCGATTATGTTAGGGGTTAAATAATCAATTCCATAATGCAGCAAAACTGATTATCATTTGGTTTAATTACAGAATATTTCAGCATTCTACAGATGTTAAACAAAACAAACAGTCTTTTTCTTGAAGACTGCAGACGTTTGGTCCACCTCTTCTGCTGCAGATGTCTGCAGATGTGGTCCGCAGACTGCAGACATTTTCCTGCAGAAAAAACAAACAACACCTCAGTGTCCTGTTTCTCCTCTTAGCAACACCATTCTGCTGAGGAGTCCTGGAGCACTGTATTGTCTTGTAATACTCTTTTCAACACAAAATGTATCAAGGATTTAGTTCTTGAATTAAGTTCCTTGATCACATCTTATAATCTTAACCTTATGATCAGATTGATTCTCAATCTTTAAGATGAAATTCTTCAGAATCTCAGGAGTCTCATCCTTAGTTCTAAGGAAGAAGACCCAAGTGAATCTTGTAAAGTCATCTGTGATCACTAAACAATAAGATGTCCTTCCTAGACTCATTACACTAGTGGGGCCAAAGAGATCCATATGTAACAAGTGTAGGGGTGTAGTGATGGAGTTCCTTTCCTTAGGCTTGTGAGATACCTTATGTTGCTTCCCTTTAAGGCATGCAACACAATGGTCATCACTTGTAAACTCTTTCTTTGGTATTCCAGTTACCAAATCATTCTTAATTAATTTATTCATGTTCTTAAAGTTTACATGACACATTCTTTTATGCCATAGGAAAGACTTATCACTATTGGCTTTAGACCAAAAGCATAAAACTTCTCTAGACGGAGATGTTTCTGGAAAGTCCATCTTGTACATGTTCCCTTTCTTGGGGGCTCTAAGCAGGATGTGCCCATGAGGAATGACCACACCAGGCTTGAGAATAATGCACTCATGCTCAGTAAAGAGCATGTTGTGACTCTGATCACAAAATTAAGATACACTCAGAAGATTGTACCCAAGCTCTTTGACAAAGTGTAGTTCAGTCCTTTTCAATGCTGAGCTTACCATTTGTGACCATGCCCCTTCCTGAAATGTAACCGCCTTTATCTCCTCCAAAAGCAACTGGTCCTCCATTAATCCTTTAAAAGTTCTGAAGTAGTGACCTATTGCCTGTCATGTGCCTGGAACAGCCAGTATCAATGATCCAGACATTCTTGTTTGTCTTAAGCTGTCCCTGCATAAAGAAAAGGATTAGTTACATTTAGAAACCCAAACCTTTCTTGTCTTGGACTCATTAAGAGAAACAAAAGGTAATGCAACAGTGATAGATCCTATGGTTGTGCTAAGAGGATCTTGAGCTATTGTTGATGGAGAATTCTTAGTCACTTGGTCTTTCTTAGACTTCCACACCACCTTTGGAGTCTTGGACTTGACCTTTAAAACTTTAGAAGCTTTAGGAACTTTGGAAGTTTTGATGACTGAACCTTCGGAAGATTCTGCAAACACTGTAGCAGACTTCAGTGCTTCGGAAGAACTCCTTTCTTCCGAGACCAACTTCTCTTCCGAGGGTAATTTTCCACTTGCCTTCTTTTTAGATTTGGAGCTTCCGAAGGAAACAAATTTTCCTTCCGAAGCTTGAATCTTCTTGGAACTCTTTGAAGTCTTTGTCTTGGTCATATGGACAGTACTTTTAGGATTGTATGGGCAATCCTTAGCAATGTGAGTGATACACTCATACATGACACACTCAATTTTCTTCTTCACAAGAGTCTTCTGCTGGGAACAAGACTGTCTTTGGTCACATCCCTTCTCCACCTTCATCTTTGCAGATGCTGAGACAGTCCTTTTGGGCTAGGAACTGTTCTTGGAGTTTGATGGTCTAGGCTGTGTAGTAGTGATACACAACAGATCAGTCTTCTTCTTGTTACTGAGATGATTTGAACAAGAACCAGAACTCTTAGCAGAAGAGTTTTGGTTGATGTCTTCAGTCCTTACTACTTCAAACCTGCAAAGATGAAAACATGTTTCTGTTTAGAGTCAAAAGTAGCCTTGATATCTTGAGCTTTCCTTGCCTTTCTCTTGCTCTTTCTGATCAAGTTCTTTCTCGTAGACTTGGTCATCACAGTTTTCTTCTTCTCCTCAGAAGGATAGTGGCCCTTCATAGAATCCTCCTCTTTACTCTTCTCAGAGGAATTCTTCACTATCTCTTCTTCATCCTCTTCACTTATAGGATCTATGAGAGGAAGCTCATCTTCACAAGTTCCACACCTAGGAGGTCTTACAGACAAGATTATATGTGGAGGTGCTCTCTCATTGGATCCCAGTCCCTGCCTGTTTTGATAGCTCACCTTGTTGTGCTAGGATGAGGATATCATGTTCTTGAAGGTCTTTTCTTCAAGATCACTCTTCTCTGTCCTGGCTTTGCTGATCACAAGCTCAGCCTGGCACTCAGTCATCTTGGTTATGAGATCTTTGATTTGAGTTCTAAAATCTGTGTGTTCATGTTTTAGAACTGAAATGGTTTTCTCTAGGTCCTCTATCTTTAGTTTATAATCATTTTCAGACTTTCTAAAATCAGATTTTAAAATGTTTAAGGACTCAAGATCAGATCTCATCTCCAAGTTATAGGACCTATATCTATTTACTTTAGCAATGCATTCAGGAGTACAGAGATGTTCCAATACCTTGGCTTCATCATGATCTGCCATCAATGCTTGGTTTGGAGAAGTATCTTCCACCTGAAAGCTCCAGTCAAAGCCTCCTTCTTCAACAGCAACAACAACCTGTTCCTTTGACTTCTCATTCTTGAGAGCTTTGTCAGTGTAGTTAGGTCTGGACTGTGTTTGGCCACCACTTGTTTTATGTGCCTTACACTCTCTGGCAAAGTGGCCCATCAAGTTATAGTTGTAACACTTGACTTTCCTTTTGTCCAGGCCAAACTTTCCACTGGTTGCATTGCTTGGAAACTTCCTTCTAGTCCTCTTGTAGAACTTCTTGGCTCTGCGAGTGAGAAGAACCATCTGCTGGACTATTTCCATGTATTCCAGATCATCTGGATGAATACAGTCCAGGTATTCAAAAGTGAAAAGAGAGTTTCCACAGCTTTCATCAGCAGACACAAAAGCTTGAGAAGAGCTTGTCTCTTGGAATAGGCTTCCTTGAGTGTAGTTCTCCCTCGGTGTCTCTGGGAAGGTGATGAAAGGACCCTTTGGTGAGTTTTCAGGGTAGCATATGAGATGATGTTGGGGTTCTATGCTATCCTTTTCAACCACATGTAGGGCTGAACCCATTTGATTGTTAGAGTTGCCAGATGAACCTTGCATGTTCATCTCCATCTGGTAGCCACTAAGAATCCCATATAACTCTGTTAGAGTAAGAGTTTTGAGATTTTCAGTTCTCTTGATCACCACACAGTAGTGTGTCCATTGCCTAGGAAGTGAGAACATGAACTTCCTTACAATGTCTCTGTTCTCAAGAGGAACTCCTCCATCCACAAGAGTATCCACAATCTCAACATACCTGAAGTATTGCTGAGTCATGGTTTCACCTGTTTTAAAGGTGAAGTTTTCAAACTGTTGCTTCAGGAGATCCTTCTTGTTTTCCTTGGCTTCAGAAGAACCCTCATACATCAGTTTCAGTGCATCCCACAGCTGCT
Source organism: Flaveria trinervia (assembly GCA_025506515.1). NCBI lineage: Eukaryota > Viridiplantae > Streptophyta > Magnoliopsida > Asterales > Asteraceae > Flaveria > Flaveria trinervia. The sequence goes on from CM046448.1 coordinate 23,607,923, forward strand.
TAGCTGTTTTGCACTTCTTGAAACCTCTGTACATAGAGTTTGGAAGGGCAGTTTGAAGGGCTGTCATGGGTTTTTCGTCAATCTCCACTCTCTTCCTATCTTCATCAGAGTAGTTAGCCACATCCTTGGGGATCATACCAGCACCAGTAACAGAGAAGGTGCTAGGTATGACAACATTAAAGTTAACACTATAAACTTACTAATGTATTCATAAATCATATCAACATAACATTTTACAATTATCACAAACCAATTTGTAACCACTAATATTTACTAAGCATTTCTCTAATAACAATGACACTTTTACACAAATATCATCGGCAATGGCAACAATTTCTAGTACTTGGATCTACATAAGATCTAATACGTATGTCCGCTTGTGTGTATTACACGCGACCGAACCGATACAACCCGAACCGGCCGAACGTTACTATTTACTTTATACGTATCATTAATGCTTAACAATAATTGTCAATAGGTGTTTGACCGTTCATTGCATACAACATTTGGAAACTTTGATCATTCATACTTACCACTTAACAAGTGAGTCTCGTGGACCCTTTTTATGCTTATATAACATTTCAGTCATTTACAAACCTGGGGGAAAAGTATGCTCACTCATTTCTTTGTGTTTTACAACTTACATACAATTTACATACATGGAATCAACGTGTTACTGTTTTGTGAGTACTTATCAGATACATGCTTGAGTTCGTTGTGTGGTACTTTCTTTACAACCATTTAATTTTGGTGTTAGAACCGATGGATAGGTATTAGTAGTACTACTGGGTTGACACCCCCACCCTCGTTGTTGGTATACTAGTTAGTACCAACAGTGGCCAGGAACGGGCCCTTGGGTGAATATATTCCTACAAGATTCTGTGTGTACATCATTAGGTTTGGTTGTAAAGCTCAGTGTCATGTGATTTGTTTACTTATAACTGTATTCACGGTATTCCACCACAATTAATATACATCATCAATTACTTATTTAATATTTAAACCTACGAGCTCACCAACAATTTTGTTGACCATTTTGAGCATATCTTTTCAGGTGACAACGCTAGTTGAAGATCTAGGTGTGCTCCCTTAGTGGAGACCCTAGGATGCATTTTTGAGACTAAACATTCTTGACAGACATTCATTTTGAAACATTGTTGTAGTCTGATTAAACAATATCATTCTTTTGATACTTGTTCTCGGGTTCTGGGAATTACCATACAATGTTATCTTCTTTTGATTACGTGAATCATTTATCATGTTATGCTTATGGCTATGTTATCGTGAATATTGACTAAACACGACACAAGTCTCCTTTGTGTCGGGTGTCGTCATCACACGCTTGTCATCATTACTATTTATATTGCATCTCTATTGTGTACCATGTGTTATGACGATCCCGTCTCGTTATATCCCGTGTTTCCGCTTTTAGCGGGGGTGTGACAGACTGGTATCAGAGCCATTGGTTATAGAGAATTAGGCAATTCATTTGACCTAGACTATAATCTAGGAACCTTCATGTAGAATTGTATGCTAGGGTTTGCGTGCATTTTATATCTCATTTATGTTCCCTTTTCTTGTTTGTTTATCTATCTGCCTTGTGATCCTTTCACCCTATGAGAAAGACCTTATGCTCACTCCTTATGGGATGCTTCTACTGGATCTTCCGTTCCCTCTGCGCGCCAAGTTGTTTTATCAAATCCGGGTATTAAACCCGAAGAGATCTTCACAGATCATGCGATTGTGCTTGACCACGGACACTGGGATTGACCCTGAGGAGGTTATGTCTGAAACCTCGAAAGAGGAGGAGATAGACAAGCTTTGCTAGATTAAACGTGATTATATGCATGGATTTGCAATTATTATGATGGATTCCTGTTGGAACATTACCAATTCATGGTGTGAGAACTACGCAACTTGCATGTGATGTGTGGTAACAATAAGTGTGATATTAACTTGGAATGCTGGACTTTGATAAGTGGTATGGATAATATACTTTGAAATGATTAAAGCTTATGTGTTTACTACTTTTATGATTAGAAAATGCCGCCTCGAAGAGTTACCCGCAGCAACAGTAGCGGAAGTGAAGCCCCGAGGGGCAGAGGCAGAGGCAGAGGTAGAACACCAAGAGAGAATCATGGCCCTGCCAGTAACATTCAAGGAACAGGAAACTCTGACATGGCAGCTTTGGTCGCTCAACAGCTGGCCGCACTGATCGCGACTATAGTGGCCCAAGTGAGCGATGCTCTCCAGAATCACCACCCCACGGGGATGGTGGCAATGACAATGAGGATAATGGAGAAAGAGGTCAAAGTGGGATTAAAACTGAAGAGGGAAATAGGAACCCGACTGGGAACAAGGGTAATTAGGAAACTGAGAATGGTGGAACAGCTAGTAATGAGACTAGGGTTGTTAGTACAAGATGGGAATGTTCATACAAGGAATTTGTGGCTTGTAAACCAAAAGAATTCGATGGAAAAGGTGGAGCGATAGCCCTAATCAGATGGCTTGAGAAGATGGAGGCAGTGATCGATATCAGCGAGTGTCTCGACAACCAGAAAATCAAGTATGCCACGTGTTCACTACAGGGCAAGGCACTAACTTGGTTGAACACCCAGCTTCAGGCTAGGGGAAGAGAATCAGTGATGCAGATGTCATGGGATGAGTTTAAGGCCCTAATCACTGAGGACTACTTCTCCCTCAATGAGATGCAGAAACTGGAGCATGAATTCTGGAATCATGCTATGGTGGGGGTCGGGCACGCAGCTTACACTGATCGATTTCACGAACTGGCAAGACTGGTTCCACATCTAGTGACTCCGAAATCCAAGAGAATCGAGAGGTATATTTGGGGACTTGAGCCTCAAATCCGAGCGATGGTAACAGCAGTTGCTCCTCCTATAATTCAGAGCGCAATCTGAAGGCTGGCGCTCTGACAAACGAGATGGTGAGAACAGGGGTCTTAGGAAGAGGAGCAGAGAAAAGAAAGGATGTTGGGGAAACGAGCCGTCGAATGCCGGGAAATTTGACAAAAAGGCCAAGACACCAGAAATTTTGGCCGTGACGCAAGGCAAGAGAGAGTACGTAGGGCCGCACCCCAAGTGTGATAGGTGCAACTTTCATCATCCCCCAGGAATGCCGTGTCGGGTGTGAGTGAACTATAGACGCCCGGGGCATCCAGCGAGAGACTGCAGAGTAGCGCCAAATCTGGTGGCACCGGTCAATGCGGTTAACCCCGCTGGGAATGCCAGGGTCTGTTATGAGTGTGGAAGCCCTGACCACTACAGAAACATGTGCCCCAGACTGAATCGGGCGCCGGGTCAGCAAGGGAACAATCAACAACAGGTGATGGCCATAGCTGGAAATCAAGGCCCGGCAAATCAAGGAAATGCAGCTCGGGGACGCGCGTTCGTCATCAGAGCAAACGATGCCCGTCAGGACCCGAATGTTGTCACGGGTACGCACTTACTCAATAATCACTTCGCATCTATATTATTTGATACTGGGACAGACAATAGCTACATATCTTCTAAGTTTGTGCATTTGCTCGATTTGAGTCCTAGTAGGCTATAAACTAGCTACTCCGTAGAAATGGCCAGGTAGGGTTGTACAGGCCGATGCAATCATTAGAAAGTGCTCGATGATATTGGAGAACCATGCCTTCGATATAGACTTGATACCCTTTGAGTTAGGGAGTTTCGACGTGATTGTGGGAATGGATTGGTTGTCGAAACACAGAGCTGAGATTGTCTGTCGGGACAAAGTAGTACGAATCCCCATGCGAAATGAGGAGGTGCTCAGAATTCAAGGAGAATGACTGGGAAGAACCTAAAACTTATCTTCTGCATGAATCACGCCGAAGTTTACGAAAGCAATGCTACGCGTTTCTAGCTCACGTAGTAGAAAAGAAGGAAGAGGAGAGGAAATTGGTAGATATTTTAGTAGTACGAGACTACCTAGATGTATTTCCTGATGACTTTTCTAGTTTGCCTCCTCCACGACAAGTGGAATTTCGTGTAGATTTGGTTCCTGGAGCTACACCGGTGGCAAAGATTCCATATCGGTTAGCACCATTAGAAATGCAAGAGTTATCCAGTCAACTACGGGATCTACTGGAGAAGGGTTTTATCCGGCCGAGTCAATTACCATGGGGAGCACCAGTGTTATTTGTCAAAAAGAAAGATGGGTCATTCCGAATGTGTATCGATTACCATGAGTTGAACAAATTAACCGTGAAGAATCGGTATCCTCTCCCCTATATCGACGATTTGTTTGACCAGCTGCAAGGAGCTTCATATTTTCCAAGATCGACCTTCATTCTGGATATCATCAATAAAGGGTTTTCGAGGATGACATACCAAAAACAACATTTAGAACTCGTTATGGGCACTATGAGTTCTTGGTCATGCCGTTCGCGTTGACTAACGCACCAGCTGTGTTTATGGACCTAATGAATCGAGTGTGTAAACCTTATTTGGATAAGTTTGTGATCGTATTCATAGAAGATATACTTATCTACTCCCGATCGAAGAGGATCATGAAGAACACCTCCGGGCAATACTGGAACTGTTACGGGAGGAGAAACTTTTCGCCAAGTTCTCAAAGTGTGAATTTTGGTTACGAGAAGTGAAATTTTGGGGCATGTGGTGAATAAGGATGGATTCATGTAGATCCCAGTAAGATTGAAGAGGTGAAGAAATAGGAAACACCCCAGACACCTCAAAGATACGACAATTCTTAGGATTGGCCGGATACTATCGACGTTTCATCGCGAATTTTTCGAATATCGCTCAACAGTTAACACTGTTGACTTAGAAAGACAAGAAGTTTGATTGGGGACATGCACAAGAACAAGCGTTCCAAACGTTGAAAGAAAAGTTATGCAACGCACCGATATTGTCCCTCCCAGACGGAACTGATGATTTTGTGGTGTACTGTGATACTTCACACCAAGGATTAGGATGTGTGCTAATGCAGAAGGATAAAGTGATTGCCTATGCTTCGCAACAACTTAAGGTGCACGAAAAGAACTATACAACTCATGATCTGGAGTTGGGTGCTGTATTATTTGCACTTAAGATATGGAGGCATTACCTATATGGAACCAAATGCATCATCTACCCGATCATAAGAGCCTCCAACATATCCTGGATCAGAAGGAACATAATATGCGTTAGCGATGTTGGGTAGAACTACTTAGTGACTACGATTGTGAAATCCGGTATCATCTGGGGAAGCGAACGTGGTGGCCGATGCTCTAAGCCACAAAGAACGCGTGAGACCACTACGTGCATAAGTGTTGGGATTGACTATTCAAACGAATTTGAAAGCTCAGATCCAAACTTCACAAAATAAGGCGTTGAAAGAAGAAAACCTTGTGGGAGAAGAGTTTCGAGGGTTGGATAAACAAATGAGTCGCAAGGACGATGGTATACAGTACTTCATGGATCGTATATGGGTACCCAGATGGGGAGGTGTACGTACTTTAGTAATGGATGAAGCACACAAGACACGATATTCTGTCCATCCTGGTGCAGATAAGATGTACCACGATCTTAAGGATCTGTACTGGTGGCCAGGCATAAAGAAAGACATTGCTATGTACGTAAGTAGATGCTTAACATGCTCGAAAGTTAAGGCTGAACACCAGAAACCATCGGGATTATTACAACAACCTGAGATTCCCGAGTGGAAATGGGAGAAAATAACCATGGATTTTATTACCAAACTTCCTAGAACGAACAGCGGGCATGACTCATATGGGTCGTAGTGGATCGGATGACGAAGTCAGCTCACTTCTTGCCGATCCAAGAAGACTACAAAATGGATAAGTTGGCGAGATTGTACATAAAGGAGGTCGTGACAAGACACGGAGTGCCGTGTTGATTATATCCGACCGTGATAGCCGATTTACTCACGATTTTGGCAGACACTGCAGAAAGCGATGGGCACTCGATTAGATATGAGTACCGCCTATCACCCACAGACAGACGGCCAAGGTGAACGAACTATACAAACATTGGAAGACATGCTGTGGGCGTGTGTAATCGACTTTGGTGGTAGTTGGGACACTCATTTACCACTGATTGAGTTCTCTTACAACAACAGCTACCATACGAGCATTGGATGTACTCCATTCGAAGCATTGTAGGAACAAAATGCAGATCTCCTGTTTGTTGGGCGGAGATTGGTGAAAGCCAGTTAACAGGCCCAGAGATTATCCAAGAAACAACGGACAAGATTTTCCAAATCAAAGATGGACTAAAAGCTGCCAAAGATCGCCAAAAGAGCTATGCCAACCACCGTCTGAAGCCTCTAGAATTTAACATTGGGGATCGAGTTTTACTCAAAGTCTCTCCTTGGAAGGGAATTGTTCGATTTGGAAAGAAGGGGAAGTTAGCCCCAACATATGTAGGACCATTCGAGATTTCAGAAAGAATCGGTCCAGTGGCTTACCGATTAAGGTTACCACAAGAACTCAGTGGTGTACATGATACGTTCCACGTGTCGAACCTCAAAAAGTGTTTGGCTGATGAATCTTTTCATGTGCCAATTACGGAAATCAATATTGACGAAAAGCTCCATTTCGTTAAGGAACCCATTGAGATCATGGATCGAAAAGTCAAAAAATTGAGGCGCAGCAGAATACCAATTGTCCGCGTGAGGTGGAACTCCAAACGAGGGCCAGAGTTTACATGGGAACGGGAAGACCAGATGAAACTAAAATATCCACATCTATTCGAGGATGACACTCTTGGACCTATCTCCAGCTGAATTTCGGGATGAAATTCTCTCAACTGGGGGATACTGTGACATCCGTCACCACAAGGTCCGTCAATTAACGTGGCTTCCATTAACTTTTCTTTGATCGTTCATTCCTCATCCTTACAAACAATTCGTGTGGATATCATTCTTGCTTTACCATCTTTATGCTTGTGCTCTCATCGTAAACGTATGTTATCTTTAAAACTTTTACAATTTTCATCATTGTTATCATTAAATATACCATTTTTATATAATATTATTGTCATTAATAAAATCATTTTTAAGTTACCAATATCATTAATTACATTTTTATCATTAATGTAACTAGCCTATTAAAGTCGTTTTCAATCGAAACAAATTTGGGAACTCGGGGGCTAAGTGCAGGGACCAAATGTGACATTTTGCCAAACTAGGGCTGGGTATAAATACCCATATTCCAGCCCTAGCCTCCATTTCATCATCTTCTTCTTCTTCACTTTTTCTCCTCCTCCTTGCACCAAACCACCTATTTTCTTCGCGTTTTCACCGGCAAGACCTCGGCTACAGCTGAGTCTACTCCTTTCTTGCAGGTAGACGACCTTGATCGTCCCTTTTCTTGCTTGTTTACTGCTGTTCTTTTAGGGTTTCGGGGCCAACCCGAGCACATGAGGTCATGTTGGTGCGTGTGATGTCTTTCTGCGTGTTCTTCTTGTTTAGGTGTGTTTGAAATATGTTTTTGGAAGTCCTTGTGGTGTGAATCTCGTGCACGGAGCAGCTGAAGGTTGCTCTGCACTTCTACAGTTGCGAATCTACTATTCTGGCGACTGGATCTCCCGTGCGACTGAGCCGTGCGACTGGGTGTGCCGTGCGACTGTGTCTCTCGTGCGACTGAGTTGTGCGACTGAGTTGTGCGACTGAGTGTGTCGTGCGCTGTGCGTATGCGTGCGATTGAGTCTATGTGGATGAATGTGTGCGATTGTGTGTGTATCGCATGACTGAATGCCTAGTCGCACGAATGGAGGTTCAATCGTACGAATGAAGCTGATTCGTACGAATGAAGGTTGATTCGTGTGTATGGATGTTGAGTCGTGTGATTGGGTGCTGTGTGGTACGATTGAATGTTGAGCCACACGAATGAAGGTTCAATCGTACGAATGGAGCTGATTCGTACGAATGAAGGTTGATTCGTGCGGATGGAGTGTTGAGTCGTGCCTCTGGTCCTATCGTGCGACTGGAGTTGTTGTGTGTGAATTCCTTCTTGTGTGTGGTGTGTGTATGTTGTGTGATGATAAGGTGACATCGACACGGTTACCATTGCTAATGACACCATTAAAGTTAACACTATAAACTTACTAATGTATTCAAAATCATATCAACATAACATTTTACAATTATCACAAACCAATTTGTAACCACTAATATTTACTAAGCATTTCTCTAATAACAATGACACTTTTACACAATATCATCGGCAATGGCAACAATTTCTAGTACTTGGATCTACATAAGATCTAATACGTATGTCCGCTTGTGTGTATTACACACGCGACCGAACCGATACAACCCGAACCGCCGAACGTTACTATTTACTTTATACGTATCATTAATGCTTAACAATAATTGTCAATAGGTGTTTGACCGTTCATTGCATACAACATTTGGAAACTTTGATCATTCATACTTACCACTTAACAAGTGAGTCTCGTGGCCCCTTTTTATGCTTATACACATTTCAATCATTTACAAACCTGGGGAAATGGTATGCTCACCCATTTTCTTTATGCTGTACAACTTACATACATTTACATACTTGGAATCAACGTGTTACTGTTTTGTGAGTACTTATTTGATACATGCTTGAGTTTGTTGTGTGGTACTTTCTTTACAACCATTTAATTCGGTGTTGGAACCGACGGATAGGTATTGGTAGTACTACTGGTTGACACCATCACCCTCGTTGTTGGTATACTATTAGTACCAACAGTGGCCAGGAACGGGCCCTTGGGTGAATATATTCTGACAATATTCTGTGTGTACGTCATTAGGTTTGGTTGTAAAGCTCAGTGTCATGTGATTTGCTTACTTATAACTATATTCACGGTATTCCCCACAATTACTATACAACATCAATTACTTATTTAAATATTAAACCTGCGAGCTCACAACAATTTTGTTGACAATTTTGAGCATATCTTTTCAGGTGATAACGCTAGTTGAAGATCTAGGTGTGCTGCCTTAGTGGAGACCCTAGGATGCATTTTTGAGACTAAACATTCTTGACAAACATTCATTTTGGAACATTGTTGTAGTATGATTAAACAATATCATTCTTTTGATACTTGTTCTCGGGTTGTGGGAATTACCATACAATGTTATCTTCTTTTGATTACGTGAATCATTTATCATGTTATGCTTATGCCTATGTTATCATGAATATGACTAAACACGACACAAGTCTCCTTTGTGTCGGGTGTCGTCATGACATGCTTGTCATCATTACTATTTATATTGCATCTCTATTGTGTACCATGTGTTATGACGATCCTGTCTCGTTACATCCCCATGTTTCCGCTTTTAGCGGGGGTGTGACAATGGTTCCAGTTTCCATATCAGTCTTGGAAATGGCTGTCATTTGAAAAGTTGAGTATTTGTGTGTGTATGTGTGAGGGATCTTAAGATGGTGAGATCTTATATCAAGAGCCTAGAATGCTCTGATACAAATACAGGACCGGTGAAGGGGGTCACTTACAACACAACAACACAAAGAGGAGATTAATCAAACTTAATTAGACAGTAAACTGGATTAACCACAAATGAGACACTAAGAACACAAGTAATATAAGAGACAGAACAAAAGAACACAAGTGTATGGTTTTCAAGAATGCAGTATATTGATTTCTCTATGTTCTGTTACAAGTGTTACAAAGCGTATTGGAAAGACACAAGAACATGAGATACTTATACTACATCCTACAGCCGGCTATACTTTGAAAGCTAGCTGGATACAATTGACTAGACACACAAACAAAATCAACTGTAAAGTCAAAAGGCAGATTGCCTTTTGACTAGTGACTATGACATGCCATAGCTCACATCCTTATCTAGTACAAAAAAGGATAAAGTACAAGAAGTAGAAAGTTACAGACTCAAGACCTCAATGTACAGTTACCAAAAGCATGAACCTTTTCACCAACTCATGTAAGTTGGTGACATTACAGAGATGCAGCGGAAAGGTGTCCAGCTTTATGGAAAAGTACATCAGATAAAGCATGTGTCAAAAGTCTTCGAAGAAATCTGTCTTCATGAGTTGAAGCTTCAGAAGACTTTGTCTCTGAGGCTTCGGAAGACTTCATGTTTGGCTTCGGAAGATATTGGTCTTGGATTCGGAAGATTTCACACTTAGAATATTTATGTTGCATATGTGAAACTTCCTAAGCATTCTTCTTCAATGCACTTGTGCAGCGTGCATGATAGACTTTGGATGTTTGAGTTGCATCAGACTCTTCATTAATCTCTACAATATCTTTTATAATAAAAGTGAAAGGATGACAGAATGATAATTACATATGGATTAAGACACTCATATGAAAAGTAATGCTTAATTTTAAAAAATTAATTATTTTATTTTATTTATGCCCTTACAATAAAATATAATATATGATTGCTTATAATACAAATGCTAAAACATATACACGTGGTCAAACAAAATCGACATGTACTTTCAATGTCGTTTATATATTGTGATTGACCACTAATTTCTCTTCTCCTTTCTTTTATCAGTTGTTAAAAACTCAATAACAATCAAAATGGTAATTTATGGTAATAGTTTCTCCATTAACTTTCTTCGGTATATGAAAATCACCACCAGAAGCTGACTCCGACATAAAACTCTAAGATACATAAACCCCAGTAAAATCTAGGTAATAAGTGATTTCCGACCATAAATATCACCCATGCTTTCACTATTCTTATTGGGATAATATGATGTCTTAAAAAATTTTGTAATATACGTAATTGTTTTCTTTTATTCAATTTTTTCAATAATTATATTTTGATTTTTTAATTTACGTCATAATGCACCGAGCCGATACTGATTAAAATCGAATTCCCAAAAAATCATGCAACAACCGTACCGTCGTAACGCGCGAACATTTCTAACTAGTACTTTAATAACCTATTAGATTTTTCTAGCAATGTTTTTAGCGAGTCAATATCATTAAAAGTATTGATAACAAAAAAAAGAATGTTATAAATATTTTATTAATATGGTCATCATACCATCTTGTAACTTTCAAAGTCATGTTTGCATTAAAGTTATAGCCTCATAAATAATAGGTTTTGTATTTAACATATGATATCAATATAAAAAGATTCTACTCTCCATACCTTCTTCTCTTATAATCATATTATTTTTATTTTAATATATATTCTATATATTAATTGCCAGTGGGTCATTGTTTCACAACAATTTTTTGATTAACATTTCTAACCTTGTTATAAAATTGCAAATTTAGGAACAAAATGAAGCAAACAAAAAGTAAGGGGCAGTCATATGATAATTGTATAGCAGCACAAAACACATAAACATTCAATTTAAAGCTTCAGTCCAACAATATAGAGAACTACACATCCACCCCCTCATAATTCATACCGCCTTTATTACACACACATTACAAGGGTAGTCAACTTGATATCATCACCGTCGAATAACCATCTCCGACCACCATCTCGCCGGCGATTGAACACTCTTTCAGAGCATCTGCTTCTTCATCTTCTATCTACAAATCACATAATCATACTACTAGCAGTAGTCATGGCTAATCGGACTCTAATGGTGTGGATCGTAGCGATAGTATGCTTCGTAGTGCTGATGTTTGTTACTCCGGCGATACCTCAAGATCAGGAGTATCACGATTTCGCCGATCAGCGTGAATTCTTCGGTAAGTTACTTCAACTTTGGTTTTTTCACCTTTAGGTAGCGGATTCTTCTAATGTATTGCTGTTACGTTATTTAGTTTTAATTCGTGTGCTGTTATGGTTTTGATGATAGTATTGAAATGAAGTATAATTCAGTTGTTAACATGAGTTCTCCGGTGATTTTCAAGTTTTCCATCGTATAAATAGCGAATTTAACTCATTCAGGTTATTTAGGGCAAATTTCGTGTTGATGCATTCTTTTGTTGTTATGGTTTGCTGATAGTATTGAAAAGTGGTATAGATCAGCTGTTGAGTCTAGGGACTGCTCTGATATCAATATCATAAAAGAGCTGTAATTTAACTTGTAATGTCAGACCTAGTTCTAAAATTGCTTTGTGTTGTGCGTGTTTGTGTGTTTTACGCATGCATTGTTTTGTATTACTTAAAATCAAGTTCAACTTAGTTTGCATATTTGATCAGAAAGGTGGATTTCATTTCCATGTTAAAGTTGGAATAATATGTTTGAAGTAATGACATCTTCAAAGAATTCTGAACAAAGGGAGTAATATGGTATGCTATAGTTTTTATGTTCTTCTTGGTTACCAATAGTTTCAACTTAGAATGTTTGACTCGAGATTCTTGTAATATCCTCTATTTAGGATATATCATTCTGCAATTGCACCTATAGTTGAATGTAAAATATTTAACATGTTATCCTGTGATAATTTGGTTGCATGATGCACATATTTTTGTTTGATATACTGTTAATTGGTTTAGTTTTCACTCAATAGTTCCTACTTCCTACTTTCAGGTATACCTAATGCTCTGAATGTCCTTTCAAATGTGCCATTCTTCATTATTGGTGTCATAGGGCTGATACTTTGCTATTATAAAAACTTTTTCAAGTTGAGGTAGGTTGGCTGATGTAAGTTACACTGGGAATGTTTTAGTTTTTATGTTACAGTAAGTAATAGCTATTGCATATGTTCTACTCAAGTCTGCGAGGTGAGCTTTGTGGTTGGACGTTCTTTTACATTGGTGTGGCTGCTGTTGGTTTTGGATCCTCTTACTATCATCTCGAACCGAATGATGCTCGCCTTGTTTGGGATCGTTTGCCTGTGAGTATCATCATTTAGTATATTTAATACATATCAATTTTCATACTTACTATTATGGAATGTGGACATGATTTTAAATGAATGCAGATGACCATTGCCTTCACTTCTATTATTGCAATATTTATCATTGAAAGAATCGACGAACGAAAGGGAACATACTCCATAATTCCGTTGCTTTTGGTTGGTGCAGTAAGCATTTTGTACTGGAGGTAAGTATATCCTATATCTCATTTACTAAGGTATGATTAGCTTCCATTTCAAATCGCCGTTCTATGAGGCATTATAGGTGTATTTATATTGACATGAAGGCAATGAAAGCACAATTGTAAGTAAGGCAATTACATAGGGCCTTTAGATAAAGTAAATCCTTCCAATAAAATGACAATAAAAGACAATTGAATTATTGTGATAGAAATAACAATTGAACTCCTAATAGGATAAACCATCGGGTTAAGAGAATACAAATTACTTAGGGGTTGTTTGCTAACTTTTGAATGATTAAGTGCTGAACCAATAAGAGTTCTGAACCATTAAGTGCTAAATCATTAAGAGGTCTGAACCATTAAGTGTTGAATCATTAAGAGGTCTGAACTATTAAGAACTAGTATATCGTTTAACTATTCAAATGCAAATGTCTGACCAATTCAGATAAAAGGTCTTAACCATTTAGCATTAGACCTCTTAACAATTCAGCACTAGTATAATGCTTAACTATTCAGAGGCAAATGTCTGAATCGTTCAGGCATCTGCTTGCAAAACAAACAGTCTGAATCATTAAGTGTTGAACCATTCAGACATCTGAACCATTAAGAGGCTGATTAAGAGGCTACCAAACAACCCCTAAGTGGCTTGTATAGGCTTGACTCTGGGAAGCCTGAACTATGACAAATCCAAGTCAAGTTGGCCCGTTCAACATGTTTGACCCAGCTGGTCCGTATTCTTTTTTCGTTAAATCTGAGCTTAACTAATTTAACCTCTTTTAGATATAATGCAACTCATATTGACCCGTTAGAAGCAGATAGGTTAAAATTGCCACCTCTAAATTCAACATATCTAACCTGGTTTCCTACTGATTTTGCAAATTGCAAAGAGATCTATTAATAAATTGGTAGTTACCGGCATTCATGTTCTTTTGTTAGGTTTTTTGATGATCTCCGACCATACGCCTTGGTTCAGTTTGTACCTTGCATTGCCATTCCTGTGATGGCCATCATGCTGCCTCCAATGTACACACATTCTTCATATTGGCTATGGGCTGCAGGTTTGATACCATGCTCGGGTTCCTACATATACTTGAAAATAGATGTGCCGGTGTGGCAAAATGAGCGGATTGGGTAATGTGTCAAAGCCGTTAACCCTTTGTACCTGTCTATATGGCTTGGATCGGGTAAGGGTAGAACCAAACACCCTCCAAAACATTTAATTTTATAAACAGTTGTCGGACATGATCACAAAACTATATAAATTCAGATTTTTCAATGCAGTAAGGCACACTGTTGGCAACTTCCGACCCACTTTACGTGTTCCCTTTTTACCTAGTTATATTTGATTTTTCTTGTTAGAGATGGAATATAAGCCAAATCTATAATAAATGAATAAATGGGTTGAAATTGCCACCTCTACTTGAACATAACCCTATATTACCAGGAATGATAAGTTCCAATCGCTTTCAGGATTTTATCTTCTAGCTAAGATTGAAGAAGCCGCAGATGATACAATTTATGAATGGACTAATCATATAGTTAGTGGACACACTCTCAAGCATCTATGTGCAGCAATGGTTCCTGTATTCTTAACACTTATGCTTGCAAAGAGGGATATTATAACCGAAAGGTATTATTACTTAATAGTCAAGATTTCCTTTTGAATTTAAGATGCAATTTTTCATTTTCAGGTCCTTCAATACGTATACAGTTTAAAACTTTTTAACTAGATCATGACTTCTATGTTTGACTTCACTTTTGGTTGGCTGTTCCCTTCAAACACTTCTGCATACACCATGCATCACTTCTCCAATTTATATTCCTTACATTGATAAGGAAATAGGTTAGATATGTGTTCAAGATTCCATGAATGTGCCTGGTGGTTTTGATTCATTATCTCTCCATTTTAAATGACTTAAATCTCATCCTTCTGTTGGTGGTGGCAAATTGGGTGTGTCAAGGTGGTCAGGTATTGGGTTAAAACATACCAATGTTGGTACGGACTAAGTTAGGTTGACCCAAATCACTTTTGTCCAAATTTTTTATATAAAAAAGTAGTCCGTTAATTAGGATTACAAAATATCACTCAGACGTTATTTGTTGTTTTTAGGGTATAATGATTTGGAGTTTTTATGCATTAAAAATACGCTAGATTGTTTTTAATCTGTTACGATGAGGAGGAACCTGCTATTATTCTTATAAATAGGAAGGCGTTCTCAAGGGGTAGGGGGCTTGAGATGTTTTGATTGACCGAATTATCGGAAAAACTGTCCTGGAAAATTCTCAATTCTTGGTTTGTTTTTCTCTCTAGCACATGAGATGTTACTATTCATGACCGACAATATGTTTTAAACTGTCTAGATTGTAGCTTATTACACATTATGAGTTTCCCTTGAAAGTATATCTTTTAATCCATTTGACTTGTCAAGATAAAACATAACCCACAATTAGTTGCGAGTATATATCTACAATTTTGTCAATCGTCTTCCATTCTCTATCATGTGTTCGGTCTCTATTTCTCCATCAAAAGGACCCTTGTATGGCATTCGCATATTCCTTTTTCTTTTCAATATAAATAATACATAATAACGAGTTTGATAGTCTACACTAGGTAATAGATGTGATGGTGAATTCTAAATCGTCCTTTTGAAAAGATTCAGCCCGTGTATAAAAAAGAAACTTACTCGAGACCGCTCATTCTATTATATACAATGTTAAATGACCAACAAAATACAGTTCCTAATTGTGCTCTCTGTGTGTCATCTGATGATCTCTTTCTATTACAGGATAAGCTTGTTGCAAGTATGGAAAATATCATGGACCAAGTACAAACGAAATGGTGTGCAGACCGAGAGTCAAGTAATTACCTACTCGAGTGTTCCCACTGAAGAGTCCCGTGAATGAGTTTACCTTACTTACACAACTGACTCGTCTCCGGGTTAAACGGCCTTGAAACGTTTAGAATATGGAAACATACATATCACTGATAGTTTCGTTGCCCTGACATCTCTGCTTTGAATAGTTAGTTATAGATGATGGAGAGGTCATTTGGTCTTGACTGTAGATCTATGTAAGTTCTTTATCATCTTCCGTGGTTTTATCAAGTTATAATTTTCTAGTAATAAACGAAGCCCTGTTCAAAAAATTGTCTAGTGTAAACATATTAATAGAAATCATTTTGTCCATAATACTTGTATCAATGATCGTTATTGTCAGGGCGTAAATTTCTGATACAATACGGGAACACAACGAAATTCACATGAGATTCATGTGTTTGGGTTTAGCTTAAACATGTTTGGATGGAACTTACAACCGTGTTTAGCTAACTTGGTTGTGTTCGGGTCTACCTAAGGGGTATGCATACTCTACACGTTTTTCTTTAGATTAAAACCTATGTCTATGTCATTAATTAAACCAATCGGCTATTTTATGTTAAAATTTAAACATAGAAGAGGAAACGGTCTCATGCTCTACAGTTTAAATATAACTAGAATTTTTGCCCTGTGTGTTGCTCAAGATTTTCGGCTATGATGTTGAACATCAAAACGCAGATGCCAAACATGATGTAACGTTGTCATTTCAACGTAAAATCCTAAAACATGTAGAAATGTAAAGAAGACCCACCGCTATGACTTTCACTCTGTCGTAAAACCTTAACGCTTACTCCATCGTAAAACATTAACTCTCCTGCTCCGTTGTAAAAGTGATATAATCATTTTGTTGAGCCCAAAAAATATAAGAAAAACAAAACAAATCATAAAATAAAAACAAAAAACAAAATATATATAACTAAACTCTAGCAAGCTCATTTCATGTTTACAAAACATGTGTTTGAGTTGAAAAAAATACAAAACCAAAAGAAAAAAGAGAGGAAAAAAGAATTGCTACGTGTATTCAAACGCTAAGTTGAAGTGTAATCTCCTTACCATAAAATGAAATGACTGTTAGTTATACATTATCTGAATCAATATTATTAATCTGCTGTCTTGACTTTTTATAAAAAAAACCAATAGACAGCTATCATGCAGTTGGCGACTTGGCGCTATTATCCTATGTGTATTTTAAAGTATAGTAATTATACGTATCTTTGATTGTAAATTTGTAATGTTACATGTAAAAAGAGAAAAGAAGAATAACACTACTAGTATTCATATCAACCAACAAATAAACGTCTTAGTTTCAAATTTATGTGTTTGATAAGATTTATGGGTCTGTGTTTGGCTTTGTATGAGTTTCTCCTGTAAACTAAATACAATTCAATCTATTTAACAACCATGGTTATGGTTTCGTGTGTTTTTACTATGATTCACAAGTATTTATTAATGATCACCATTTAAGTTTTAATATAATAAATGTAGCACAGAACATCAACGGGGTGGTGGCGCAGTTGGCTAGCGCGTAGGTCTCATAGCATTTCTGAGTTATCCTGAGGTCGAGAGTTCGAGCCTCTCTCACCCCAATCTTTTTTCTCTGGTGTATTCTGCACTAAAAGCCGTACGTTTAGGTGATAAAAAAACAATTGCGCATCCGGGGAATCGAACCCCGGTCAGTACCGTGGGAGGGTACTATGATACCACTACACTAGATGCGCTTCTTGTATAAGTATGATAGTTTTATTGAATATATCTTATTATGCTACTAACAATTTACTAATCACTATATGATAAGTTAGAGAAATAGTGCTGGATATGAATTTAGACTCATAATAGTGATATAAAGTCCGAATGACCAGTTTGAATAGTTTTGTTAAATTGATCATGATGATGAATGCAAATGATCAGATTTGTGTACTCAGGTAAATAGTGTGGAAGTTAACCTTGACTTACGTGCAAAAGAAATTGTCTATGTTTGTGATAGTGGGGTTTCGCAGATAGTGACTTAAAACTAGAAAGTAGTTGGTTGTTTTAATTCTCTTATTATATATATTTGTCTTAGTACTAGTAGAAAGTAAGAGAGAGGGTTAGAAAATTTGAAAATTATCTCAAAAGATCAGTGTGTTGTTTGTGTTTTACTCTCTGATATCCAACATTTGGTATCAGAGCCGTGTTTATGCCAAGTTTCACCGAGAAATCGATCGTTACACAGCAAGAGAAAGAAGGCACCGGAGTTCCATTTCAATGTCCGATACTCACATCGACAAACTATACAACTTGGGCTATTAAAATGGAGGTTATCTTGGACACTCATGGCATATGGGAGTCCATTGAACCACCGACCGGAGTGACGGTGGATGAGAAGAAGAACAAGGCAGCTCCTGCTTTTGTTTTCCAAGCAATACCAAAAGATGTACTACTCCAGGTTGCTAAGAAGAAAACATCAAAAGAAGTCTGGGACTCCATGAAGTTGAGATATTTAGGAGCTGAAAGAGTTCAGAAGGCTCGGTTAGCCACTCTCAAAAGAGAATTTGAGAGCCTTCGGATGAAGGATGGATAGTTGAT
Organism: Flaveria trinervia; assembly: GCA_025506515.1. Taxonomy (NCBI): domain Eukaryota; kingdom Viridiplantae; phylum Streptophyta; class Magnoliopsida; order Asterales; family Asteraceae; genus Flaveria; species Flaveria trinervia. Next base: position 23,626,343 of record CM046448.1, read on the forward strand.
GGATGAATACTCCAGGAAGTTGTCTGGAATGATCTCAAAGTGCAGTAGCTTGGGAGGGACATTGGAGGATAGTGTATTGGTTCGAAAACTCCTTGACACTATTCTAGATAACTATCTCCACTTGGTCACCTCCTTGGAGCAAACAACAGATGTGGAAACTATGGCGCTTGAGGAGGCAGTTGGTCGCATGAAAGCATATGAGGACCGATTAATGTCTCGACAATTGAATTCAACTAATGAGAACGGTTTATTATTAACGAAAACAAACAACCACACAAGTTCTAAAGTCCAGGGTAGAACACAACCTTCCAGTACTCGTGGAAGAGGAGCACACACGTATGACCGGGGAGGTTGAAACGGATCAAAAGGAAGAGGTGCACAGGTAGCCATTGGGGTGGCAGCTCTCAAACTATGAAGCGGGAAGTTCAAGTCGAAAACCGAGAGACAAAAAACACATAAAATGTTTCAACCGTGATCATTTCTGTCACTACGCTTCGGAGTGTAAAACTCAAAAGGAAAAGGGTTATGAAGTCAATTTGAATCAGGTTGAAGAAGAGCCAACTCTTTTCCTCAGTGTGAATGGAGAAGAAGAAGAATCAATGGTGATGTTGCATGAAAATAAGATATTTCCCGGTAAGAGAGAAGAATGGAACAAGGTGGATCACGAAACATGGTACTTGGATAATGGAGCAAGTAATCATATGTCGGGTCACAAGAGATTGTTCGCAGAACTAGATGAGAAAGTGTTGGGTCAGATTCGGTTCGGAGATGGTTCCACTGTCCAGATCCTAGGGAAAGGTACTGGTGTTTTTGAATGTAAAAATGGTGAGCAGTTACTGATCCACCATGCTTATTATATACCAGCCTTGTATAATAATATTATTAGCCTTGGCCAACTAACAGAAGATGGATATGAAGTTCGGATATTTGGGATTAATAGATGCAGGTGGTAGATTGGCCATGAATGTACAACGGTCTTCAAATATATTGTACAAGATCAATTTACGAAGCGCTCAACAGGTGTGTTTGAGTGCATGTCTAAATGACAAGGCGTGGCTATGGCATGCTCGACTTGGGCTGTCAACTATAAAATGATTGAACAGATGGTGAAAGATAATATGGTGCAAGGGGTGCCAAAACTTAAACACCCAACACAAGTATGTGAAGGGTGTTTATTATCAAAGCATGCAAGGAAATCTTTCCCAAGGGAATCAGCTTGGCGTGCGACCCGGCCCCTGGACTTGATTCACATTGATGTTTTTGGTCCAATTACGCCACAAAGATTAGGTGGTAATCGATATTTTTTTATTTGTTGATGATATGTACAGATACATGTGGGTGTATCTTATAAAGTCCAAGGATGAGGTGTTCGAAAGGTTCAAACAATTCAAGGCAGAAGTTGAGAAAGAAAGTTCACACAAGATCCTTTGTTTGAGGTCTGGGGTGGTGAGTTCACCTCAAATAAATTCAATGATTTTTGCAAGCAAGAAGGAATTAAGAGACAATTAATGGTACCCTACACCCCTCAACAAAATGGGGTTGTAGAATGCCGCAATTGTATGATTCTTAGAGTTACAAGATATGTGTTGAAGACAATGAGTGTGTCGGATAAATTTTGGGGTGAAGCGGTACGAAATACGGTCTACCTTTTGAATTGGTTGCCCACGAAGGGAGTGGAGAAAGGTACGCCATATGAGTTGTGGAAGGGAAGAAAACCCACTCTTGAACATACCAAAGTATTCGGATGCATAGCCCACGTGAAACGAATGGTAGGGGCATTTGGCAAAAATTGATGATCGAAGCATTCAGTTGGTTCACCTAGGAGTCGAACCTGGTTGCAAGGGGTATCGATTGTGTAACCCAAAAGAAGGAAAAATAATGGTGGTTTGTGATGTTGTTTTTGAAGAAAAGTTGAATTGGGATTGGGCCAAAAAGGATCTGGCCTCAAGTGAGATGACAGGCCCAAACTAGATTGGATCAGAAAGTTATGTATCATCGAATGAAAAATTAATTTCATCTCCTAAAAGGAAATTTTCACCAGATAGTTCCCCTCAAAAGTTCACCACACTATCTACCCAGACTAGGGCTCTAATGCACACTCAAAAGTCAAAAGTAAACGAACAAAATGAAGAGAAATCTCCCATAACAACATCTAACAAAGGGGGCAAAAGTTTGGCTTCCTCATTTTTTGATCACACGCCCCCCAAGGCCTTCGCATGTTATAAAAAATCTATGATGAAACAACACCGATGGAGGAAGAGTCTTATCTTTTCCTTACTGATGGTGAACCCACGTGCTACAGAGAAGCAATGGGCAAACACAGGTGGAGAGAGCAATGAAGTTAGGATTAGATCAATCGAGAGGAATAAAACATGGGTCTTGACCAAGTTTCCGGATGGTCATATGCCCATAGGATTGAAGTTGGTGTTTAAGTTGAAAAAGGATGCTACTAGAAACATTACAAAACACAAAGCCAGATTGGTTGCCAAAGGGTATGTGCAACAGAAGGGAGTGGATTTCGATGAGGTTTTCGCTCCAGTAACTCGTCTAGAGACAAACCGATTGTTGTTGACATTGACAGTGCAAAAGGATTGGATAGTTCATCACCTTAATGTTAAGTATGCTTTCCTAAATGGCGATTTGTATGAGGAAGTCTATGTAACTCAGCCAGATGGTTATGAAATTGCAGGTAAAGAACGTATGGTCTATCGATTAAAGAAAGCCCTTTATGGTTTGAAGCAGACACCAAGGGCCTGGAACGAAAAGCTTGACAAGGTACTGAAAGACATGGGTTTTCACAAGTGCACTCATGATCAAGCTGTTTACACGTTGAAGAATGGGTCAAAGCTACTCATTGTTGGAGTTTATGTAGATGATATGCTAGTCACTGGTACAAATAGAGAACAGGTTGTTGATTTCAAAAAGAAAATGAAAAGAGTCTTCGAAATAAGGGAACTGGGCCGGTTAACATATTATCTCTGTATTGAGGTGAAGCAAACCAAAGATTACATAAAGCTTAGCTAAGTAGGGTATTCAAAGAAAATTCTCAAAGCCGCGGGAATGGAACTTTGCAACCAAACCTTGTGGCCGATGAATCCAAGAGATGGAATAAGTAAGGATGTGGAAGGTGAGGCGGTAAATGCTACTGATTATCGAAGTCTTGTTAGGAGTTTGAGATATTTACTACATACTAGACTGGATTTGGCATTCTCAGTCGGTGTAGTTAGCATATACATGGAGACACCAAAGGTAAGTCACTATAATGCATTAAAATTGATTTTGAGGTACTTGAAAGGGACAATCAATAGGTTGGAGTATGCAAAGGGTGGTGATAATTTGGTGGGTTTTAGTGACAGTAAGTGTCACACCCCAACCTTGACGGCGGAAACGTCGAGGAGTGAGAGTTAAGATCGTTCATAGCCACATAACGCTATTAAAAAAAACAAATAAAGTTTAAACATAAGTTTTAAATTGTCACATTACAATCAATAGTTTCAAAGGAAATATAAACATAACATAGAATGCAGTATATCATTCTATCTTATTTATTAATCTAGGTCCATTCCTAGATGTGCAAGCTTCAAAGTGTAGATAATCAAACTTGGGCATTACCTGAAACATGTTAAAAATAAAAGGTCAACAATAATGTTGGTGAGCATTCCATAGTTTTAATACATAAGTATATATAAAAGATGGCAATTCAAGTCATAAGTTAGTGAATATAGTGATTAGGGATGCTATGGACAATGCAACAATCAAACCTTGACAATGTTTTACAAGTCTCAAACGTTAAAAGTATATACGATCAGCTAAGTGTACTTGGATCAACCAAGCAGGCTTGTCTTACCATAGATCTATGACTTCGCTGGGCTAGCAATAGCTAATGATTGTACATATAACGCCATAACATGGTAACCACATAAGATCAACTAACCACAACTTAACATGATGTATTGCCATAAAGTTTACAAGTCTCAAATAAGTTTACAAGTGCAAAGTATAAAGTAACATGTTTCACCCCAAAGTGTGTAATAAAATAAGAAAGGGGGTATGGAATACTCACATGATCAAATGTATGTAAATGACGATTAATAAGAAATATAATAAGCAACGTTCCAACGTAGATCTTCACAACGAATCCTAAGTAACAATATTCACAAGATTTAAGTTTTAGGTTAACGTTTAAACATGATTTAGGGTTTTAAGAGAAAAAATTTGGGATTCCTTGATATATATATATTTCTAACAAAAGAATTACATTGATTTAATAATTTGCCATGAGGTCATAAACTTGAATCGTTTAATATGGTTGACAAGACAAAATATAAAGTGTAGATATCTTTTTATTTATAAAAATTATAAATAAAGTGTGAGTCAAAAACAATAACAATTTTTAATGTCTATTTTATAAAAAAAATCAGTTTATATACATTATTTGAACAAACAAACTATTTAGTAGATTAAAACTATATTTTAAGTTTAACTTATAAGAAATAATTTAAATATATTATTTGAACTAATAATGGTTTTAATAAGTTAGTCAACATTAAAATTTATTTTTTTATAAGAAATTTAACTAATTATATCATTTGTTTTTATATAAGTATACAAGTATTATAAGAACATAAATTCTTAGAAATTGGTTAAATGACTTCAAAATAATTTAAGTTTACTAGATTAATTTTTATAAATTTTTAGAATTTTTCTATATTTTTTAAAGGCTGAAAAGCCAAAAATAAAATGAATTGGAGGTCGCCGGGTTCGAACCCGGGACCTCTAATTCGGAATGTGAGTGGGGAACCAGTGAACCAAGGCATCCAGCCGCGTTTAATCAGCGTTTCCAAATCTTAAAAGCGTCTTATACAAATCACCCCCAAATCCTATGAACCCTAGATTGATTCGAGCCCAAAATTGAAGATCAAATCGATATTGTTAACGATCTAGAGCATGGGGCTTTTGTTTCCCAAGCTATTACGAATATTTAAGTGGATTTAATTTACCTGTTTGATGACGAATCAAAGGTATCCAACTCGACAAACAAGTCGCGAACTCCTAGTGCCCAAACGATGATCAAACGTTTACGATAATCCAATTCGTTACACAGGTAGCTTCAAATGATCACTAAGATGAAAAGCCCTCTGTTTAATTCGAGTTTTGACACGCTGATGATAATGTTCGTATAGTTGCGGGTCGCGATGCAAGAGGTCGACGAAATTTGATGATTTTGTTTGTTTCAGGTGCAATTGAGTGTTGCATTCGATTAAGGATTGATAAATGACCGTTTATGCTGAGTTAATTCGATTATTATTACAGTTTAATGATTGAACGACAATCGGGTTTAAGTGTTTTGGTTTTGAAATCGATTCGGCTTGTAACCGACGTTTTATCACACTTAAAGGTTGCATTCATGTTCGAAACGTGTAGAATGGGCGGTTTGGGTCGGTTTTGGTTTAAGTTTCGAAGTAAAAATGGGTAGTTTGAAGTCGCCGGCTCGCGGCCGGAGAATGGCCGGATTTACGGGTTTAGAAGAGAGCAGGGGGGTCGGGTTGTAACTTTTAAAGTTACAATTTGGCCCTTGTAGTTTAACTTATTATTATTATATGCTCAAACCTTTATATTAAGGTTTGTAAATTAACAATAATCCCCCTTAAACTTTGTTTCTTTTTAAATTTCGACCATTTAAGTTTACTAAACCCAATAAATTATTATTATTTATTATTATTACTACAATTCTTATTGTTATTATTTCATTTATTAAAATCATTATATTAGCTATAGTTATTTAATAGCTATAATCTTTCAAGTTAAATGATAAATAGACCAATTATGGCATAATTAACCTATAAGTTTCATGAATGACACAACTAACCCATACAAGAATTTAACAAAGCTAACAATAAATTAACTCAAAATTACAAGATGTTACAGTAAGCATGGTACTGATGAGGATGATCGGAGGGGGACTACCGGAACCGTTTTCTACCTTGCTAGATGTCACACCCCCGCTAAGAGTGGAAACACGGGGATGTAACGAGACGTGAATCGTCATAACACATGGTAAGCGATAGAGATGCAATAATAATAATGATGACAAGCGTGTCATGACGACACCGACAACAAGGGGACTTGTGTCGTGTTTAGTCAGTAATCACGACAACATAGCCATAAGCATAAACATGATATAAGATAAACATAGATAATAACATTGTATGCAATTCCCACAACCTGGGAACAAGTTACAAAGTGTAATATTGTTTGAAACAGATACAACAATTGTTTTCAAAATGACAAGTTTAGCCCGAAAATGCATCCTAGGGACTCCACTAAGGCAGCACACCTAGAACCTCAACTAGCATGATCACCTGAAAAGATATGCTCAAAATGGTCAACAAAATTGTTGGTGAGCTCGCAGGTTTAAATGTAACTAAGTAATTGATGCTGTATAAAGTTGTTGTAGAATATCATGCATATAGTTAGAAGTAAGCAAAATCATATGACAAGAGCTTTACAACCAAACCTAACCACGTACACAAAGAATCTTATGAGAATATATTCACCCAAGGCCCGTTCCTGGCTTCTGTTGGTACTAACTAGTATACCAACACGAGGGTGGGGGTGTCAACCCAAGTAGTACTACCAATACCTATCCGTCGGTTCCCACACTGGAATTAAATGGTTGTAAGAAAGAACCACAAAGCAGACTCAAGCATGTATCAGATAAGTATCCACAAAACAGTAGCACGTTGATTCCAAGTATGTAAATTGTATGTATGTTGTACAACATGAAAACGGGTGAGCATACTTTTCCCACAAGTTTGTAATGATTGTAAAGTAGTATAAGCATAAAAAGAAGCCACGAAACTCACATGTTAAGTGGTAAGTATGAATGATCAAGATTCCCAATAGTTGTATGCAATGAACAGTCAAACACCTATTGACAGTTATTGTTAAGCATTAATGACGTGTAAAGCGTATAATAATGTTTGGTCGGTTTGGGTTGTATCGGTTCGGTCGTGGGTAGCACACACAAGCAGACACACGTATTAGATCTTGTGTAGATCCAAGTACTAAAAGTAGCCGTCATTGCTAATGACATCCGTATAAAGATCTCATTGTTATAAAAGAGAGCACTTGTTAAGTATCTGTAGTTCCAAATGGTTTGTCGATGATTGTAAAATGTTAGGTTGATTTCAATTGAAATAGTATGTGCATGTTGATAGCGTTGACTTTAATCTTTGTGGTCAAGCAATGACACTTCTACTGATGTTACCTTATCATCATCAGACGTTCAAGAAGGGAATACACACACACAACATCGCCAGTCACACAACAGGACCAGGCGTTCGACTCAACACTCCATTCGTACGAATCAACCTTCAATCGTACAAATAAGCTTCATTGGCACGATTGGACCTTCATTCGTACGACTGGCATTCAGTCGTACCACACAACACCCAATCGCACGAATTAACCTCCATACGCACGAATCAACCTTCATTCGTACGAATCAGCTTCATTCGTACGACTGAACCTTCATTCGTACGATTGGCCTTCAGTCGTGCGATACACGCACAGTCGCATGCACTCATTCATCCACATTGACTCAATCGCACACACATTCATCCGTATTGACTCAATCGCACACACACTCATCCGCATTGACTCAAATGCACACACATTCATTCGATCGCACAACTCAGTCGCATGACATCCCTAGTCGCACGATTCAGTTGCCCGAATGACACAGTCTCCCGACTCAGTCGCACGACTCACCCAGTTGCACGGCTCAGTCGCATGACAGACTCAGTCGCCTGAACTGTAGGTTCGCGACTGCTGAAGTGCAGAGCAGCCTTCGGCTTTCCCAAGCACGGGTTTTACACAACAAGGACTTCCAGAATCACACAACAAACACACACGAACAAGAAGCACACGCAGAAAGTCATCACACGCACCCACACGACCTCTTGTTTTCGAGTTGACCCGAACACCCGAAACCCTAGAAATGGACAGCAGTAAAACGAGCAAGAAATGGACAACCAAGGTCGTCTACCTGCAAGGATGGAGTAGACTAGGTTGTAGACGAAGCCTAGACGAAGAAAACGAGACCAAATGGAGCGATTTTGGTGCAAAAGTGAAGAAGATAGGTGAAGAAGAAGAAGAAAGTGAAGAAGATGGAGAAAAGTGGCTGGGAATGGGGTTTTTATACCCATCCCAGGTTTGCAAAATATCAATTTTAGTCCCTGCACTTAGCCCCCGAGTTCCCAAAGTTTGTTTCGGTTGAAAACGACTTTAAAATATTCGTTATATTAATGTTAAAAGCGTGTTTTATGGTAATGGATAACTTAAAATGATTTTATTAATGATAATGGTTATAATTAAAATGATATATTTGGTGATGAAACTTATAAATGGTTTAGGCTTAGCACACATTCATGGAGAAAGTGCAGGCACAAGGGTAATAAAGCAAACATGATTCATTAAAACAGGAGTTCATGAAGAAGAGGAAGAATAATTAAAATAATTCTATGGTTAATTATGTGGTTCGACGGACCTTAAGGTGACAGATGTCACACTAGAAATCTGATCACTTGGTTATCTAAAAAACAAAGAATCGTGGCCCTCTCCTCCTATGAAGCTGAATTCATGGCTACGACTTCGACAACATGCCAAGCTTTGTGGCTGCGAAATCTGTTATGTGATCTCACGGGAATGGAAGCTCAGTGTGTAAAGTTGTTTGCTAATAATGTGGCTGCAATAGCACTCATGAAAAACCCGGGGTTTTATGGTCGTAGCAAACACATTGATACCAAATTTCACTTCATAAGGGAGTGTGTGGAGAGGGGGCAAATTCAAGTTGAGCATGTTAGCGAAGAGCAACAAAAGGCGGATGTATTGACCAAAGCATTGCCACGGATAAAATTCATTGAGATGAGGAACCTGCTTGGAGTCAAAGATCTTGGTGCTGTAAGCCAAGGTTAAGGGAGTGAATGTGAAAGTTAACCTTGACTTGGCTAGTCAGATATTCTTCTCACATGTAGAAGAAATTGTTTATGAAGATAGTGGCTTAAAACTATGGAGTAGTTGGTTGTTTTATTTCTCTTGTTATATATATTTGTCTTAGTAGTAGTAGAAAGTAAAAGAGAGTTATAAATTTTTCTCTATTCGGTTTTTGTTTCTCGTACTGTATCTCTTTGATTTCAAGATTAATCCAAGAAAATTTTCCTAAAAGATCAGTGTGTTGTTTGTGTTTTACTCTCTGATATCCAACAAATAGTAACACTAAGAACCTATTACCAAGATAAATGCAAATTATCTTACAATCACCCCATATAATGGGAAACAACTTGAACAAGTTGGAATGAATCCACATGCATGTATGAAAACCTTGAAGAAAATGATTTGTGTAGTTTTTAGAGATAAGATGCATCAAAGTTTTTAAGAAAAGGATACCTGTTTCAGGTCTTTTAATAATTAAAAAGTAACTAATGTATTTGATTCTGATCTGATCTAAAAGTTGTACTAAATCTCTTTGAAGCTATGTCTTCATCGGATAATTTGATTGACCACAATGAATTATCTTTTAGGTTCTTGATGTAGTGATTTTATATGGAAGGTCAAGGTCTAACTTTAGAAATTTACTGGATAATTTTAAAGGTAGCTTGTTTATCAAGGGGTTTTAAGTCTATAAATAGGGAGTCTCTTGTAAAGTTATCTACCACAAACCAATACAAGTTTCAAGTTCCGATCAATATGCTGTTTACCAATTTTACTTTGATACTAAAACGTTAATTTTTACAAATCTTCATAATTTATTAGGGTTGATAACGTGGTGATTAAGTGGTATGTTCCATCGTCAAAAGGTTAAAGTTCAAGTCTTGTTAGATTTATGTTGTGATGTATTTATTCTATAAACTCTAGGAATTCTAGTTACAAAAATTAGGTTTTGATTTAGAAAAGAACCCGAGGCTTGACCCTCGTGGGTTTCATGCTCCCGATGGTATAACAAGCCATGATAATTGTAATCCTGTTATGGTTTTCTGGGTGTAAGTTCTTGTTCTATTCTTTGAATTGAATTGTGTTGGCATTTTATTTATTTATTATTTTCTTATGTTAACTTAAGTTTTTGTTTTGAGAAATGTCTTAAATTTAGAATCTGTTTCAGGTCTAAAAGATATTTGTAGACGCAAAAACAAAGAGAACGGGGCTGCTTACATAGGCAAGGGCGGACTTACATGTTATTGAGTCCGTTACCCTTCAACTTTTTACGGGTAGCGTAATTTTTTTTATGGTTTTATGTAAAAAAATACAGTTTTACGTTATCCCTGAGAAAATATTACGTTACCCCTAAAAAATTTTAAACTCAACACTTCATAGAAAATTTTTAATTTTATAAAAAACAATCTTAAATTTTATGAAAAAAACATTACATTTTATAAAACATAAATAACTTATAAGTTTAAAAATATCCAATACTCCAATACAATTATAATTAACTAGCCCAAACTAAAAAAAAACCCAATAAACATTAAACAACTTTAAAAGCCTAACTAGTTAGCCCAAATACTCATAACCCAATCAAACATAAACTTAAATAAAAAACACCATTCATCTCCCCATGCCCCCTTCGACCCTTCATCCCTTCCCACAAACCACAGCTAGTTAGCCACCATCCACCCACATGGTGGATCACCCCACATCCCTAGCACCGGTCGTCCGACCAACCATCGCCAAACAACCGCTTGCTACGGTGGCTCTTGCCACCACCAACATGTGATCTTTCGCCGCCTATAATTAAGATTTTTTCTCTATTATAATATGAATCAGAGATTTAGGTTTATATTGTTCAAATTATGAGATTTAAGTGTTATTTGTTATAAAAATTTATGATCATCTGGTTTAATTTTTGATATTTGGTGTTTATGCAATTAGGTATATGAAATAGAGATTTGAAAGATAAATTAGAGATTTGATATTGAATTAGGTATTTGAATTGTGTGATTTCTGATTATAATTTGTAATCTTCTTGTGTTATTAGTTATAAAATTAGTGGTTTGAATGATGAAAAAAACAACAAATTCTTATTGGTAACATTTTAAGGCAAAAAATCCAATTTGCCTTCTTAAAAAACATCAAGAGTAGAATATTGGTTATAAAAATGATGATAATATTGGGTCAACAACTCCTACAAGTTCAATTCATTTGGGTTTAATTCATTCGATCATAAATGGATTTGATTTGAATGGTCTTACTTCGAACCCCTTTAATAATATAAATGTACGGTAATTTTTTTTACGTTACTCTTGAATTTTCGTTCTAGATCCGTCACTGTACATATGCATCAAAAAACTCATTCAAACATGTATTGCAACATGTAGGATATAATTTCATCATAATATCCATAATTATATGCTCCCACTTCTACATAAAGAACATTCAAATATAAAGAAAAATATGAGACGTCGACATGTTATACTGTGATAATCCATTGTTTTGTAAATTATCATTAGTCTAACCTTAATAGTTGAAAAAAATAATCATATTTCAGTGATCTAATAGAAAATTTTTTTAGAACCATAGGTAAAGATTACACAAGCAGAAAAAGAGTACTAATCAAGAGTTTAAAATTTACCTAAATTACAACAAACGTTTATATTTTGAGTAAATTACGGCTTGTCATTATGATCAATACCCATTTTTAGTGAATATCAAAAGAGAGTATTTCACGGCCATAATTTTACTCACTAATATTAAATTCATTTATTCACGCACCATTAATTTTACCGGTATAAATTCTAATGAGTCAAACCCAAAATCAATCACAGTAAAATGGCATTCAACCTTCAAAACCCTTTCTTCATTTTCATCTCTTTGTGCTTAGTTTCTTCTCTTTTTGCTAGACACTCGTCGTGTTCAAGCCTGGAACACTTTTATAGTCAATACGAGTTTTCGCCTGCTTTAGGAACGTGGTATGGAGACGCGAATGGCGCTGGAAGTGGTAATGATATACATAAATATTATTATTCACTTAGCTTATGCACTTAAATCTTGTTAAAATATGAATAATGTATGTAATGTTAATCATGATTATGCACAGGTGGAGCTTGTGGATGGGCTAATGATGTACAATCACCACCATTCTCAGCCATGATTGCAGCTGGAAATTCTAGGATTTTTATGCATGGCAAAGGTTGTGGAGACTGTTATCAGGTGATGAAGTTAATCCAAAAGTAATTAATTATTACTGTACATACTAATTTGCAACGTTGATATGCATCACGGGTTGTTTACGCATAATAGTAAATATTAGTTACACTATTGTCTTGAAGGGGACATCATGTCACAGTGATTTTGTCCTAGAAAATCTAGGTGAGTAAATATTTCAATGTTAAGTAGGTTATTAATTATTATGATTATTTTGTTTGCAGATCAAATGCAGTAGAGAGCCTTATTGCTCTGGAAGACCGGTTACAGTGACAATAACCGATGAGTGTCCTGGTGCATGTAAGGATGTTCCCTTCCATTTTGATCTAAGTGGAACGGCTTTTGGTGCAATGGCGAATCCAGGGCAAGCTGCTAATCTTCGTAATCTTGGCCAAGTTGATATTGAATATCGAAGGTTCGTACATTGTTATTTTACCGAGCGCATAAGCTTTACGCTTAAATCATTATGCGCGCTTAACTCTCAACAGTTGATACTTAAAATTGTTTTGTAAATTGACAATTGTACATGGGAATTGAATATGTGACAATATGTACTAAAGTAAGAAGAATTTGTAACAAACTAAGTCTTAATATATATGGTACGTAACCATCTTCTTCTAAATTAATAGTAATGGTTTTCTGTTTCTAATTAAATAAATTTTATGCTATGTTTGTTGTTAAGAAAATCGTCGATCCTAAACAAGTTTTTTTAGTGTTTTACCAAAGATACACCTTTTTTCAACAATGAAAATTAACGACTCAAGTTTCGATTTATTTATTTTTACTTTAATTTCTTTTTACATTTGGTGAAACGTTTTTGTATATATATATTTTTAAAAACGGACGTATAAACTTGGTACTATTTAGTAATTATGTTTGTTAGGGTTAATTCAAATAGATGTAATCGTGAATAAATAAATTCACTATATAATTGAGTAGCATGATTATTCGATTGAAATGTTTAAAGAAATTAAGCACCATATAATAATCAAGATTTGAAAATATGTTCTATTAAGTTTCTTTAATTTAAATTTGTTTAACATTAATAGATAATGTTCGATTGAATTTTTATGAGTGAATTTGTTGAAACAATATTAAAATTGGATTACTATATCATGAAAATGATTTATCTAATACTAAATTCATGTGTTCCAATGAAACTTTCTAATAAGAATGTTTTTCTAGGGTGCCATGCGACTATGGTATAACAAAGATCACTTTTAAGATCGACGCAGCAACAAATCCTAACTGGTTCGCCACAGCAATAGAGTTCCAAGATGGAGATGGTGGACTCCAGTCCGTGGAGATAGCACCGTATGGCACACAAAATTTTGTTCAAATGAACAATATTTGGGGCGCGGTTTGGGCAGCCAATATCCAACCACAATTCAGTGGTCCATTCTCATTTAGGCTCATATCTCCATCAAACAAGGTGGTTGTTGCTAGAAATGTTGTTCCTAGGGGTTATGTACCCGGTAGTACTTATACCTCACATGTAAACTTTTAGTAACTAGTGAGATTTATCGACTTAGGGAGCTAAAGTACTAGCTTCGGTCATTGTTATTTGATTATGACCATTACCATTTTGATATCTTGGGAACCCTTTGGGAAGTACGTAGAGCTTGTATCACTATTTAGTTTATGATAATGATATAAGCATGTTGAGTTCATTTTTCTTTTTGATTATGACACTCATAACAAGCAAGAATAGAAATGATAAGATCATAGAGTTTTTAGAAGTGTTTTATATATAACTATAAAAGAAATTGCGAGATGCTAAATTATATGACGCTATGGTGACAATACTAGATGACTTGTTTCAAGAGGATTACATCACCACTTGATTAAACCAAATTTAAGAGCATCGGTTATGTTGAAATTAAAACACATTTATATTAAAACACAATTTAACAGCTATTAAATTCTTTTGCTGAAATTAAAGAACCTTAAGTAATGACAATGTAAAAGAATACCCGTCTGTCTTTTCGGTATTAGCTACTTCAAGATGCTATTTTCATTTCATTATTAGCTACATGAAGATGTTATTTTTATGAGTCATTGTGTGTCCATATAACGACCCAAAATAAAATACCTGAACGAAATAACCAACACCTTCTTGAAGTTTCTCGTACTATTTAATTCCACATCTGTTGTTAAACCATTTGGGTTCATGCAATCTCAATGTTTATTGGTGGTTATATTCCATGTTTGGTTCTATTTCCTACAAAACCAGATATTTGATGACACTTGCTTTGTTTTAGATACACATCCTTATGTCACTAAATTAGATCCAAGTCAATCAATTAATGTGTGATCCTTGGTCATTCTTGATTTAAAGAAGAGTATTTGTGTTTTTCTCCTACAGTCCAACGTTATCTTGTGTCTAAAGATGTCACATATCATGGAGATCTATCATCTTGTCCTGTGTTGAAATCTCTTGTGAAGGATGATGTGCTGTTAGTCTAGCACTTACCCATCGCCCATCTACCCCTGAGCTGTCCTAGTCTCTGTGTAGTGTTCACTCTTGAATGACCATTTATCTCTTAAAATATCGTCATGTGCTTATGTGCAATCTCTAGTGTCTAAGCAAACACTCAAGTTGCAAGTATACCATAAAGGACAATGCTCTTCTTTAGATCCCCTCTCGTGTTTTTCTCATCTTTGACATAATTATGTAATGACACTCTTGATCATTATTTTCTAATTGATCTTTGAAAAGGTATCCTATTGCATCAATTCTTTATCGTGGCTGCACCATTGGCCCATCATATATGGTACGTTACTATGATCAAGGTAAACGGATATATTAGACATATCACATACATTATTCTGAGATATTTTCTCTAGTTGCCAAACACTATTTTTTATGTTGTTTGTAAAGTTCTTATCACGATTGACTTCACATATTGTTGCACTTGATAATAAAATTAAGACGAATGTGTGCATGTAATTGATCTTTGAAAAGGTGAGCTCCCTCGGGCGGCCTATCACACAACCCTCTGCTCTCATAATGAAACACATATAATGAAATACAAATGAAAAACATTTATATATACTATCCAAATGTTCTCGAGGAAGAAAATTAAGTTCTTGCATGATAACTCCAAGTTTTCACGCGATGAGATCTTTATCCATAATCTTGGATTTCTCGCATCCTTGCATGATTTTAGTGTTTTCTTTTCACTTGATATTGTAATCCATAAAGGTTAGTTCCTTATAATTTCCCCCTATGTATTATGATATCAAACTATTATTGACTTCGATCACATATCTTCATGAATTATCTGATCCTCGAGTATATTTCACTTCAGTTTCCCCCCTTAGCTTTAACATCCTCCTAATATATAGCTTCATAAATGATATCACATCTAAATCAAGATTAAACCATTCTATCTTGATTACTTAGAACTTAAGTTTTATTAGGATATAACAAAGAGATCCAACTTCCATTTTAGATTTTCGAAGAACCTGATTCTTCAATCCGATGATAAGATTCTATGATATCAAACAAGATTATTTAAGACATTCTTTCCCATACGCTAGATATAAAAGCCCTTATTCAGCGAGAATATCAAACATTCTTGATTCTTTACTTAATTAAATCGTTCGATCATTGTCTCTATCAATAAGATAAGATAAGCCCACATTGTTTAGTTCCAATTCATGAACGACAGAATCAAATATTTTAAACATAGAATCTTTGTAAGGCCTTGTTCCCGAGACGCTCACAGCTGTTCAATCATCGCATATAAAACATATGATATACGTTAACTTAATTAAAACATCATAGCGGACAAATTTAAACCATCATTTCATATAAATAATAGCTTTTACAAAATAATACAACATTCATTATAAAATATCGTTTGTTTGTATTACAATACAAAAACATTATCGCAACATAAAATGGATGCCATCCAAAATGAGCCAAGTAGCCGCCCGTGCCATCCTCAGCAACCATTACCTGCCAACTGGAAAATGCATAAAAGTCAGCGTTGCTGAGTGAGTTTTAGTTTTAAAATAAAATATACTTTATTTTCATTAAAAACCTTTCTTTACTATCGTACGTGATCATACATCATACATACACATAGATAATAGCATTATTATCGTTTGTCATCATTCGTTCATTGACTTCCATTCGTTCATCATCATACGTCATCGTTATCATTCACTTTCATTCATAATCTTCCTTACTTATCGTTCGTACATTCTTTAACTTCTGATGACACGTACTGTACCTCGAAAATTATGCACGAAGCTGACCCACGGTCCTGGGGCAAGTATGCTCATCTTTTTCATTCATCTTTCATTATGGACCAATACTATGTGCTATACCCCGAACATTTTGCACGAAGCTGGTTACTGGGCCTGAGGTCTATCATAGACCTCGAACATTGTGCACAAAGCTGACTCTAGCCTAGGGCAAGCGGCAAGGGTCCCATACGTATGGTCAATCACAAAGATTACACCCCAATGTGCATCCTTCCGGGGTAGCTAACCCGCACATAGTTGAGCTAACATGCTTCATTGGGTGTGAACCTCCATACATTGCTTGCAAGACTTTCTTACATTCGTTTGTTTATTAATGCATGCATTCATTCTTACTTTACGTTCCACTTATCATTATTATTAGCTTCCGCTTTACGTTACATAATATTTTTTCATTCATTTCATACTCATAACACGTAAGTCACGGAATAATACATAATAGGAACATAAGATCAACATAACACATTCATACATAGCATCATATAAACATCACATACCCCATCACATAACATCACAAACATCATGCATCATCCATTCACAACCACATACACATGCACAACAAGTACATGTCATCATAGAACATAACCGACCCTCTGCGGGACAGTGGGGGTTCGGGGGTGGCAGCCCCTGATAGCGGGTTCCTAGGTGCAGCAACCACTAGTGGGGTCCTAGGGGTAGCAGCCACTAGTGGGGTCCAAGGGGCAATGCCCCTGGCTGGGGCCGGGCTCCCAGGTCAACGCACAAAATTTTTACTTTAGAACATTTGTGTAGCACATTTTATTATAGAAAAATTGATCATTCTCACTATTCGAATAAATCAAAATATCATCGATAAACACAATCACTGATTTATCCAACATCGACCGACACACTCGATTCATCAAGTCCATAAAAGCAGCTGGCGTTGGTCAAACCAAAGGACATAACGAGAAACTTGTAATGTCCATAACACGTGCGAAAAGCTGTTTTAGGAATATCTTGCTCCTTAACCTTCAGGTGATGGTAAATAGATCAAGGTCTATCCTCGAGAACCAACTGGCACCTTGGAGCTGATCAAACAGGTCATCGATCCTTGGTAATGGATAATGATTCTTCACCATCAACTTGTTCAACTCCCGATAGTCAATATACATCCTCATACTACTATCCTTTTTCTTCATGAATAAGACCGAAGCACTCCAAGGAAAGATACTTGGCTGAATGAACCCCTTATCAAGCAACTCCTATAGTTGCTCCATCAGTTCTTTCATCTTGGTCGGAGCCAACCAATACGGTGCCTTAGCTACAGGCTAGGCACCGAGTATCAAGTCGATCTGAAACTTGACCTCACGATCCGGTGGCACACATGGTAAATCTTCTGGGAACACGTCTGGGAAGTCACACACAACTGGTACATCTGATAGTTGTGGTTTTGGCACATCAACATCCTTCATGTAGGCCAAGTAGGCACTACATCCATGCCTCATGCACTTTCCTGCCACCACCATTGAAATCACCTTTAGGATAGTTGTAACTCTATCACCATAAATCATCACCGAACTCCCGTCAGGCGCTATCAATCTTACCATCCTTTTGCGACACACAATGTTCGCCTCGTAGTCCGCTAACCAATCCATTCCAAGGACTATATCGAAACCGCCTAAGGTCATCATGAAGGTCCAATAGGAAACTTATGACCTTCTAGTTCTATGTCATAATCTTCTATCATCTCAGAAACCCAGGTAGACTTACCTATGGCAGTTTCTACATTGAAGGGCTCACCAATACTTCTACTCATAATGGGCAACTTAGTACAAAAGACAGCATAAATGAAACTCCTACTAGCACTAGAATCAAATAACACAAATGCAAGAGCTTGGTTTATTAGAAACGTACTTGACACCACATCAGGGTCCGTCCTAGCCTTCTCCTGGGTAATCGTGAAGGCTCTGGTGCTTGCTTTCTGCCCTTCACCTCCAGCCTTCTTTACTGCGCCAGAATTTTTAGCCCTTGACTTCTTACAATCCCTACTCATTGGCCCTCCCCGCCACAGTTAAAATACCTCGCCACCTTGCACTCTCTTTCCATGTGGCTAGGCTTCCCACACTTGAAGCACACATTCAGTCCTCACCTACACTCTCTGGTGTGCTCTTTTCCACACTTGCCACACCTCTTTATCCCTACACCGGATGTGACCACACGTCGGTCATCCACCCGCACACTCTTGTTGTTTACCGGGGCACCGCCCGTCCAAATCTCTTCCCATTCCAATTCCGGTCTCCACCACCTTTCTTACTCACCTCAACCACCACCTTTCTTACTCACCTCAACCACCACCACTTCTCATTCATCATATAGCCTCCTGTCAGATCAACCACCGACCTAAACGTGCTTAGTCGGGTGGCGATCATGTGCCTGCAGATGTCCGCCGGCAAACCCTAAATGTATGTCTTGAACTTTTGTGACAAGGGCGTCACCTGGTCTGGCACCAGCCATGCCGTCTCATTGAGTTTGGTGGTGTACTGCTGATGTGTCATGGTTCCTGCCTCCAGCTGTAGAAAATTCTCTCTCAACCTTATCTAACTCCCTATGAGGATAGAACTCCTCAATTACCAACTTCTTCAACTCTGCCCACCTCATCCTTCCAATAGCCCGACTACCCTCGGCTTGGACGATATTGTCCCACCAACATAGAGCCAAGTCCATAAATGAGCGAGTGGCAAAATTCACCTTCTAATCTTCTCGTCACCCACTGATATCAAGAACGGCCTCCATCTCCCTCACACATCGATGGGTAGCAGTAGTGGTGCCGTTTCCATCAAAGTCGGGGGCTTGCATCTCGGAAATGCCCTATAGTTACAGCCTCGTGCTGCCTCAGGCACAAGCTCTTCTTCCTCCTCCTCGTCAGTTGAGACAACCGTCTCAGTCTCCGGTTGCTCTCTTCCTCCCGAAGAACTGTTCTTCTCCTTCCTTTCCCCTTCTCTTACAACCTTTATTACTTCGGTCACCACAGACGATAAGATCATCTGCATGACCTGATGAACCTCCTCTACAATAGCCTCATTCACCAAGGCCCTTATATTAGCACTCTTGTCACCACCCTCCGGATGAGGGGTCTCAGGCTTTTCATGAGCCACCTCTTCAGCTCTAGGCCTTCCTCTCGTGACCCTTGGTCCAACACCATGTCCACCACAACCTCCACCTCAAGAAGCTTAGAAGATCTACCACCGGCCATCCTCTAACACGCTATAAGATTCAAACACCAACACGGTCATTCAAGGTAATAGCTCAGTTATGTCAAGTATAGTAAGTCCCTAATTACAGTGTCCAGTTGTGATTAGCCACTTACTTTACTCTCATACCCCAAGCATTTCCTATCCTGACTACATCAGTATCTAAATCTATTAAAGGCATATAAACCACATAACATGCGCATGTAATACCATTAACATTAAGAAAATACATGATGGTACGCAATTACTCGGACTGGCATCCCTTCCCTTTTGTCCCATTTTCAGTTTAAGTTTAGTTTTTTTTTTGAAAATTTACCCGTTTCACTTAAACTTTGGCTCTGATACCAACTTGTAAGGCCTCGTTCTCGAGACGCTCATAGCTGGTCAATCACCGCACATAAAACATATGATATACGTTAAGTTAATTAAAACATCGCAACATAATGAATTTAAACCATCATTTCATATAAATAAAAGCTTTTGCAAAATAATACAATATTCATTAAAAAGTATCATTTGTTCACATTACAATCCAAAAACATTATCACAACATAAATGGATGACACCCAAAATGAGGCAAGTAGCCGCTCGTGCCATCCTCAACAACCATTACCTGCCAACTGGAAAATGCATAAAAGTCAGCGTTGCTGAGTGAGTTTTAGTTTTAAAATAAAATATACTTTACTTTCATATAAGACCTTTCTTTACTATCGTACATGATCATACATCATACATACACATAGATAATGGCATTATTATTGTTTATCATCATTCGTTCATTAACTTCCGTTCCTTCATCACCGTATGTCATCATTATCATTCACTTTCATTCATAATCTTCCTTACTTATCATTTGTACATTCTTTAACTTCCGATGACACATACTGTACCCCGAACATTATGCACGAAGCTGATCTAAGGGCCTGGGGCAAGTACACTCATCATTTTCATTCATCTTTCATTCTGGACCAATGCCATGTGCTATACCCCGGACATTGTGCACGAAGCTGGTTACTAGGCCTGAGGTCTATCATAGACCTGGAACATTATGCACGAAGCTAACTCCAGTACCTAGGGTAAGTGGCAAGGGTCATATTTGTATGGTCAATCACAAAGATTAGACCCCAGTGTGTATCCTTCCGGGGTAGCTAACTCGTACACAATTGAGCTAACACCCTTGATTGGATGTGAACCTTCATACATTGCTTGCAAGAATTTCTTACATTTGTTTGTTCGTTAATGCATGCATTCATTCTTGCTTTACGACTATATAATAACCATTGGGTTTGTTTAGAATTGTGGGAATAATACTTGGTTTGTGTGTTCCATTTGTTTAAGCTTCTTCATAAGTAGCATTAGTTTTTTTAGCTTTTCAATCATTAGTCGAATTTCTTTTTGTTTTCCTTTTGTAAGCAGTGAACTAGCAATAACATTTGAATCATCCAATTTAATTGATTCTCTTTATTATTATTTAACCCATTTGATACCAATATTTGGTATCAAAGCTTGAGTTTTATTAGTTTGTATGCCTAAATGTTTTCATTTTGAAACCACGTCCACAGTTGTTACCACCTTTAATCCTCCAAAGGATAACTCCTTTCCCTTTTGATGCCTTACTCTCACTCCCACTAATTACAATACATGGATATCCAGATGGAAGCTATCATAGATGCCCAAGGATTTTTGGAAAGCCATCAAGCCAATAACCGGTATGGTTGTAGATGAGAAGAAAAGTAAGTAGGCTTGAGCTTTCATATTTCAAGTGACATCAGAAGAGATCTTGATGCAGGTTGCAAAGAAGAAGACATCCAAGAAGGTTGGGACTCGTTGAGATCAAGATAAATTAGGGTTGAATGGGTTCAAAAAGCACGTTTATGTACATTGAAAACTGAATTCATAGCACTCTAAATAAAGGATAGTGAGGTCATTGATGTATATGTAGGAAAGCTCTCTAGAAAGATCTCAAAGTTCAATAGTGTAGGAGCTACCTTGGAGGATGAGGAGTTGGTCTAGAAACCTTTTGGCATGGTACCTGATAAGTTTATTAATCTGGTTACGTCACTTGAGCAAAGTACTGACATGGAAAAAATGCCTTTTGAGGAGGCAATTAGGCACCTAAAAGATTATGAAGACAGACTGAGACTTTAAAAAAGAAGTATTGTTAGTGAGACACGTTGTTACTCACCAAATCAGATTACTCTTGGGGCCTAAAGTGTTCAACAAAATCTCACATGACGGGTGGTCATTTTTGGGTTGTAAATAATGATAGTGGAAAGATCGAGTTAAAAGGTTGAGGTTCGATAGGTGGAACCTGGAATGGCAGATCATAACATGAAACAACAAGCTCAAACCAAAGGCTAAGAGATAAACATATTGAATGTTTCAATTATGATCAGTTTGTTCATTATACTTCAAAGTGCAAGCCATCAAAGGATAATGGTGAAGAGGAAAACTTAACCCAGAAACAAGATGATGAGGTTACTGCAGGATCGATGTTAGTCACTTAACACTTTGTTTTTCTCTCAAACTCACTTAGAACAACACTCGGGTTAAGATAGAATCAGTAAGAGTTGATCACAATATAGAAAGTAGTAAAAGAACACAGGAAGTAATTTTCAAGGTACTTTTATATATTGCTTCTCAACTTAATAATACAAGACTCTTACAAGCAGTGTGGAATGAGTTACAAAGAGAACCTATATATAATACTACCTACAGCCGGATATACTTTGATACCAGCTGGGATCTTATAGCTAAAGTCTATACTACAAGACTAAAGTTTAAGGTATCTCGGATAAAGTCTTATCTGAGATTTGGTAGTCAGGACATGTCCCTGACTTACCTTTTGTCACTAACTAAAGTTTGTAACTTGTACTATCATAAAAAGGTGAATAGTGGAATAAAGTATGGTCAACTACATGGCTCTTTAGGAAGAAGCCATATAGTATCAGAGGTCTGCATCGGAGTGTCAGAGACCATACTTGTGTCCACTGGTTCATAGCAATGTCTTCCGAAGGTTAAATGGCTTCGGAAGAGTAAGTACTTCCGAAGCCACTTATACTTCGGAAGAGACTGCTTCTTCCAAGGCTTGGAGACTTCTTCTTTTCATCATACTTCGGAAGTGGTCTTCAGCTTATTCTTCTAAGACTTGAACTTTGGAAGTATACACTTGACTTCGGAAGTAGAGTTCTGTCTTCGAAGTTGATCTTTCATTTTGTCTTCGGAAGAACTCTACAACCTTCGGAGTTCCATGCTAAGCTTCGAAAGCCTTTGCATTCAGCACCAAAATTAGCTAAGTGACTTAGTTTTGGTTGCATTAGCCTTCTTCTTGATCCAACAAACTCCCCCTAGGCTGATGCTACCAAAACTTCACTTGTTTCTGCTTCTCAAAACTTTCAGCACCAAGGAGAGTAGATATTGTTTGTCTCCTTGTTCTTCCCTGATGTGGTGCTGAGAAGTTTGTACAGATCCTTGGTAGATAGGAAATCCAGTCTATCACCTTGGATAACATGTACCTTATGTTGTTGCCCTCTGAAAAGAGTTAGTTGATAGGAACTATAATCATATTCCCATCTAACTATAGGTTCCAATTCTGGACCCTCCACCATCTGTAGAAAGGTAGTGCCTTTGGTAGGAGGTCTTTCCTTGTCTTCCTATCTTCTCAATCTAACTCTTCTTCAATCTTGGCCTTTGCACTTAGCTCAGCTAGGTGAAGGCTTTGAGATGATTTTTGATGAGTGCAGCAACTTCAGAGTTGGAGGGATTGGAGAATGGCTTCTCTGCTAACTCAGCAATATCAAACCTACTAGAGTGTAGTAGAGAGGTTGCATTAAGTCTATTGACTTCTCTATTTTCCCTTTCCACAAAAAAGTTATGAGAAGTTTCATCGAACCTCCACTGGACTATTTTCTTTCTAGGCACAAAGACTGACTGGGAATCTTGTCCTCTTTCTTGGTGTCCAGCAAAGTCACCAGTTATCCTTCTAAGTTTCTTCTCTTCATCATTTAATGAATTTGAGTTGAGGCCTAGAAGTCTAGCCGCCTGGTCCAGTGTTCCTCTAGGCAAATCAAGAAATTGATCTCTTGTGAGAGAACAAGAGGATCCATCAACATAGTCAATGTTAACATAATCTTCATCACATGAGACTTCGCTCAGAGTTGTGCAGTTGATGAGCTTGGTCTTGATTACCTTGAACGCCTCAAGAGAGAGATGTTGAGAAGGTTGAGGGAATGGTTTGGATGGTTGTTGTTCAGAGGTTCTGGGGAGAGTTTTGGGTTGAAGGATGGGAAGTTTAGGTGGTTGAGGTGAAAGAGTGGATGTGGGTAATGGTGTGGGTTCAGGGGTGAAAGACTCAGTTTTAATGGTGAAGGGTAAGGGTGAGGATTCAGGTTGTGGTTGAGTGGTTGTAGTGAAGGTCATCCCCCTTTACCCTTCTGTACATCTCTTTCTTCTTTCCCACCAGATGTCAGCCTTGATTTCACTGACAATCCGTTAGAGTGTCTTCTCAGACATGGGACCCACCTTCCTTCTAGAAAAGCCATGGGCCCGAAGATAGTCTTTCATCCAGGCCTTTTCACTGAGCTTCCTGATTGTAGTGTCCCTAGCTTTTTCCTCCTTCTTCTTTTTCTCATTTGTCTTTTCTCTTGCAGCCTTCTTTCTTTATTTCTCCATTTGATCCTACTCTTTGTTGTAGAGCTAGAGGATCGTCTCATCATTGTGTGGAGAAAGTTCTTGAAGATTAAAGCCTCTGGAGAGTAGGAAATTTATCCTGTTTCTCCTCAGCTGCAGTTCAACCTCCTTCTGTTTTTCTTCTTCTTTCTCCAAGGCCAACCTGGCTTCTTCTTCAAGTTTCAGCCGTTGCCTTGTCCAAATTCACTAACTCCTCTAGTGGTAGCAGAGTGTCTCTTCATTGGCAGCTCTATTTGGATAAGCTGGTCAATGATCTCTTCCCTTTTCTTATTGTTGACAACCTCCTGGTTGGTTGCAGCTGCTTTTGTGCTGGCAGCTAGCAACTTCAAAGTTGGAAGTCTTCCTTTCTTCTTAAGTATCTCAATCTTTTCCACTTCCTGAAGCTCTTTCGCAGTCATCTTTCTTTTCCCTTTATCCTTTGAAGAGCTTGACTGTGGTGGTTCTTGGAGAGTGGATTCTGATTGTGAGAGAGGTAGAGATGGTGTCTGGGATGGAGGTAGATTCAGAAATTCCTTGCTGTTCACCTCAAATGCCATTTCAAGGATTGCATCTGTGATGATTAGTTCCTCGGACATCCTAAACAGTCCTTCCGCAGCTTCCATTTTAGCTTCGGTGTGAAGTCGGCTGGATCGGTAAACATCCAAGCATTTTCTTGACGGAAGGATAAATAACAGCACAAACCAAGAGACAAACATAATACGAACTATAATTGAATGGTTTCATTGATAAAACCTAACGATTACAAGCTCGTTACAACATAAGAATCAAGACTCTTGGCAAGGGGAAGATCGAGCATGATCTCCCCTCTCACCGGCAGCCCTAGGCTCCCGGCCAGACTTCCTCTCAAAAACCCTTAATCTCTTTACACATTGAAACTGGTATATATAGGCCTTGGCCCACATTAGATGTGACTGGGCCCATTCGTGCGATTGGACCATGCGTATGGTTCAACCGTACGACTGACCATACTTATGGTTCAGTCTTACAAATGTCCCAATTGCATCTCTCAGTCGCACTGCGGGTCCATTAGCATGGCTCAGTTGTACGACTGAGTCTCATTCGCATATGCTCATGCGAATGACCCAGTTCATGTGTTTACAACATATCAGGTGTATTACATTAAGCCTAGAATTCGCCAAGCGACGGACACACTATATATGACTATATATGCTCCAACATTTGGAAGATTCAGCTTGTTCTTTCGAGGCTTTAACTTTAACTTCGGAAGTTGGAGGAGATGCAGATTCTGTCCCAACTATTTTAGTTGCTGGGCCATCAGTGCCCATTTCCCCTTCGAAATGAATCTTAGGTTCCATGAGGACCTTAGGTTGACCAACTTCTTCCACAGTGGTAGAAGGTGCAGTCAGCCTCTGAAGCTCTTCAGCTCGAAATAAAGCATTGCAACATCTGGGCTTGGCTGATCAGTGGAGGATCTTAACAGAAACTTGGTGAAGAGTCTGTAGAGATTGCTGAGCATCTTTGAGTCAATATGAAGAATGACTTGAGCTGCTAACACAGTAATGATAAGAGTAGAGGAAGTTGAAGTTGAAGTGTGGCTCTGTTGTGGGTCCTCAAGTGTTTGTCTCTGAACATTCTCCCCCCTTTTGGTAGCATCATCTTGAGAGCTAGATAAGCTAGAGGAAGAAGTTAGTGAGACCTGAACATGGTTTCCCGTGCTCAATGATGTCTCTTTTAGAGTCATCAAAGGGCTCGGTTTCCGTAGATTCAGTCTGATATATGTTACCACCCTCCACAAGGTCCATTGAGGCACTTTCTGTAGTGGCAGCTGAATCTGCATGAGTCCCCTCCATATCAGTGGGGCTCACCTCAGTTATAGGTTGCTGATGGGGGCTAGAGATAAGGGATTCTCCGGGCTCTGTTAATCTTGAAGAGGGTGTTGTAGATCAACTTCATTGCCATGGAGAGATGTTATCTCTTCATCAGTTATGAAGAGAAGGTTAGTAAAAGATAGGGAGGTTAAGCCTACTGACCCAGGACCTTGATCAATGTCTATAGGCATTGAGCCTTTGGTGGGGCTATCCCTAGTTGGCTGCTTAGAAGAGTGTAGATACTCATTCTGAGGGCTGATGGTTTGGGTGTTGAGCTCCTGGGTTTGAGACTAAGGAGACTCAAAACCATATTGAGGTCAAAAGAGAAGGATGGAGAGACCTCAGACTGAGTGGGAGCCCATGTTTCCACTCTAGTCTTTTTGGATTGAACATGAGGGGCTTGTTCAATCAGAGTAGATTGAACAAGGGTTCATTTGGGGCGTCTTTGATATGTGATGGTGATAGGTGGAGAAGGCATTGTTGGTATTGTGGTGGAGGTTGCTGGTGTGGGTTCATCTCACCTGTGGGGTGAACAGGGATGTCACCAGGAGCTATGCGCTCAATCATACCCGGAAGTAGAGTGGTGTACCTTCCAGTGAAGTTGGTAGACACCTTCTTCAAGGTATTGAAGATGGTAGGCCACATGTGGGGGACAGTCAGAGCAGCTGCATAGACAAGCATGCTCTGGTCCATTTCACATTGATGATGTGTTGAATGAATCTAGGATACATATAGAATGTCTCCCTTGTAGATTCCGAATCGGATAGGTGAACACAAATTGTGAGTAATTAAAGCGCATGCCTCTCACCAGTCCATGAACTAAGCATCCTAGTTCATATGGGATTTGATCCCATCCCCCAGACTTGTTTGACA
The DNA here is from genome assembly GCA_025506515.1 of Flaveria trinervia. Classification (NCBI taxonomy): domain Eukaryota; kingdom Viridiplantae; phylum Streptophyta; class Magnoliopsida; order Asterales; family Asteraceae; genus Flaveria; species Flaveria trinervia. The sequence continues at coordinate 23,653,419 of CM046448.1, forward strand.
GACAGTAGAGAACAACTTGCAGGAGGAACTTCCAGTTGTAGGAGAAGTTGAACTTGTAGACCGTCGACCTGCTTATGTCTCCACCATATCCCATTAGGATGTAGGTGCTATCCAAATCTGCCTTAGGGAATTCAGTAGGAGCTCCTTCATCATGAAGCTCGAGGTGCTCCCTGATGAGTTGTTTACTATGATCAACTCCTTTCCACAAATGCTGGACCTCAGTACACGAATCCCATTTAGGGTTTTGGCTTGACCATTTCCCTAAAATTCGGCCATGTGGTTGGAGTAAACAGTGGGGTTAATGGTAAGAGCAATGTAGTAAGGTGATTGGGTGAGAAATTAGATGATTTCAGAGAAGTCGGCATCTCTTGAAGAATCAAGAAGTGTGACTTGGTTGTGCTGAGGGTTAAGTGCCATTTGGAGAAAGGTGAATGTGGATGATTTTGAGCTTGGGTAAAGTTAGAGAGGAGAGAAATTTCTAGGGCAGTAAAAACTGCAAGGAAGAAGATGAAACTGAATAGTCGAGATTATTTAAAAGAGGGTGGGAAGGCGGTAATGGGGGTTAGGATAAGGTGATGTGATGGTTTAGTGGATGAATTGACAGTGGCGGTAAGGTTAAAATCAGTTAAATAATCCGAAATCATTAACAAAATCATTGCTTTTTACAGTGTGGGGCCCAAGAGATTTACGTTATACAGTAGAATCTTTCTTCCGAATGTAAAACATTTCTGAAGGTAATTTGTCTTCCAAGGGAATTCTCACTTCCGAAGCAAAAATTTTGCTTCCGAAGGTTAGAGTTGCTTTCCGAATGGAGAGTTTGTAACCTCGGAAGTAGATCTGATATGTAATCAATCGCTTCTTCCGAGACCAAAAGCTCTTCTGAGAAGAAAAATTATCCTTTGAGAAATTATGCTTCGGAAGATATAAAATAACTTCCGAGGGTTAATTTCTCTCTCGGAAGAAATTTACACTTATTTTTAGAAAGATCTTTTGTAACAGGGCTTAAATTGTATTGATAGAAGACATTACATATTAAAATATTTTCAAAAGAGGTGATCTAATCAATGTTTATCATCCCACTAGCTGTTATGAGATACTTAAATCTTTGCTCATCAAAAACTTTGGTGAACAAATCAGCATATTGTTCATTTGAGTCAACTTTGATTGGTTTAATCAGATTTTTCTCATGAATATCTCTAATGAAGTGGTACCTGATGCCATATGCTTTGTCTTGGAGTGCTTCACCGATTTTCAGTCATGGAGATAGCACTATTGTTGTCAATATGGATAGGTACTCATAAAGTTGAATCCATAGTCTATCATCTGATTTTGAATCCATAGTAGTTGAGCACAGCAGCTAGCAACAACAATGTATTCAGCTTTTGCAATTGATGTAGAGCACAGGATTGTTTCTTGCATTGCCATGAGATGATCCTTCCACCAAGAAATTGACATCCTCCTGATGTCGATTTCTTGTCAATATCGCAGCCACCATAGTCACTGTCAGAGTATCCATAGAGATTAAAATCCTTGTTTTCGGGATACCAGAGACCTAATTTAGGTGCTCCTTTGAGGTATCCGAGGATTCTCTTAATAGCAGCTAAGTGAGACACCTTTGGAGCAGCCTGATATCTTGCACAAATGCAAGTAGCAAACATGATATCAGGTCTACTGGTAGTAAGATACATCAGAGAACCAATAATTGCCCTATACTGATGTTGATCAGTATCCTCCCCCTCAAGGTCAGGACAAAGATTATGGTTTCTGGGTATGGGTGTCTTGGCAGGCTTGCAATCCTTTATTTCAAATCTTTTTAAGATATCAGAGACATACTTAGATTGATTAATAAAAATCCCTCCTTCATTTGCTTCACCTGAATTCCAAGGAAAAAGTCCATTTTTCCCATGGAACTCATCTCAAACTTTTTCTTCATAATGCTCTCAAAGTCCTTACACATTTGGTTATTCGAAGAACCAAATATGATGTCATCAACATAGACTTGAACGAGCAAGATGTCCTTTCTAGACTTTCTGATGAAGAGAGTCTTGTCAATGGTACCTCTAGTGTAGTCATTCTTCAGAAGAAACTAAGAAAAGTCTCATACCACAGCCTAGGTGCTTGGTGTAGCACATATAGAGCTTTATCCAATTTGCACACATAGTTGGGGTGCTATGGGTCTTCAAATCTTGGAGGTTGGCATACATAGACTTCCCTATCTATATCCCCATATAGAAAGGCACACTTGATATCAAGTTGATAGACAGTGAAGTCCTTGGATGCAACATAAGCAAGGAAGATCCTAACTGCCTCAAGTCTTGCAACTGGTTCAAAGACATCAGTATAGTCTATTCCTTCCTTTTGGGTGTATCCTTGAACAACAAGTCTTGCTTTGTTCTTGATGATAAAGCCTCTATCATCTCTCTTGTTTCTGAAAACCCATTTAGTGCCTATTGGTACTTGACCAGATGGTAGCGGACATAGGTTCCATACCTTCTATCTCTTGAATTGAAGCAGCTCCTCTTGCATCGATTCAAGGCAACTACTATCTTTTAAGGCATCTTCTACCTTCTTGGGTTCCATCAGGGATAAAAGCATTAGTACAAGCAGACATTCCCATGATGAGTCTGTCCTCTTGTTGTCACACCTTAAGTGACATCCCCTATGATGTTCTCAGCAGGATGAGTGTTATAAATCCTAAGGCGAGGAATCACTTCCAGTTGGAAAGATAGATCCAGGTTGGACATATTCTGCTCAGGAACTAGAACACTCTGTCCAGCTACTGTTTCAAAATCATTCAATGAGGACTGATTGAATGAGTGAGAAACATCATCAATGGTTGGCAGTGAAATAGTATTAACAGTTTCTTGTTTCTTCAAAACACTACTTCCTTCTGCCTCGTGTTGTGGTGGTTCACCTGATGAGTTTTGAGGCTTAGTAAGTGATTCACTTGTAGAAGCTTCACTATTCCTTGATATGGTCAAGCTATCAGATTTGTGAATGGTGGAACCTTCGTTTATAGCAGCTCTTGGAGAATTTGGCCTAGGTCTGGGTAGCTAAAACAGTTGATTATCAGCAGCAGCATCAGCATGTAACACCCGGTGATTATAAAGTGAAAGAAAAGAAGGAAAAGACATAAACCCAAGTTTAGGGGTAAAAAGTGTCCAAAAGGACAAAATGTTTGAAAAGTGGGTGTAAAAGTTGGTATGGCCGCCCATATGTCACATACACCACTGATTATCGGGGTTTAGAGAGAGAGAGAGTAGCTGGGAGCAGCAAATTCTCGACTTTGAAGAAGAACAAGAAGAAAGAATTCGAATTCAAGGTAAGAATTCATGCTTTATGGTGTTCTTAACTGGTCATATCCTCGGGTTTATGCTTATGTGTGTTTGTATGTGTTCGGGTATGTTTTTAGTGGGTTTCTAAGCGGTTGAATTCAATTTGCAAACAAGTTTGGAGGAAGCCATACTCAAAAGCTGCAAAGGTGAGTTCTAGGACCCCTCTTTACTAGTTTTTATCTTATTTTGGGGTTGGAGATGCAAGAATGTATGTTTTTATTAAACTGGGTTTTGGACCCGTATGCTTGATGTGTGTATGATGTTGTTATGATGTGATGTGTGATTATGTTCATTCTTGATGATGTATGATTGTGTTTCTAAGGCTTAGAGGGTAAGATTTAAGCTTAGAACATGATGAATGGTGCATGGGAATCGAATCTGATGTTTTAGGCTCACATGTTAAGTTTTAAAATCTGCCTAAGTGTTTGGAAGTCAATGTGGATGGAAAGGGTTAACGCAGATGAACATTAACCATTGAGTAAGCCAATATGGATGAAGTCAAATGCGGATGAAGTCAATGCGGATGAACCTTGACTAAGTGCATGAAATGCAGATGAGCATTTGACTAAGTCTGGGAAATGTGGATGAGGTATGTCAATGCGGATGAGCATTTGACTAAGTCTGGGAAATGCGAATGAGGTATGTCAAAGAGGATGAGCATTTGACTAAGTCTAGGAAATGCGGATGAGGTATGTCAATGCGGATGAGCATTTGACTAAGTATATAAAATGCGGATGAGTAAGTCAAATGCGGATGACAAATGCGGATGAGTAAGTCAAATGCGGATGACAAATGCGGATGAACTATAGCTAATGCGGATGAACTATAGCAAATGTGGATGAAGCAAATCAAATGCGGATGAACAAGAGGGTCAATGTGGATGAACACTTAGAATAATTCTGACTTTTTGGTGAAAAAGGGAGTAATGTAGGCTTTGACCTAGGAGATTCCCAAGGTTTATGTAAGTTGACTTTTGGGATCATAGATGGTATGATGGGCATGTTATGTTATGTGACTGATGATGATGATGATGTTGCAAGGTTATACATGATGTATGTTATGCATGTATGATGACCTGCATGATGATGTATGAATGATACGTTTATGTTCCTTATGATGATGTATGTTTATCTTTCCCATGACTTTATGTGTTATGATAATGAATGAACGAAGTATTATGTAACGTAAAGTGAAAGATAATGAAAGAGGAACATGATGATGAATGCATGCATTAATGAATGAATGAATGTAAGAAAGGCTTGCAAGCAAATGTATGGAGGGGCACACCCATTGCAGGTGTTAGCTCAACGGTGTGCGGGTTAGCTACCCCAAAGATTGCACATTGGGGTCTTTCTTTGTGATTGACCATATGGATGAACCATTGTTGTGTGTCTTAGGTACTGTGACCACCTGGTGCTGGGCACCACCGATGAAGGTCTTTTATAGGCTTAGGTCTAGTATCATGAGCATGAAGGGCATAACATATAACAATGATATACCTGAACTTTACCTTAGGTACTGTGACCACTTGGTGCTGGGCACCACTGATGAAGGTCTTTTATAGGCTTAGGCACAGTATCACGAGCATGAAGGGTAAAGTTCATGATGATGATGAAAGTAATGAATGAAATGATGAATGAAATGATGAATGAATGAAAGTATGAACGAAAGAATGACCAAGATAATAATGATATTATCTGTATGTACGTGCGATGTATGATCACGAACGAATGTAAAGTATAATATGATTTTAAGAGAAACGATGGTTTTATGAAAGAAAGTAAGTTTTATTATAAAACTAGGACTCACTTAGCAATGTTGACTTTTATGTGTTTCCAGTTGGCAGGTAATGTTGCTGAGGATGGCACGAGGCAGCTGCTTAGCTCTTTTGGATGGCATCCATTTATTCAAAGCTTTTGTGATGTAATACAACAAATGTAATTTTGTAACCGCTGAACGATGCATTATTTTGCAAAAGTTTTTATGATGAAATGAAATGCCCTTTTTGAATGTTTCCGCTACGAATGTTTATGCAAAATAACTATAAATGTATGTTTTTGTGCAATGGTTGACCAGCTATAAGCGTCCCGAAAACAGGGCCTTACAAGTTGGTATCAGAGCCAAAGTTTAAGTGAAATGGGTAAATTTTCAAAATAAACCTTAACTTAAACTGAGAATGGGACGAAGGGAAAGGGATGCCAATCTGAGTAGCTGCGTGCCATCAGGTATTTTCTTAAAGATAACTGGTTTTATGTGCGCATGGTATGTGGTTATATGTTGTATGTAGCTTTAAATACTGATGTAGTCAGGATAGGTAATGCTTGGGGTATGAAGAGTAAAGTAAGTGGCTAATCACAACTGGCCACTGTAATTAGGGACTTACTATACTTGCCATAAACTAAGCCGTTTCCTTGAATGACCGTATTAGTGTTTAAATCTTTCAGTGTGAGTTAGAGGATCGCTGGTGGTAGATCATCTAAAGTGTCGCGTGGTGGCGGACGTGGTGCTGAACCAAGGGTTACGAGAGGAAGGCTTAGGGCCGAAAAGGTGGTTCATGAAGAACCAGAAACCCCTCATCCGGAGGGCGGAGATGAGAGTGCTAACCTAATAGCCTTAGTAAAGGAGGCAGTTGTGGAGGAAGTGCATCAAGTCATGCAGACGATCCTACTCTCTATGGTGACCGAAGTGATAAAGGCAGTTAGAGAAGGGGAGAGAAGGGAAAGGAGTAGACCTACGGGCGAAAGAAGACAGCCCGAAACTGAGACGGTTCCGTCTGATGATGAAGAAGAAGAGGAAGAAGCAGAGCCTGTGCATGTGACGGTACGAGACTGTAACTACGGGGTGTTTATGAGATGCAAGCCCCCTACTTTTGATGGCAACGACACTGCTGCTGGTCACCGGTGGGTGAGGGAAATGGAGGCTGTACTTGATATCACGAGTGCCGAGAGGACCAGAAGGTTAAGTTCGCTACCCACTCTTTTATAGACTCGGCTCTGTGCTGGTGGGACAATATAGTCCAAGACGAGGGTAGTCGAGCGATCGGGAGAATGAGAAGGTCGGAGCTGAAGAAGTTGGTGATCGAGGAGTTTTGTCCTCACCGGGAAATGGACAAGGTTGAGAGGGAGTTTCTGCAACTGGAGGCGGGAACGATGACACACCAACAGTACACCACCAAATTTAACGAAATGGAACGTCTGGTGACGGATCAGGTGACACCTCTATCTTGAAAGATGAAGAGGTACATTCAGGGATTGCCAGCAGATATTCGCAGGCACATGATTGCCACCCGACCAAGCACGTTTAGGTCGGCGGTAGATTTGGCGGGAAGGTTATATGATGAAAGGGGGTCGTGGTGGGGCTGAAGGTAGTCGGGAGGGTGGAGATGATAGAAACTAGAATAGGAAGAGGTTTGGTCGGGGTGATGCCTCGACGGGTAAAAAGAAGGCAAGGGTGGACGACCGCCGTGTGGTCACGTCGGGTGCGAGTACGAGAGTGTGGTAGGTGTGGGAGAGAGCATAGTGGGGAATGTAGGTTTGGGTCAAACTTGTGCTTTAAATGTGGGAAGGCGGGGCACATGGCCAGGGACTGTCGTACGGCTCGGTGCTTTAACTATGGTGAAGAGGGGGTCGTATGAATAAGGAGTGTAAAAGCCAAGGCCGAGGGTTCCGGGGCGAAGAAAACTGGAGGTGAAGGACCAAGGGCGAGCGCTAGGGCATTCACCATGAACAGGAGGAGGCTAAGACGGACCCTAACGTTGTGCCCAGTACGTTTCTTGTAAACCAAACTTTAGCTTCTATGTTATTCGATTCGGGTGCCGGTAAAAGTTTTATTTCTACTGCTTTCTGTGCCAAGCTGCCTGTTAGTAGAGACGTGTTGATGCACCCTTTGATGTAGAAACTGCCATAGGTAAGTCTATCAGATCTCTGAGATGATAAGAACTGTGACGTGGAACTAGAAGGTCATAAGTTTCCTGTTAGACCGTTTGTGATGACCTTAGGTGGTTTCGATTTGGTTCTTGGGATGGATTGGTTAGCAGACTTCAAGGTGAACATTGTGTGTCGCAAGAAGATGATTCAGCTATCACAGCGCTTGACGGGAGTTCGGTGACGGTTTATGGTGATCGGGTCACGACAATTCCAAAAGTGATTTCGATGGCGGTGGCGGGAAAGTGTATGAGGCGTGGATGTAGTGCCTACTTGGCCTATGTAAAGGATGTAGACACGCCAACACCACAACTGTCTAATGTACCAGTTGTGTGTGACTTTTCAGACATGTTCCTAGAGGACTTACCAGGAGTGCCACCTGACAGAGAGATTGAATTTCAGATTGATTTGATACCGGGTGCCCAACCTGTTGCCAAGGCACCATATCGGTTAGCTCCGACGAAGATGAAGGAGTTGATGGAGTAGTTGCAAGAGCTGCTTGATAAGGGGTTCATCAGACCGAGTATCTCTCCTTGGGGTGCTCCGGTCTTGTTTGTGAAGAAGAACGACGGTAGTATGAGGATGTGTATTGACTACCGTGAGCTGATTAAGTTGACAGTGAAGAACCACTACCCCTTACCGAGAATAGATGATTTGTTCGATCAACTTCAAGGTGCTAGTTGGTTTTCAAGGATCAACCTCCGATCTGGTTATCATCAGTTGAAGGTGAAGGAGTTGGATATCCCTAAAACATCTTTTCGCATGCGCTACGGTCACTACGAGTTTCTCGTCATGTCTTTTGGTTTGACCAATGCGCCAGCTGCTTTTATGGATCTGATGTATCGGGTGTGTCGGCCGATGCAGGATAAATCAGTGATCGTGTTCATTGATGATATCCTGATTTATTCAAAAAGCGAGGATGAGCATGCTGGTCATATTCAAGAGGTTTTGGAGACATTGAGAAGGGAGAAACTGTATGCCAAATTCTCTAAGTGTGCATTTTGATTGCGTGAAGTTCAGTTCTTGGGTCATGTGGTAAATCCCGAGGGGATCATGGTGGACCCGGCTAAGGTGGAGGCAGTGATGCAATGGAAATCTCCAAAGACGCCATCCGAGATTTGTAGTTTCTTGGGTTTGGCGGGTTACTATAGGAGATTCATTCAAGACTTTTCTAAGATCGCTTCTCCACTAACCAAGTTGACCCGAAAAGATGTGAAGTTCGTATGGGGTCAAGCTCAAGAGAAAGCATTTGAAGAATTGAAGGCGAGGTTGACTCAAGCTCTTGTTTTATCATTACCCGATGGGAGCGAGGATCTGGTGGTTTATTCTGACGCTTCCTACTCGGGGTTGGGGTGCGTGTTAATGCAAAGAGGGAAGGTCATAGCCTATGCATCCCAACAGTTGAAGGTTCATGAGATCAATTACCCTACTCATGACTTGGAGCTAGCAGCTGTGGTCTTTGCATTAAAGATTTGGAGGCACTATCTCTACGGGACGAAGTGCACTATTTTCACTGACCACAAGAGCTTGAAGTACTTCTTTGAGCAGAAGGATCTGAACATGAGGCAGAGACGGTGGTTGGAACTTATAAAGGATTATGATTGTGAGATCCATTACCATCCGGGCAAGGCCAATGTGGGGCTGATGCCCTTAGTCGAAAAGAAAGGCCCAGCCAATTTGGGTGAAAGCATACCAACTGATCATGACCTCTGATGTAATGAAGCAAGTCAAAGAGTTTCAAGATGAGGCACTGAAAGAAGATCATCTTAACTCGGAAAGGATGAGAGGTCTAGTTGGGGAATTGGGTGAAAACACACTTGGTGTTAAAACCCATTTGGACGTGTGTGGATTCCTCGATTTGGGGATCTACAGGTGAAGATCATGGATGAAGCTCACAAGATGCGATATTCCATTCATCTTGGTGCCACGAAAATGTATCAAGATGTGAAGAATAATTATTGGTGGCCGGGTATGAAGTGCAATGTGGTGGAGCATGTGAGTAAGTGCCTTACTTGCTTACAGGTGAAGGCCGAGCATCAAAAGCCGTATGGGAAGATCCAACCTTTGGATATACTGGAATGGAAGTGGAGCACATCACCATGGATTTCATTACGAAGCTGCCACGTACTCCGAAAGGGTATGATGCCATATGGTGATTGTGGATCGTCTAACGAAGAGTGCTCACTTCCTACCGATTCGTGAGACATATTCATTCGAGACTTTGGCTGATCTGTTCATCAAGGAGATTGTAACTCGTCATGGTGTGCCGGTATCCATTGTGTCTGATTGTGACACCCGTTTACATCTAAATTCTGGAAAAAATTCCACGATGCCATGCGGACGAGGTTACATATTAGCACAACTTATCACCCTCAGACTGATGGTCAGTCAGAAAGGACCATTCAGACGTTGGAGGACATGCTTCGGGCATGTGTGATTGATTTTGGTGGAAGTTGGGATGACCACCTACCGTTAGCCGAATTCTCATACAACAACAGTTATCATGCCAGCATCGGTATGCCACCTTATGAGATGCTATACGGTAGGAGATGTAGAACACCCGTCTGTTGGGGTGATATTGGTCAAAAAGAGTTAGGGAGGGTCGAGGTAATCGAGGCTAGACTAAGAAGCTTGAGAAGATCAAGGCCTTCATGAAGGCAGCCAAAGATAGACAGAAGTCGTATGCCGATAAACGACGCGTACCGATTACGTTCCAGGTGGGTGACCGGGTTATGTTGAAGGTCTCACCTTGGAAGGGTATCATTCGTTTCTGAAAGCAGGGCATGTTGAGCCTGAGATACATAGGCCCTTTTCGAATCGTTGCTCGAGTAGGAGAGGTGGCCTATAGATTAGAGTTACCCGATGAGTTAAGTGGGATTCACCCAACATTCCATGTATCTCATCTGAGAAAGTGCTTAGCTGATGAAGACATGATTGTTCCATTAGAGGATATCGATGTAGACGAACGACTCAATTATATGGAGCAACCAGTGGCAATCATTGATCGAAAAGAGAAGAGGCTGAGAAATAACGTGGTTCCTCTTGTGCATATCTAGTGGAAGCACAGGAAGGGATCCGAGTCTACGTGGGAGACTGAAGAAGAGATGAGACGGCATTACCCACTATTCTTTGAGGAATAACAGGTTTCGGGGACGAAACCTATTTAAGGGTGGTGGACTTGTAACACCCGATGATTTTAAAGTGAAAGAAAAGAAGGAAAAGACATAAAACCCAAGTTTAGGGGTAAAAAGTGTCCAAAAGGACAAAATGTTTGAAAAGTGGGTATAAAAGGTGGTATGGCCGCCCATATGTCACATACACCACTGATTTTCGGGTTTTAGAGAGAGAGAGAGAGAGTAGCTGGGAGCAGCAAATTCTCGGCTTTGAAGAAGAACAAGAAGAAAGAATTCGAATTCAAGGTAAGAATTCATGCTTTTATGGTGTTCTTAACTGGTCATATCCTCGGGTTTATGCTTATGTGTGTTTGTATGTGTTCGGGTATGTTTTTAGTGGGTTTCTAAGCCGTTGAATTCAATTTGCAAACGAGTTTGGAGGAAGCCATACTCAAAAGCTGCAATGGTGAGTTCTAGGACCCCTCTTTTACTGGTTTTTAACTGATTCTGGGGCTGGAGATGCAAGAATGTATGTTTTCATTAAACTGGATTTCGGACCCGTATGCTTGAATGTGTGTATGATGTTGTTATGATGTGATGTGTGATTATGTTCATGCTTGATGATGTATGATTGTGTTTCTAAGGCTTAGAGGGTAAGATTTAAGCTTAGAACATGATGAATGGTGCATGGGAATCGAATATGATGTTTTAGGCTCACATGTTAAGTTTTAAAATCTGTCTAAGTGTTTGGAAGTCAATGTGGATGGAAAGGGTTAATGCGGATGAACATTAACCATTGAGTAAGCCAATGCGGATGAAGTCAAATGCGGATGAAGTCAATGCGGATGAACCTTGACTAAGTGCATGAAATGCGGATGAGCATTTGACTAAGTCTGGAAATGCGGATGAGGTATGTCAATGCGGATGAGCATTTGACTAAGTCTGGGAAATGCGAATGAGGTATGTCAATGTGGATGAGCATTTGACTGAGTCTGGGAAATGCGGATGAGGTATGTCAACGCGGATGAGAATTTGACTAAGTATATGAAATGCGGATGAGTAAGCAAATGCGGATGACAAATGCGGATGAACTATAGCTAATGCGGATGAACTATAGCAAATGTGGATGAAGCAAATCAAATGCGGATGAACAAGAGGGTCAATGCGGATGAACACTTACAATAATTCTGACTTTTTGGTGAAAAGGGAGTAATGTAGGCTTTGACCTATGAGATTCCCGAGGTTTATGTAAGTTGACTTTTAGGATCATAGATGGTATGATGGGCATGTTATGTTATGTGACTGATGATGATGATGATGTTGCATGGTTATACATGATGTATGTTATGCATGTATGATGCCCTGCATGACGATGTATGAATGATATGTTTATGTTCCTTATGATGATGTATGTTTATCTTTCCCATGACTTTACGTGTTGTGATAATGAACGAACGAAGTATTATGTAACGTAAAGTGAAAGATAATGAAAGAGGAACATGATGATGAATGCATGCATTAATGAATGAATGAATGTAAGAAAGGTTTGCAAGCAAATATATGGAGGCGCACACCCATTGCAGGTGTTAGCTCAACGGTGTGCGGGTTAGCTACCCCAAAGGATGCACATTAGGGTCTTTCTTTGTGATTGACCATATGGATGAACCATTGTTGCGTGTCTTAGATACTGTGACCACCTGGTGCTGGGCACCACCGATGAAGGTCTTTTATAGGCTTAGGTCTAGTATCATGAGCATGAAGGGCATAACATATGACAATGGTATACCTGAACTTTACCTTAGGTACTGTGACCACTTAGTGTTGGGCACCACCGATGAAGGTCTTTTATAGGCTTAGGCACAGTAGTACGAGCATGAAGGGTAAAGTTCATGGTGATGATGAAAGTAATGAATGAAATGATGAATGAATGAAAGTATGAACGAAAGAATGACGAAGATAATAATGATATTATCTGTATGTACGTACGATGTATGACCACGAATGAATGTAAAGTATAATATGATTTTAAGAGAAAGGATGGTTTATGAAAGAAAAGTAAGTTTTATTATAAAACTAGGACTCACTCAGCAACGCTGACTTTTATGTGTTTCCAGTTGACAGGTAATGTTGCTGAGGATGGCACGAGGCAGCTGCTCAGCTCTTTTGGAAGGCATCCATTTATTCAAAACTTTTGTGATGTAATACAACAAATGTAATTTTGTAACCGACGAACGATGCATTATTTTGCAAAAGTTTTTATGACGAAATGAAATGCCCTTTTTGAATGTTCCGTTGCGAATATTTATGTAAAATAACTATAAATGTATGTTTAATGTGCAATGGTTGACCAACTGTAAGCGTCCCAGAAACGGGGCCTTACACAGCATCATTTTGAGCTCCTGTTCCAACTGAAACATTCTCACAAGAAGGTTTAGAATAGTTTGGAAACAATTATAAATCAAAGATATGATCATGGCCATTCCCCTTAACACAAGGAGTGTGCTCATTAACAACTATGTTGGATGATTCCTCAAATTGTTGATTCTTAGTGTTGTATACTCTATAAGCTTTGGAGGTAGAAGAGTACCCAACAAAGATAGCAGCATCTGACTTTTTAGCAAACTTTGCTAAATTGTCTTTTGTGTTAAGTATGGTACACCTACTGCTAAAGGACCTTAGAAAGCCAATGAACGATGGCCTCTTGTTCCATAACTCATAAGGGGTTTTTCCATGGGGCTTAACTACAAGAACTCTATTTTGCACATATCATGCAGTGCTGATTGCCTCTGCCCAGAATGTTAGAGGTAGTTTTGAATCAGCTAACATATTTCGAGTAACCTCAATAAGTGTCCTGTTCCTCCTCTCAGCAACACCGTTTTGTTGAGGAGTTTTAGGAGCACTATATTGTCTGGAAATCCCTTTTGAGTTACAGAATGAGTCAAGAACGAAGTTCTTAAACTCAGTCCCTTAATCACTTCTAATGATTTTAACCTTGTGATCAATTTGATTTTCTATTTTAAGAATAAAAGATTTTAATGTTTCAGTAGTTTCATCTTTAGTACTTAAAAAGAATACCCATGTGAATCTTTTAAAATCATCAACTATCACAAGGCAATATGATTTCCTTCCAATGCTCATTATACTTGTGGGACCAAAAAGATCCATGTGCAATAGTGTAATGGAGTAGTGATAGAGTTAACACATTTGGATTTATGAGATGTCCTGTGTTGTTTCCCTTTCACGCACAGAAAAACTCGTTTTTAGGCAAACCATGTACCAAGTTATTTTTAGCCAATTTATTCATTGTATTAAAATTTACATGACACATATGCTTATGCCACAGTGTTGACTCATCACTATCAGCTTTGAAAAGAAAGCATGATACTTCACCTATTGGGGAAGCATTGTTCATATCTAGCTTGTACATATCCCCTTTCCTAGGAGATCTAAGAAACACCAATTCTGAAGGAATTGTCATCCCAGGTTTGAGAATAATGCACTCATGTTCTGTGAAAAGCATTTGGTGCTTTTGATCATAGAATTGAGAAACACTTAACAGATTATGTTCATGCTGTTTGATAAAGTGAACTTTGTCAATTTTAATTTACCATTGGATATACTCCCTCTGCCAGAAATATATCCTCCGGCCTCATCCAAATTGGACAAGATCTCCATCATAGTTCTGAAACTATTGAAGGAGAGATCTGTTCCCTGTCATGTGCCTGGAGCATCCACTGTCTACAATCCAGACATTGTTGTTCTTGTCATATGGATGTCCATGGGCATCGCTGTTCCGGCCATGAGAGCTTGAGCAGGAGTCACATCTTGTACCATGAAGCTCCAGTCAACTTCTTGAGCCATTGCAGCTGTTTCAGTTGACTTCTCAGCGGGCTTTGAGGTTGAGGGATGTGTGGAGGCCTGTGGGGTTCCCGGATTGGTCTTGGGAGCCTTGCATTACCTTGCAAAGTGACCTAGTTGGTTACAGTTGTAACATTTTGCCTTGGTCTTTTCAAACCCAAACTTGCTGGTAGTTGGGTTTTGAGGGAAATGCCTTCCAGTTCTCTTAAAGAACTTCTTCGCTCTGTAAGTTAAAAGAGCCATCTGTTGGACAATGTCCACGTACTCTACATCATCTGGACTGAAACACTCAAGATCATCAAAGCAGTATTGAAAATCACCAGAGTGTCCACTTCCTGAGACAAAGGCACAACTTTCCTGAAAGGAGTTGTGTTGAGCCTGTTGAGACCTTGGAGTCTCAGGGAAAGTGATGTATGGTCCAGGAGAGCAGGATGGCTGATGGCAAGTCAGGTAATGCTGAGGTTGTGAGGGTAATGAGCCTTCAGCAACCATTAATGCGTTGCTAGCAGGAAGACTCATGGGTCTGCTTGTTTGGTGGTCCTTCTTACTCTCCATCTCTAGGCGATATCCATCAAGGATGCCATAGAGTTTAGTCATGTGAGAGTGTTGAAGTTCTCTGTCCTCTTGATGGAGACACACTAGAATGTCCACTCGTTTGGAAGAGCACTCATGAACATTCTAGTAAGATCTCTAAGTTCAGGAGTGATCTTCACAGACTGAAGAGAAGAGATAAGAACCATGTACCTGAAGTACTGTTGGCTGAGAGTCTCTCCAGCAATATGAGTGAAGTTCTCAAACTGTTGCTTCAGCGAGTTCTTCTTTGAGTCATTGGAGCTTGAGTACATCTGAGCAAGTGAATCAAACAATTCTTTGGCAGTCGTGCAAGGCTCGAATCCCACCATGATGGAGTTCGGTATTGCAGTCATAAGAGTGGTCATGGCATTGCTGTCGATGTCCATCTTCTTTCTGTCTTCATCAGAGTAATCCTCTACAGCCTTGTCTATCATGGCACCGATTCCACCAGGTGATGCCACCTTTGGCTTATACGGGCCATTGACAATGGAGTTCCATATCTTGCTGTCTTGGGATCTGATGAATCCTTCCATTCTCCTGCTCCAAGACCTGAAATTTTCAGGAGTAATGATGGGAGCCTTTGTTATGGTTCCCATCTCTACCTTGGACTTGTTAAGGGCCATTTGAGTGAGTGGGTTGTAGAGAGGAGTGAAAAACAGGTTGATTTGGATGGTTAGATCACACAATCAAGAGCCTGAGAAGCTCTGATACCAATTGCAAGATCGATGTTAGTCACTTAACACTTTATTTTTCTCTCAAACTCACCTAGAACAAAACTCGGGTTAAAATAGAATCAGTAAGAGTTGATCACAATATAGAAAGTAGTAAAAGAACACAAGAAGTAGTTTTCAAGATACTTTATATATTGCTTCTCAACTCAATAATACAAGACTCTTACAAGAAGTGTGGAATGAGTTACAAAGAGAACCTATATATAATACTACCTACAGCCGGATATACTTTGATACAGCTAGGATCCTATAGCTAAAGTCTATACTACAAGACTAAAGTTTAAGGTATCTCGGATAAAGTCTTATCTGAGATTTGGTAGTCAGGACATGTCCCTGACTTACCTTTTGTCACTAACTAAAGTTGGTAACTTGTACTATCATAAAAAGGTGAACAGTGGAATACAGTATGATCAACTACATGGCTCTTTAGGAAGAAGCCATATAGTATCAGAGGTCTGCAGCGGAGTGTTAGAGACCATACTTGTGTCCACTAGTTCATAGCAGTGTCTTCCGAAGGTTAAATGGCTTCAGAAGAGTAAGTACTTCCGAAGCCACTTATACTTCGGAAGAGACTGCTTCTTCCAAGGCTTGGAGACTTCTTCTTTTCATCATATTTTGGAAGTGGTCTTCAGCTTATTCTTTTAAGACTTGAACTTCGGAAGTATACACTTGACTTCGGAAGTAGAGTTCTGTCTTCGGAAGTTGATCTTTTACTTTGTCTTCGGAAGAACTCTACAACCTTCGGAAGTTCCATGCTAAGCTTCGGAAGCATTTGCATGCAGCACCAAAATTATCTAAGTGACTTAGTTTTGGTTGCATTAGCCTTCTTCTTGATCCAACAGTTACCTTATCATTCAGTGTTAGTAGGGAAGAGATAAAACATGGTATTACTAAATAAAGAAAAGTAGTCCCACGTCAACATAAAGGTCAGAGTGACAATAATACATATGTTTGGTACCTCAATAATAAGGCAACCAACCACTTGACTGGTGTAAGGGAATTGTTTGCAGAATTAGACTAGTGAGTCATTGGGAAGGTTAGGTTTGGTGATGGGTCAAAGGTGAAAATACAAGGAAAAGGTATGATGCTCGTGGAATGTAAAACTAGAGAATAGTTGTTGATCTTAGATGTCTTGTATATACCATCTTTAACAAGCAACATTTTGAGATTTGGCTAATTAGCTAAATAGTGGTACAACATCCAAATGCATTAAGACTTTCTAAGCATGTTTGATGAACATGGATGACTCATCATGAAGATACATGGTTAGTAAATAGATTGTATAAAGTCAGTTTGAAACTCATATAACCGGTTTGCTTAGCAAGGTTGGGGGATGATATATGGGCATGGCATGCTAGGTTGGGCCATGCAAACTTTCAAGTTTTAAAATCAATAGAAAAGAAGGGATTTATGACTGGAGTACTTAGCATAACACACCTGTAACAAGTATGTGAATGGTGTCTTATAGCCAATCGAATTAGACAAGCTTCCCACAAGAGAGTCAATGTATAGCATCAAAGCTGTTAGAACTCCTACATGCGGATGTTTGTAGGCTACTCATACCACAATCAATAGGAAGTAATTGATATTTCTTGTTAGCAGCATTTTATCGTAGATATATGTGGGTTTACTTAAAACAAATGATGAATCTTTGTTAAAGTTCAATACTTCCAAGATATAGGTAGAAAAAGAAACTAAACACATGGTGATATGCTCAAACTGATCATGGAGGATATTTTCATTCATAAGCTTTTATCAGTTACTATCAACAAGCAAGTATTTGGAGACAAATAATAGCACAATACACTCCACAATGAAATGGTGTTATGAAGTATAAATATAGAACCGTACTTGAGAAGACCCAGTCTCCTTGGAAGTTTAACCTGAACCATTATTAGGAGAGGCTATTCGCCATGCAATATATATTCTTAATAGAATACCTATAAGAGTTGTGAAGAACATGAAGCCTTATGAAGGTTGGACGAAAAGAAAACCGAATTTATGGTATTTGAAGGTCTTGGGGTGTGTTGGGAATGCGAAGAAAGTGTCAAGTCACCATCAAGTCACATCACAAAACAAGAAGATAAAAGTACAACCATTATTACTTTGGGTGTGGAACTAGGGAGTAAAAAATTTTGGTTGTACAAATAAATAAGGTAACTTCCATCCACCACCATATCATTCATACCAACACCACCACCACCATCAGCTATACCACCTCCAATCTTCACCACAGTCACCACCATCACTAGCCATCCTGCAGCACCATCTTCTTTCTCTCCATATCCATCAGGATCGCCTCTGCCTCCCAGTAAGGTAGAGGAACAGCTCTCAACACTTAATCGAATGGTGCTGAGACTGTTAGCTGCAGATGAAGAAAAGACCAATCAGATCAGACAGCTGGTAGACCTGACCACTGTCCAATCTCAGCAGCTCTCTCATCAGGCTCGATTGATCGATGAGCAAGCACACCGGATGTCTCAGCTCCACGAGCAACATGCCAAAAGGATTGAGGAGTTGGAGGCTGCAAACAAATCTCTGTTGTTAAAGCTCAAAGGGTCCAAAGAAGAGCCCTTAAAGATAGGAGAAGGTGATGGAGATGATGATGCTGATGATGATAGTGATGATGATGATGATGGTGATGATCATTATGGTCATACTGATGTTAGTGATGATGATGACGACGACTCTTCAGCTGCAGGTGCCACTTCAGCGAGCGAAATGAGGACCAAACGTACTCAAGATCCGAGTGCCTCCTCATCCAACCCGGCAGCAGAAGAGCCAATGATCCAGGACAAGAGTAATGATTAGTTGTTTTATTGGTGTTTAAAATCTTTTGTATATGGATTATATATGAAATTAACGAAATACCTGTTTATATGTAATGTAAATAGTTATGTTTTCGATTATTATGGTTATGTCTTGATTGTTAACTAATGATTGATATATTGAATGTTTAAATCAAGCATATCCAAATTATCAAAAGGATGAAAACGATATTGCTCCCATTCAACAGATCAAGACTCAACTAACCATGATTCTTGATCTGCAAGGGATTGTCAAAAGATCAGTGAGTTACACCCCTAAAGAAGGGGAAATAATTCATGATCTTACTGATGAGCAACTGGTAGAAATGTTGAAGCTCAATCCCGATAAGATTGTAAAAGACGCTCCACCTGATGAAGGAGACAGTGATAACGACCTGAAAGACATCGATGAGATAGAGATCGAGGATGTCACGACAGCTCACTATCCAGATGAAAAGCTGAATGGGCTGCATGTTTTGAGATGATCCGAGCACAACGCTTTGCTCCTAAACCAAATGTCTACACCAAGCTCTAAAAAGTAAAGAAACATCAAAAGGTGTCAGGCAAGATTACCACTTGGGCTCATTTTGATGATCTTAATGTATACGCGATAAAGAGAGAGATGGGTAATGAGTACTTTAGATTCCCGCATGATCTAAAGTCTCTACCTGGTTTTGAGCTCAACCAGCTGGCTAAACTGAAGTTACTATATGCTGACCCGAGGAAGATGTTAGGCTGGTTTGAGGCTGCCCTGAAGAAAGAGTACCACACCAGGTGGGTCAACTTCAAACCTCAACAACCTACAAGGTATATCAGACGTTCTGAAGTTGATCCCATAACTGGAAAGCCTAAGATAGTGCTGAAGTGGAGTCCTCCAAGAACAATGTCAAGAATCCCTCTCAAGGAAATGCCACAGGACTTCACTCCACACTTTAAATGGTGGTACTATGACTGGAGAACAGGGGAGGCGGTTATAGTTCTGAACAAAGAGGGCAAAATGGATAGTATCAGGGTATTTGACCCAATGTGGCTTACAAACTTGTCTGCTGATGATGTATACACATTATACAAGTGGCCACTATTCTATGACACACAAGATATTGTACAACCCCTTCAATTCTAAAATGTGATACGACTCTGCTTTGCGTTTGAGATACACGCAGGTGTCACAAGAGAGGAGAAGTACAAGAAGTACGAAGAGGTTATGAAGAAGGTAAGACAATAGATGAATCTAGGTCCAAGGGGGAGTTTGTTGATACATGTGTCCCTAGTTTTTGATCTTAATGTAATATCTTTGTATTGTCTTACACTTATGTAAATGTAATAGTGGGGTACTTAATGAAATACAAATGTTTGGTTGTGTTTATGTTGGACCAAAAGAACCAATGAGCCAGGTCAGAAAAACCTTTAAGTCCCACAGACATCAAAACAACTGAAGTGGTCTACAACAGCTGAAGACAAAGTCTGAAGACAACAGCTGAAGACAAAGTCTGAAGACAACAGCTGAAGACAAAGCTCTCAGAAGTTATCACAACAGCTGAAGTAGTTCTCTTCAGTAGTTATGATGGTTTACTTTTCAGTAGTTTGTAATCAGTAGTTTTGTATTATGTAAAACATTTGAAGTTCTTACACTTCAGATGTTATAACTTCAGTAGAGCTTGTACTTAGCTCTTTGTGAAGGTGTCCTCAGTTGTTGTGGACATCTTCAGTAGTTTAGTTTACTTTCAGTTGTTTGTATAAATCAGTTAGTTGTCACTATCAAGTGACGTCATCTAATATCACATTCCTTTATAAAAGGAATATTGACCTAATTTCCTTGAACCTGAAGCATGTGCGTGAATGAAAACATTCTCTTTGCAAACAAATTTCTCTCTCTATAACCGTTACTGTTTGATTGAATATTCATATTATTATTGCTAAAATTTTGTCTAATTCGTGTGCTATTCCGCTACAAATCTTAATCTAATTGATCAAACTAGATCCCGATCCTTTCAAATGGTATCAGAACAAGTTAATCACTGATCGATTTAACAATTAATCATTGTAACTGCTCTTTTGATATCTAAGTTTGATCGAATTAGCAAATTTGCAAGAATTGGTTATAGAGTTTGATTTTCTGTTGCTTCCGGTGAATTAATTTGAGATTCGTCTTGTTTCAAACTGTGTTGTTGAGTTTTTGAGCTAGATCTATTAAAATCTCATTGAACCTATTTGAATTGGTGAAAATGGCTACATCAATCAATGATCCTCACAATACTGGCTCCTCAACAAAGCCTCCGATGCTTGTTAGGAGTGAGTATAACATATGGCAACGCCGAATGCTCCATCACCTGTCTTTCAATAGTTCAGGTTGTTGGAAATATGTGGTTCATGGACCATATAAGCCTATGGTGAGTAATCCGGAAACCAATGAGATGGTTCCGAAGAAGAAAGAGCAATACTCAGATGAAGATCTGAAACTGTTTGAAATTGATGCTAAAGCCCATGGAATTCTGGCCATGGCCCTGCCTAATGAAATCTATTCTAGACTTATGCATCATGAAACTGCTCATGACCTCTGGGTTGCTCTGAAAGAACAATTTGGAGGAACTGATGAGGTCTTGGCAAACAATAGAGAGATCCTTGCCCAGCAATATAGACATTCTCTCATAGAAAGGGTGAGTCACTGACTCAACAGTTTGAGCGATTCTCCTGTTTGATATCTGAGCTGAAGATGGTTAAACATGAATATACAAACAGTAAGATGAACACAGATTCCTCAGATCCCTGCCTGAGAGATGGGACACATATACCATTTTCCTACGCTCCAGTGCAAATCTGGACAATCTATCTCTCACCCAACTTCATGGGAAACTGTTAACATTTGAAAGAGAGATAGAACAGAAAAGGAAACTGGCTTCATCTGGGAAGCTCACTGATGATTTTGTAGCAGGGAATACTGCTCTGGTTGGTCATGAGTCAGAATATGCTGTATCAGAAAGTTCTTATGATGAGCATATAGATTTCTCTTCAAACAGTGGAGATCCTGCTTTTGTTGGTATTGATAGTAATTCAGGGTGTAGTATTGATAATTTGTGCTTTTTGATGGATGATCTGAAAGGAATTGCTGATGATGATTTGGAAGAGATGGATATTTTGAGCCAAATGGCATTAATCAATATCAGATCTCAAAATTTTTACAAAAGGACAGATAGAAAATTCCCTGGTCTCTCTGGAAAAACCAAAGTTGGTTTTGACAAGAGCAAGTTGAGGTGTCACAAGTGCTATAGACTTGGACATTTTGCAAGAGAGTGTAGATCATCTGGATCTAACTCTTCTGCACCCTTTGTGACCTTTCCATGCAATAGCTCACAAAACAAAGGGCAACATTCTACCAGTTCTGGTCATCATTCACAAATTCATCATCTCCTGCAATTTTGTCCCTCAAGGTCAAATGCCATATCCTTATCCTTGTTTTTACATGCCTCAGTCCAATCAGGTTCCAGTACCCATAGCTCAACAATCACATGCCCTACCTGAGCCTCAACCATCTTAATCAAATCAGCAATCTCAATCTTAATCGAAGCTTTTTCACTCCTGGAGTTGTTGACTGGAGTAGCTTACCAGATGATCTTTCTGGTTATTCTGAACAAGTGTTTTCTAGTGCTAGTCAACATGGTGGTGAAAATCCTTTTGGAAATCTTGCTCTTATGGCCCTGGAGTCTACTGATGGTTCATGCTCAAATGCTTCATCATCACAGGTACCACAGGTATCTTCTAAGGCTAAGGCCAAGTTGTGTTTTGAGTCATGCATAGATGCTTTTGTCTCAATTAGAGAAGCAAATGTAGCTTTAATTAATCAAAATCTTGAACTAGAGAAAGTGATTTCCAAAAGAAAAGCTGAGTTTGAGTCTGTCTTAAAGGAAAAAGGAAAAAGATGATGAGATTTACAAATTAAAATGCCAAATCACTGATGAAAAGGCAAAGGTAGAGGTCATTTTAGAGAATCATAAGAATCTCAAAGAAACACTTGTAGCTACTCAAGTAGAGTGTGAACGCTGGGTAACATCCTGCAAGGGGTTTGAAATGCTTCTCAGTAAGCAAACAGCTTCAAATGTGAAGTTTTGGATTGGGTATAATCACACTGTACCTCCCACAGATTTTACTCCCAAGACAGAAGTAAAATCTGAAGGTCAAAGCAATTTCCAAACCACATCATCATGTATCTCATCCTCAAGTGATAATGCAAAATCAGAGGATGAAGTCAGTAATAGTACCTCAGCTAATCAATCTGCTGATGGTCTCACTGCTGATAAACACATGATCAAAGAAAAGCTGAGCACTTCAGGTGCTGTCTCACAAAGTATTCAAAGTACTGAAGAGAAAGTAACAACACCTAAAGAACATTTCAAACCAAATAAAAACAAACATGGTTTGACAACTGCTGAAGAGTCTATCAGAAAATCCAAAAATACTGATAGAAAACTTCTGAAGAACAAGTCTTCAGTTGTTACAAATCCTTCAGTACTTAACATAAGTACTGAGAAGGAGAAAGTACTGAAGAACACACCTTCAGTAGTTTCATCTTCTTCAGCAGTTGAACAACAGAAGATGAAGAAAACGCCATGTGAAATATGTGGTCTATTCAATCATCTCACTGATGAATGTTGGTACAGAAAGGGTTCCAAATTCAACAAAGATAAAATCATTAAAAAGAAAATTAATAAAATGAAAGATGAATTTGAAACCAAGTTTGTGCCACAAACATCTCAAACTGATAACCCAAAGTTTTCACAAAAATCTAAAAAGAAGGAAGGAGTTTATCATAAAACAGCTGAAAATATTCCTCATGGAGTATCAAAACACCAGACTAAGTCTGTGTCTTTCAAAAAGGAGGACATGGTGACTCACAGGAACCAATAAAAAACAAGTACTGATGTGTCTGCTGAACTGAAGGCTTTAACAACCAATCAGACACAAGTTGTTATGATGGTTCAACATCTGTTGGGGAGAGTTAACCAAATTGATGTACCTGTGATTAAACCACTGAAAAGGAAAACTAAGCCAAAATCAAAGGACTCCTTTTCAGCACCATCTCCACCTTCAAAGGCTGTTAATCATGACAAATCAGTTAGTATAAAATCTATTGATGAGAACAGACCCAAAACCAAAATGGTTTGGGTCTCAAAAGCTAACTAGTTTATTGTGGCAAATGCAGGGTTCTTCAGCATGCCATAGAAGCATCTGGTATGTGGACAGCGGAGGATCTATGCATATGACAGGGAGCGGTTCTCTTCTTCATGACTACTCTCAAGGAAAGAAGGGATTTGTATCTTTTGGTAATGATGCTAAGGTTTACATCATCGGCAAAGGCTTTGTGTCAAATGGTGAGATAAGATTTGATGATGTTAACCATGTGGAGAATCTCAAGTACAACTTGTTGAGTGTCAGTCAAATGTGTGATAAAGGGCATGTCGCACTTTTCACCAGTCAAAACTGTCAGATTCTGTCTTCCAATGTTTTGAGAATGATTGACAAGATATTGGATGAATATACTCTCCTGAAGGCTAACAGGATTGGAAGAGTATATGCCTTAGACTTATCAAAGAAAATTGATCTAAAAGGACATCCATGTCTGTTCTCCAAGGCCTCTCCTCAAGAATCTGAACTATGGCACAGAAGGCTTGGTCATGTGAATCTTAAAAACATGAACCAGCTTATTCATCATGGTTTAGTGAGAGGTCTGCCACTAAAGGAGTTCAAATGTGATGACAACTACTTGCTTGTTTAAAAGGAAAGCAACACAAAGTATCATTTCCTCCAATAGAAGAACCAAAGTCCACTGCCTGCTTGCAATTATTGCATATGGATCTTTTTGGTCCAGTAAGAGTGATGAGCATGGCAAATAAAAAATACTGTCTGGTAATTGTGGATGATTATTCCAGATTTGTATGGACCTTCTTCTTACATTCAAAAGATGAGGCTGGTCAAATCATCATCTACTTTGTGTTGCATGTGGAAAAGCAGTACTCCCTTTTTGTCAAGTGTGTGAGGAGTGATAATGGCACAGAATTTAGAAACCACACACTTGATGAATTCTATTTCTCCAAGGGAATCAAGAGGCAGTATAACATTCCAAGAACTCCTGAACAAAATGAATTCAAGAACTCCTTATTGAAGCCGCAAGGTCAATGTTGGCTGATTCTGGTTTGCCACTAACCTTTTGGGCTAAAGCCGTCAACACAGCTTGCTATGTGCAAAATAGAGTGTTAGTAAATCAAAGGTTGATGAAGACTCCTTATGAAGTGTTACATCATTTGGCTCCTCTGATTTCCTTCTTTAGAGAATTTGGGTGTCCCTGTTATATTCTTAACACAAAGGATCCACTTCAGAAGTTTGAATCAAAGGTGGATGCAAGGTACTTTGTTGGGTATTCATCTACTTGCAAGGCATACAGAGTTTTTAATTGCAGAATAAAGATAGTTGAAGAACCTTGCATGTAAAGTTTAATGAATCTCCAAAGGAGAAAATTCCACAAAACCCTGTGGAGTTATTTGATTTGGACATACTGCAATATGTTCCTTATCAGCCTCCAGCTGTTGCAGATTCTGTGAATCTTTCATCTCCTGCAACTAGTCATTCATCTGGTGATACAAATGCAAGGTTTAGTGATCACCTGCCTGAGTCTGCTAACCTTGATGTTCCTGTAGCTTCAGCAGTTCCATCCACAACAAATGCTGATGAGATCTCTGATTCCTCTACTTCATTTGAATTGCCATCTCATTCTAGGTTTCAAGAGTTTGGATCACCATCTGTTGCTGCTGAATCACCTACAAACACTTGCACAGATCTTATTGAGTATCAAGAACTGAAGAATCACCCCATGTCTTAGATCATTGGTGACATCAATGCTAGTGTTTCAACTAGAAGTCAATTGTCCAATTTCTGCTTTTATGCTCTCTTCATCAGTCAGCAAGAGCCAAAGAACTATCATATTGCATTAAGGGACAATGGATGGGTTGAAGCCATGCAACTTGAGCTTCTTCAGTTTCAAAAGCAACAAGTGTGGGAACTGGTTCCTCTACCCCAAGGTAAGTGTGCAATAGGCACTAAATGGGTGTTTAGGAATAAAAATGATAAAAAGGTCAAATTGTCAAGAACAAGGCCAGACTGGTTGTACAGGGGCTCTCACAAGAAGAAGGTATTGATTATGATGAAACCTTTGCCCATGTAGCCAGACTGGAGGCAATCAGATTGTTCTTAGCTTATGCTGCTTTCCATAATCTTAAAGTTTTTCAAATGGATGTCAAAAGTGCATTCTTATATTGTAAAATAAAAGAAGAAGTTTATGTGTGTCAACCACCAGGTTTTGAAGATCATAAACATCCAGATTGGGTGTATAAGCTTGATAAGGCTCTTTATGGGTTAAAACAAGCTCCTAGAGCCTGGTATGAAACACTGTCTAACTTTCTTCTTCAAAATAATTTCACTAGAGGCTCCATAGATAAAACTTTGTTCATTAAAAAAGTAGGCATGCATAAGCTCCTTGTTCAAATTTATGTAGATGATATTATTTTTGCATCCTCTGATCCATTGTTGTGTGATGCCTTTACTAAGTTAATGCAACAAAAGTTTGAAATGAGTGCCATGGGAGAACTACAGTTCTTTCTGAGTTTGCAAATCGAGCAAATGCTGATGGAACTTTCATTCATCAGTCAAAATATACAAAGGATTTGTTAAAAAGTTTGATTTACAAAACTGTAAGCCATGTTCTACTCTCATGTGCAGCACCAAACAACTGGATGCTGATCAGAAAGGTAAAGCAGTTGATGAAACTCTTTACAGATGTATGATTGGTTCCTTGATGTACCTTACAGCTTCTAGACCAGACATTATGTTTGCAACTTGTGTCTGTGCTAGATTTCAGGCTGCACCTAAAGTATCCCATATGATTGCAGTCAAAAGGATCTTTAGATATTTGCAAGGAATTCAATCTCTAGGACTTTGGTATTCCACTGGGCACTCTTGCAAATTAGTTGCTTTCTCTGATAGTGATTATGCAGGGTGTAAATTAACCAGAAAATCAACTTCTGGTGGATGCCAATTTCTTGGCAATTGTTTAGTTTCTTGGCAGAGTAAGAAACAAACTTCAGTTGCTACATCCACTGCTGAAGCAGAGTACATTGCTGCTGCAAGTTGTACATCTCAGGTACTCTGGCTTCAGAATCAATTACTGGATTATGACATTACAGAGACTAAGACTCCTTTACTGATGGACAGTGCTTCAGCTCTTTGTATTGTTAAGAATCCTGTCCAGCATTCTAGGACCAAAGATATTGAGATCAGACATCATTTTATCAGGGATTGTTATGAAAAAGGTCTGATTGATCCAAAGTTTGTTCCTAGTGCTGATGAGCTTGCAGATATATTTACTTAGCCTTTGGACAGTGCAACTTTCCAAAATCTTATGCTAAGGCTTGGTATGCTGCAGCTTGAATGATTTGACAACTACTGATGATCTCAGTTCACAAGTACTGATGAGCATTAGTATACAGATGTCAAAAATAAGTACTGATAAGTTATTTTATCTTTAGCAGTTTTCATAACTACTGAAGACTAAATTACTTAAAAGTACTGAAGTACTTTATTTGTTGCAAAGCACTGATGTAGTTACGACTACTGCTGTGGTTACAACTACTGAAGTCTGTTCTAACAGATACGTACTGATGACCAATGAAACATCTGAAAATCAGATAATCTGTTGAGTAAGTGTTAAGGTCAAATGAAACAACTGAGATATGTGAATTACGAAAACAACTGAGGAGCAATTTTACTCTTCAATTGTTTCAAACAACTGCTGTTCATTTCCAAACAACTGCTGTTTCATTTCCAAACAACTGAAGCCAAAACCAAGTCTTCAGTAGTTTCAAACTATTGATGACTAACACCAATTCTTCAGTTGTTTCCAACATCTGAAAGTTAAAACCATGTCTTCAGTAGTTTTCTAACAACTGATGATTAACACCAAAACTTTCAGTTGTTTTCTTTCAGCCATTTCATAACCTATAAATACCTAACCCTAACTTCAAACTTTTCATAAGTCGTTTTCCAAACGTTCATCTTCCATTAATGGTGAACATGCAAATCAAACCACGACACAACTATGTTGCCTACTTCACAAAATCGGTATTTTGGACTAAGTTTGATGCTGCTATTGATCTGATGGTTGATTCCCCGTATCAAACTGCTTTTCTTCTGAATCCAACCATCTATCCCGATACCCTTCGCCAATTCTGGACAAATGTCACTGTCCATACTGGTGAGAATGATGTCGCGATCACTCTCCAGTCATTTGTAAACCAGAAGAAGGTGATAGTCACTCCTGCTATCATTTGCCAAACCCTAGATCTGAATGATGCCACCTTTGTCACCAAATACCCGAAGGGCACCATTGATCTCTCATTCATCAACCATGGATATGAGGGCGACCTAAGTGCTACAACCATTCTGAAGAAGCACTTCCATGATGCTGAACGTTCATCTTCCACATGATCAACGTATTCCTTGCCCCTAAATCCTCTTCATGGGATCAAATATCATCCAGGTGGCAGCAGGTATTGTATTCTATCCTTGAACGCCAAAGCTTAATTTTTCTGAAATTATATTTTTGGAATTAAAAGATCTGGCAATGAAACCTGTAGCTAACAGATGGATATTATATCCAAGGTTTCTTATGGCCATAATCATAAATCAATTAAAATCTGATGGCCCTGTTGGCCTTGGAGTCCCTACTGTGGTTGTTTTGCCAGAGGTATACTCCAGGCACACTCTGACCCACACCTCAAAGAGGCTGCCAAACTGCTAAAACCCAAGCAGAAGGAACCCATATCCCTTACCTCCAAATCTAAAGTCCCCTCCAAACCACAATCCAAACAAACCAAAAAGGCTACTCAGGGAGTTGAGTCCCCTAATGATGCCCCTGCAACACAAAGGTAGGATGAAACTATGGGTAGTACTCCCCCTGTAGTTTCCATGACTCTACCTGCTGAAACCGCTCAGGTATCCTCTCAACAGGATCCTGCTGCAACCAAAAATGGGGAAACAACAATACTGGAATCTCTCTCACTTGAGAAGATTGCTATTGAAGAGCACCATTCACCCCAGGTGCAATCATCTTCACACCTATCTCCCACTAAAGCCACCCCTACAAGCCCAACTGTGGTTATTGCACAAGTGCTGACTCAACTACATTCCTCTAATCCTCCCCATAAACCTATTACCACTGGGAAAACCTCAACCGTTGAGGGAGAGGATTATAATGTGGTTGATAACCCACAGCACAGGGATTACAGAGTTCAATCTCCCTGTGTAGAAGTGGAGATTCGAACATCTGGTGAGGCTGCCTCTTCTCCCGTTTCAGCACATGAACAGGATGAAGGTGGTATCATTTCTAAGACCTCACCAGAGGCAACTGCCAATGAAGGACATAATCCTGAGGCAGGAAGTCCCCAGTTCTAAGAAATAGGGGCACATGTGAATACTGATCTACACTCAGCACATGTTCATCCTGATTTAACCAGGAGGTCAGATGATTCAGCAAAGACTGATGATGACCTGAGCTTTTTCTTTGATGTTCTAGCCCACAACACCATTCTTGAGACTGAGGTATGCAGACTACACGAACTGCTTGCCAAAATGTCACAAGAATCAAGTCCATCTGCCCACATTCACCCACAGATGGCAGTTTCTTCTGAAACTCTCCCAAACATTGAGCCACTCCCAACAACTTTGCCACCAGCCTCTGATTCAGGCACCATTTCTCAGGGACAGAACCCCTCTAAGCAAATGGTTGTTGCCTTTCAATCATCCTTACCTCTCATCACTTCCATAATCACAAACATTGTGCATCAAGCCATTGATGAGAGGCTTTCCTCAAATCTTCAATCCTTAGTTGATGTTGCTATTTCTAAGAGACTTTCTGACATTCACACCCCTGACCCCAATACAACCAAAAAGGGGGAGTCTAAGTCAGTGAAAGTAGACAAAAGAAAGAGAGTTGAAGAGGTAGAAGAAAAAGAGAAGAAAGAAAAGGAGATGATCACCTACAAGAGAAAGAAAAGCTCTGAACAGACTGAAGGTGAGAACAAGTTAGAAGAACTGATCAAAGAAGCTGATGAGCAACATAGCAGA
Organism: Flaveria trinervia; assembly: GCA_025506515.1. Classification (NCBI taxonomy): domain Eukaryota; kingdom Viridiplantae; phylum Streptophyta; class Magnoliopsida; order Asterales; family Asteraceae; genus Flaveria; species Flaveria trinervia. The sequence continues at coordinate 23,682,928 of CM046448.1, forward strand.
TCTATGAATAAGATTATTGATCAACTCTTCAGACAAGGTTTTGACACAGCCAAACTTGACTCTGAAATCAAAAGGCTAGAGATTCAAGATTGAACATAGATGGCAAGTTGGAGTGAGAAGAAAGGGAAAGGCTGGAAGCTATGACAAGATTCATATCAAAGCATCTGGGAAGATCAATCATTGAAGTCAAGTCATGGTCCAAAGACAGTATTTTGGAGATAACCACAGAATCTGTTCTTCTAAAGTATTCAACAAAGGATTGATCATAGAATCTCTTGATGAAGCTGGTGCTGGGAAAAGGTCTGATATGGCAAAGTTATCCAAAGCTTCACTCACAACCAAGATGCTAGAGCAGCCTGCACAATCTCCTACACCAAAACAACCAACTTCACAACCCTCAAAACCAACTCCTTTACCCAAGAAACCTACTCAACCCTCTAACAATGATGCACCAAAGAGGAAGAGAAGGGTGTTGAGGATGGAAGAAGAAGATGATGATGATGAGGATGATAGTTGCCAATCTCTGCTGTTCTTAAAATAAAGACGCCTGAGCCCAGAAGTCAACCAACAACAATCACACCTAACATCCAAAGGCAAATGGTAAAAGTCAAGCTTGAAGAAGAAGAACAACACAACAACATGATGAGCAGCTGTTAAGGATGATTGATAAAGAGTTTCCTAAGTCTTCATCCATACAAGCTATGAAGAAACATTCTCAGAGGTTGTATGCTCTCAGATTTATATTTCAATATCAAAAAGAGAGAGTGAGAATTTGGCCTAACCCCAGAGTAAGTGACAGAATTCATAAAAAGAAGATTCCAAGTAGATACAATGGCCAAGTAAAGAAGATTGTAGATGTTGTGATAATGCTGGCCATTGTAGTGTCACCCTGGGAAATCCATGATGACATCAAGAGAGCTTACAATTCTAAGATGACTCCACAAACTTTACTAGAAAGCAAAATGGTAAAGAAGGGGTTGATCTACAAGAAGCTTGAAGAAATAAGAAGAAATGAGCTCCAGTTGTTGCTTGAAGGCACTCATCCTGATGAGTTTGCATACAAAGAAATAACTACTATGGAGCTGAAGAATGGAAAGCATGTTAAGTACCTATCAGAGTACCATGGGCTTGAGTTCTTCTTTGAAAGTGAAGCTAAAGAACTCATAATGGAAGAATAAGTTGTTTTCCTTGAGGCCTATGTCAGAGAGTCTTACAGACTTATTATTGGGAAGTAGGTCTCATGGATGGGGTAACAGCTCTGTGTCCAATTCCTCAAGACAGAGTTCCCATTCATCCTTTGCCAATCAAACTTTCTGAAACCTCTTCCTTGGCCTGAGCTTAATTTGAATATTTCTGAGCTGATTCAGAAAATGTTTTTGCCAATAAGTGGGACTTCAATAATCTTAAAGGTTTTGGCTGCACTGGTTCAGGGGGAGTTTGTTGGACCAAAAGAACCAATGAGCCAGGTCAGAAAAACCTTTAAGTCCCACAGACATCAAAACAACTAAAGTGGTCTACAACAGCTGAAGACAAAGTCTGAAGACAACAGCTGAAGACAAAGTCTAAAGACAAAGTCTGAAGACAACAGCTGAAGACAAAGTTTGAAGACAATAGCTGAAGACAACAGATGAAGACAAAGCTCTTAGAAGTTGTCACAACAGCTGAAGTAGTTCTCTTCAGTAGTTGTGATGGTTTACTTTTCAGTAGTTTGTAATCAGTAGTTTTATATTATGTAAAACATCTGAAGTTCTTACACTTCAGATGTTATAACTTCAGTAGTTGTAATGTTAGCTGGTACTTAGCTCTTTGTGAAGGTGTCCTCAGCTGTTGTGGACATCTTCAATAGTTTAGTTTACTTTCAGTTGTTTGTATAAATCAGTTAGTTGTCACTATCAAGTGACGTCAGCTGATGTCACATTCCTTTATAGAAGGAATGTTGACCTAATTTCCTTGAACCTGAGGCATGTGCGTGAATGAAAACATTCTCTTTGCACAAAACTTTCTCTCTCTATAACCGTTACTGTTTGATTGAATATTCATATTATTCTTGCAAAAATTTCATCTAATTCGTGTGCTATTCCGCTGCAAATCTTAATCTAATTGATCAAACTAGATCCCGATCCTTTCAGTTTATAATGTTTAATATTTCATTAATGAGTTGTTTAACGCATATTAACTTGATTATATAGGTTTGTGATTGTTTGAATTGATATGCATAATGATATAATAATAAATACATTCAAACTTGGTGAAGTGAAGTTCTCATGGGTCTGAATGGCCATGCGACTGAGTGTCCATGCGCCTAAATAGTCCATACGCCCGAACCACTTCATGTGACTGACTCAGTCACACGACTAAACACTCAATTGTGTGAATGGATCAACCGCATGGCTCAATCGCACGAATGAACCATGCCAATGTTTCAGTCGCCCGAATGAGCAACCCTAACCTATAAATACCACCTAATTCGTGGAAAAACAGAAGCATTCAATCCACTTCGACTCCAGACGTACCCTAGCCGTCCAGAAGCCTCTAAGTTCGTACTCCATGTTCATAGAATGTTGTAGATCGATTCTAATCGATTCTTGACGTTAGTTTCAATACGTTATTGTTTCTACGTGCGTCTCACCGATTGGATCGCCAATCAAATAGGATTTCGCATAAATTTGGTTTGGTTGAACAGGTTAATCAGTTGGTGTTTCATTCAAATACCAGATCCTAACAATCACACATATACACACACATATGGGTGTAACACTCACATTTATAAAAACATTCACACATGCATTTCCAGCCCTAAAATCAGTTAAAACATGTAAAAAGGGGGTTCCAGAAATCACCTTTGACAACCTTCGAGTATGAATTCTTCAAACCCATTTACAAATGAGTTCAAACACCTACAAACCCACCAACAACACACAACCGAGCACAACATACACACATAAGCATACATCTGAGGCATAGGCCGACCAAGAACCACTTAAAAGCATAAATATTACCTGAATTCAGCCTTCTTCTTGCTTTTCTTCAAATATCTGAGAGTTTCTCTACTCTTTCTCTCTCTAAAACCAAAAAAAATAATGTGTAAGCAACATGGGCAGCCATGCCCACTATTACACCAACTTTTGAAACTTTTATCCTTTTTTGACACTTTTAACCCTTCAACTTGGGTTAAATTGAGTATATTTCTTTTTCTTTGCTTCTATTCTTTCTTTCTCATTTTTAAAAATATCAGGGTGTTATAGCCGCCATATTCCACCCACCAACACCATCGTATGCCACCCATTAACACCATCGTACGCCATTCACCAACACCATCGTACGCCACCCACCACCACCATCTAATAACTAGGCCGAGGAGGGTTCGATCTTGATGGGTCTGATGAGAACTTCTATGGCGGAGGGAGGGCACAAGAGGGAGGACCACGATGAAGGAGGATGCCAGAAAGATGGGGTCGTCAACGGGTGAAAAACCTTGCCGAGGGGTTCGTGTGGTGGGGGTTTGGCCAATGGTGTAGCGTGGTGGGGGTTAGAGAAATGAGGGATAGCTCTCCTTTTCTTGGTCAACATGGTTTAATTTAGGGTCTAGGTCAGAACCCACGAGCCTGGTTAGAACACAACACAGGCACATCAAAGACGCTGACCGTTGACTCGGTCAACGGTCAGGCGGTCAGCCAAAATCAACAGCCTCTTAGAATTCATCATCATCAATTCAAAGAAATCAACATTATTTATTTGAACTTGATTATTTTCTATTACAATTTACATCTAATGAGCTTCTTTTTACCTATAATTTATGAATACTACCTTGGTGACTTCGTGCACTAAGAAACAAAGCATAACGACATCTCTACCCAATTATCCATGTGAGAAGCTAGCATATTAATATGCACTATCATCTGATTCGTGAATCCATCAAGAAGGGTGAAGTTAGTGTGGAACATATCGATAGTAATGAAGTATGAGCCGACATCTCTTAACAAAAGTGCTAACATTAATCCACTTCAAAGAAATACAAATCTCTTAGAGTGGAAACCATGTCAACCCAAACTAAGATTAGGGGTGATTTTGTTTGGCTTGTTTCCCTATTCCATGGGGCGAACCACATCTGACCCATTGAGCATGAGTGGGCAATATTGTTACTTGGTTTTTTAAGTTACTAGTTAGCTTGTCAGTTGCTTATTTACCAAGTTATGGGAATAACAATTATAGTCAAGTTTGGTTGATTTTTTTCAAGTTTTTTTAGTCTATAGATGTCCGAGTTAACACTATAGTTTGTATTTATTTTTTAGTTAATGAAAGATTTCCTAGATTGAGTTATGTTCTATGTTCCTTGTGTTCCAAGTTTGTTGGTTCTTTTTCCTGTTTTATGAAACTATAATGGCATGTTGAAATGCCTTAAGACATTTGAATGTAGCCGTTCAAAAAAATTTTCTTAACAAAGGCGAAAAATTTGAAATGCCCTTAAAACCACCCCCTCGTCGCCCCCTCCACTCGTCGAGCACCCACCTCATATGAAGTTGTTTCATAACAAAGGCGAAAAATTCTTCGGGTTTGGTTGCAAGTTGAAGTTTTGTATGGCGAACCAATAAACGGTGACAGTTTTGTTGTTATGGTCGTCAGTGAGGTGCTGTGAGAATGAGAATGCAGTTTGAGACGAGCTTTCAGTTTGCTCTTACAAAAAATCCAACTAAAATTCATGTCATGTAGAATTGAAAATAAATATAAAAGAATCAACTAACGCCATTAACGAAAACCTTGCTCTGACGCTTTCCTGCAAGTCAAAACTTAATTTATTACAATTAGAGAGAAGATAACCAAAATGCTAATTGAATCGATAACTCAAACTCTAGGATTGATGTTTCTCCAATAATCGATTGCTTGAGTAGTTAAAGGGTAAAATAGTTTTTTCGCACAAGTATTTAGAGATTCAACCAAACATGCAGTTATTGGTTAGGACTTACTCTTAAAAGTCTCTTAACCAATCACATATCTTACTCGTTCGACACTAATTGGTTCAGATCTTGCCAAACAGTCCATTCGTCTCATATGTGTGCATAACTTCAGAAAACCTCAATAACATTTCCACTTTATCTAGTTTCAAATGAGCAACCTTAGCCACCAAGGGGAAACACTAGGATTTGTTTCTGATCCCCTTCGGACATGGACGACTGAATATATTTTGTGTCTAAGCGAGATAAAAATCTACGAGTCTTTTTTAAATTGGTTGACTGAATACAATTCGGTCACTAAAATAATATATTATGATAAAGTATCAATGAACCAACTAAACATTTGAATGTATGCATACTAATATTGGGTAAAATCTAGTTCTTTTTTTATAAATTGGTGTTGGCTCTATTTTGATTTATATTACTAGGTTTGAATGATTTTATCACAAAAGAAATTTGGATTTTTTAGGCCTCCGGGACTTATTAAGTAGAACCAGCATATTGTGTTATGTAACAAATATATAAAAATAACAATAAATAATAAACATGTAAAAAATAAAAAATAAATTACAACACAAATAAGAATAAGAAAATTATTTAAAGCATGTATAAAAGATAATGTTAATGTACGGGAGCCAAACTTGGGCCTCTTGTGCCAAAAGCATACATGTTATCATTAACCAAAGAAATGTCTTGAATAAAATAATCAAATAACAACTTATATTACTTATATATTATTGTTTTCAAATGATTGCCTATAAATTTGATGGCGTTAATGAGAGTTTATTTTATAACACTATAAAGATGCCCATGCCACGGGGAAAAGGGTAAAACTAGTCATGTAGTTTGAATATGTTGGATCCGCGGTATTCATTAACTATAATGACAACCAAATTCATAAGTCCATGGACTTGTCCGTGATAGTGTTACCTGTTGTGTAGCAATCACTTCTAGTCCATTAGTATTTTATCAAAATGTGACTCTTTAATTTTATGATATAACACATGATTTTATAAATTTATACTATATAATGCCAAAATCATTTAATTGTTTAATACTTCTCACTAATTTATACTATATAAACGTGACGTTTCTTACACAAATTTCTGACTAACTAATTAGCTTGTCTCACGCTTACACGTATTTGTTTTAGTCATAAAAATATTTGTACATGCATGCCATACTAGTTAAGTCACCACATTAGGGGAATATGACACTTTACAAGGAACTCATAGATACGTTGACCCGACGCCTTAGTAATTATAATACCTAGAAATTTTATTTGAAGCCAATGAAAGAAGAAAAGAAATAAACTCCAAAGTCGAAAGAAACTTGCCAAACGGAAAGAAACTTGGATGAGTGGGGGTATAAAAGGGAAGGGCAAGCCCACACCCTCCCCATTCTTGCCAAAACTCAGCCAAAAGGAGAAGAGAAGGAGAAAAAGAGGACAAAAGCTTGGTTCTGGTTGATTCGAGCGTGGAAATTGTCGTGTAACAGGTCAAATTAAAGCTCTACTCGACCGGATCGTTTATGTGAGTTCTAGGACCCCTCTTTTACACATTTTTGAATGATTTTGGGGCTGGAACACATCTGAAAACCATTTTTCGGGTATTTGGGTGTAAACCCTTTTATGTATGTATGTGTATGTGTATGGTTCGTTTGGGGCTTGATTTCGGGCTTGGTTGTGCTTGAATGATATCGTGGTATGCTTCCCTAAGGTTTAGAACAGTTGATTTGAGTTTAAAAGAGGTCTGGAAGAGTTTGGAGGTTGAACTTGGCTGCTGCAGTTCGGGATGAACTACATTCTGCATCAGCTAGGGCTAGGTGACCGAATGGAGATCCATGCGTCTGAATGGCATGCGACTGGGTCCATACGCACAAAAGGAGTGCGAATGAGGTTCCTTCGCACGAAAGTTGTGCGACTAAGGGTCATACGTATGAGGGCTATGCGACTGAAGGAAATGCGGATGAAGGTCATGCGACTGAATGAAATACGGATGTAGGTCATGGGACTGAGGTTCATGCGACTGGAGTCCATACGCCTGTGAGTCGTGCGATTGAGGTTCATATGCACGAAAGGTGTTCGTCTGAGGGCCATTCCCATGAAGGTCATGCGACTGAGGTCCATACGCCTAGATGTCATGCGACTGAGGTTCATTCGCATGGGAAGTATGCGATTGGAAGCTATGCGATTGGAGGTCCATTCGCCTGAGAGTTCTCATACGCACGAAAGACCATGCGACCGAATAGGGTCCATACGCCCGAATGACCATAGTATTATCTGACTTTCGGGAAAGTGCGGACGTAGGCTCAGACCTTCAGGGTTGTAGATGATATGATGGGCATGGATGATGTAAGACGATGTATGATGATGATGAGCTAATGATGATGATGTGACGCATGATGATGTGTGATGCCGTATGAGCAACCCTAACCTATATATACCACCTAATTCGTGGAAAATCAGAAGCATTCAATCCACTTCGACTCCAGACGTACCCTAGCCGTGCAGAAGACTCTAGGTTCGTACTCCAAGTTCATAGAATGCTGTAGATTGATTCGTAATCGATTCTTGACGTTAGTTTCAATACGTTATTGTTTCTACGTGCGTTCTCACTGATTGGATCGCCAATCAAATAGGATTTCGCACTATTTGGTTTGGTTTAACACGTTAATCAGTTGGTGTTTCATTCAAATACTAGATCCTAACAATCACACATATACACACACATATGGTGTAACACTCACATTTATAAAAACATTCACACATGCATTTCCATCCTTAAAATCAGTTAAAACATGTAAAAAGGGGGTTCTAGAAATCACCTTTGAGAACCTTCGAGTATGAATTCTTCAAACCCATTTACAAATGAGTTCAAACACCTACAAAGCCACCAACAACACACAACCGAGCACAACATACACACATAAGCATACATCCGAGGCATAGGCCGACCAAGAACCACTTAAAAGCATGAATCTTACCTGAATTCAGCCTTCTTCTTGCTTTTCTTCAATATCTGAGAGCTTCTCTACTCTTTCTCTCTCTAAAACCAAAATAAATAATGTGTGTAAGCAACATGGGCAGCCATGCCCACTATTACACCAACTTTTGAAACTTTTATCCTTTTTTGACACTTTTAACCCTTCAACTTGGTTAAATTGAGTTTATTTCTTTTTCTTTGCTTCTATTCTTTCTTTCTCATTTTTAAAAATATCAGGGTGTTATAGCCGCCATATTCCACCCACCAACACCATCGTATGCCACCCATCAACACCATCGTACGCCATTCACCAACACCATCGTACGCCACCCACCACCACCATCTAATAACTAGGCCGAGAAGGGTTCGATCTTGATGGGTCTGATCAGAACTTCTTTGGCGGAGGAGGGCACAGGAGGAGGACCACGATGAAGGGAGGATGCCGGAAAGATGGGGTCGTCGACGGGTGAAAAACCTTGCCGAGGGGTTCGTGTGGTGGGGGTTTGGCCAAGGATGTAGCGTGGTGGGGGTTAGAGAAATGAGGGATAGCTCTCCTTTTCTTGGTCAGCATGGTTTAATTTAGGGTCTAGGTCAGAACCCACGAACCTGGTTAGAACACAACACAGGCACATCAAAGACGCTGACCGGTTGACTCGGTCAACGGGTCAGGCGGGTCAGCCAAAATCAAACAGCCTCTTAGAATTCATCATCATCAATTCAAAGAAATCAACATTATTTGTTTGACCTTGATTATTTTCTATTACAATATACATCTAATGAGCTTCTTTTTACCTATAATTTATGAATACTACCTTGGTGACTTCATGCACTTAGAAACAAAGCATAACGACATCTCTACCCAATTATCCAATTTGAGAAGCTAGCATATTAACATGCACTATCATCTGATTCGTGAATCCATCAAGAAGGTGAAGTTAGTGTGGAACATATCGATAGTAATGAAGTATGAGCCGACATCTCTTAACAAAAGTGCTAACATTAATCCACTTCAAAGAAATACAAATCTCTTAGGAGTGGAAACCATGTCAACCCAAACTAAGATTAGGGGTGATTTTGTTTGGCTTGTTTCCCTATTCCATGGGGCGAACCACATCTGACCCATTGAGCATGAGTGGGCAATATTGTTACTTGGTTTTTTAAGTTACTAGTTAGCTTGTCAGTTGCTTATTTACCAAGTTATGGAATAACAATTATAGTCAAGTTTGGTTGATTTTTTTTTCAAGTTTTTTTAGTCTATAGATGTCCGAGTTAACACTATAGTTTGTATTTATTTTTTAGTTAATGAAAGATTTCCTAGATTGAGTTATGTTCTATGTTCCTTGTGTTCCAAGTTTGTTGGTTCTTTTTCCTGTTTTATGAAACTATAATGGCATGTTGAAATGCCCTTAAGACATTTGAATGTAGCCGTTCAAAAAAATTTTCTTAACAAAGGCGAAAAATTTGAAATGCCCTTAAAACCACCCCCTCGTCGCCCCCTCCACTCGTCGAGCACCCACCTCATATGAAGTTGTTTCATAACAAAGGCGAAAAATTCTTCGGGTTGGTTGCAAGTTGAAGTTTTGTATGGCGAACCAATAAACGGTGACAGTTTTGTTGTTATGGTCGTCAGTGAGGTGCTGTGAGAATGAGAATGCAGTTTGAGACGAGCTTTCAGTTTGCTCTTACAAAAAATCCAACTAAAATTCATGTCATGTAGAATTTGAAAATAAATATAAAAGAATCAACTAACGCCATTAACGAAAAACCTTGCTCTGACGCTTTCCTGCAAGTCAAAACTTAATTTATTACAATTAGAGAGAAGATAACCAAAATGCTAATTGAATCGATAACTCAAACTCTAGGAATTGATGTTTCTCCAATAATCGATTGCTTGAGTAGTTAAAGGGGGTAAAATAGTTTTTTCGCACAAGTATTTAGAGATTCAACCAAACATGCAGTTATTGGTTAGGACTTACTCTTTAAAAGTCTCTTAACCAATCACATATCTTACTCGTTCGACACTAATTGGTTCAGATCTTGCCAAACAGTCCATTCGTCTCATATGTGTGCATAACTTCAGAAAACCTCAATAACATTTCCACTTATCTAGTTTCAAATGAGCAACCTTAGCCACCAAGGGGAAACACTAGGATTTGTTTCTGATCCCCTTCGGACATGGACGACTGAATATATTTTGTGTCTAAGCGAGATAAAAATCTACGAGTCTTTTTTAAATTGGTTGACTGAATACAATTCGGTCACTAAAATAATATATTATGATAAAGTATCAATGAACCAAACTAAACATTTGAATGTATGCATACTAATATTGGGTAAAATCTAGTTCTTTTTTTATAAATTTGGTGTTGGCTCTATTTTGATTTATATTACTAGGTTTGAATGATTTTATCACAAAAGAAATTTGGATTTTTTAGGCCTCCGGGACTTATTAAGTAGAACCAGCATATTGTGTTATGTAACAAATATATAAAAATAACAATAAATAATAAACATGTAAAAAATAAAAAATAAATTACAACACAAATAAGAATAAGAAAATTATTTAAAGCATGTATAAAAGATAATGTTAATGTACGGGAGCCAAACTTGGGCCTCTTGTGCCAAAAGCATACATGTTATCATTAACCAAAGAAATGTCTTGAATAAAATAATCAAATAACAACTTATATTACTTATATATTATTGTTTTCAAATGATTGCCTATAAATTTGATGGCGTTAATGAGAGTTTATTTTATAACACTATAAAGATGCCCATGCCACCGGGGAAAAGGGTAAAACTAGTCATGTAGTTTGAATATGTTGGATCCGCGGTATTCATTAACTATAATGACAACCAAATTCATAAGTCCATGGACTTGTCCGTGATAGTGTTACCTGTTGTGTAGCAATCACTTCTAGTCCATTAGTATTTTATCAAAATGTGACTCTTTAATTTTATGATATAACACATGATTTTATAAATTTATACTATATAATGCCAAAATCATTTAATTGTTTAATACTTCTCACTAATTTATACTATATAAACGTGACGTTTCTTACACAATTTCTGACTAACTAATTAGCTTGTCTCACGCTTACACGTATTTGTTTTAGTCATAAAAATATTTGTACATGCATGCCATACTAGTTAAGTCACCAACATTAGGGGAATATGACACTTTACAAGGAACTCATAGATACGTTGACCCGACGCCTTAGTAATTATAATACCTAGAAATTTTATTTGAAGCCAATGAAAGAAGAAAAGAAATAAACTCCAAAGTCGAAAGAAACTTGCCAAACGGAAAGAAACTGGATGAGTGGGGGTATAAAAGGGAAGGGCAGCCCACACCCTCCCCATTCTTGCCAAAACTCAGCCAAAAGGAGAAGAGAAGGAGAAAAAGAGGACAAAAGCTTGGTTCTGGTTGATTCGAGCGTGGAAATTGTCGTGTAACAGGTCAAATTAAAGCTCTACTCGACCGGATCGTTTATGTGAGTTCTAGGACCCCTCTTTTACACATTTTTGAATGATTTTGGGGCTGGAACACATCTGAAAACCATTTTTCGGGTATTTGGGTGTAAACCCTTTTATGTATGTATGTGTATGTGTATGGTTCGTTTGGGGCTTGATTTCGGGCTTGGTTGTGCTTGAATGATATCGTGGTATGCTTCCCTAAGGTTTAGAACAGTTGATTTGAGTTTAAAAGAGGTCTGGAAGAGTTTGGAGGTTGAACTTGGCTGCTGCAGTTCGGGATGAACTACATTCTGCATCAGCTAGGGCTAGGTGACCGAATGGAGATCCATGCGTCTGAATGGCATGCGACTGGGTCCATACGCACAAAAGGAGTGCGAATGAGGTTCCTTCGCACGAAAGTTGTGCGACTAAGGGTCATACGTATGAGGGCTATGCGACTGAAGGAAATGCGGATGAAGGTCATGCGACTGAATGAAATACGGATGTAGGTCATGGACTGAGGTTCATGCGACTGGAGTCCATACGCCTGTGAGTCGTGCGATTGAGGTTCATATGCACGAAAGGTGTTCGTCTGAGGGCCATTCCCATGAAGGTCATGCGACTGAGGTCCATACGCCTAGATGTCATGCGACTGAGGTTCATTCGCATGGGAAGTATGCGATTGGAAGCTATGCGATTGGAGGTCCATTCGCCTGAGAGTTCTCATACGCACGAAAGACCATGCGACCGAATAGGGTCCATACGCCCGAATGACCATAGTATTATCTGACTTTCGGGAAAGTGCGGACGTAGGCTCAGACCTTCAGGGTGTAGATGATATGATGGGCATGGATGATGTAGACGATGTATGATGATGATGAGCTAATGATGATGATGTGACGCATGATGATGTGTGATGCCGTATGAGCAACCCTAACCTATATATACCACCTAATTCGTGGAAAATCAGAAGCATTCAATCCACTTCGACTCCAGACGTACCCTAGCCGTGCAGAAGACTCTAGGTTCGTACTCCAAGTTCATAGAATGCTGTAGATTGATTCGTAATCGATTCTTGACGTTAGTTTCATACGTTATTGTTTCTACGTGCGTTCTCACTGATTGGATCGCAATCAAATAGGATTTCGCACTATTTGGTTTGGTTTAACACGTTAATCAGTTGGTGTTTCATTCAAATACTAGATCCTAACAATCACACATATACACACACATATGGGTGTAACACTCACATTATAAAAACATTCACACATGCATTTCCATCCTTAAAATCAGTTAAAACATGTAAAAAGGGGGTTCTAGAAATCACCTTTGAGAACCTTCGAGTATGAATTCTTCAAACCCATTTACAAATGAGTTCAAACACCTACAAAGCCACCAACAACCACAACCGAGCACAACATACACACATAAGCATACATCCGAGGCATAGGCCGACCAAGAACCACTTAAAAGCATGAATCTTACCTGAATTCAGCCTTCTTCTTGCTTTTCTTCAATATCTGAGAGCTTCTCTACTCTTTCTCTCTCTAAAACCAAAATAAATAATGTGTGTAAGCAACATGGGCAGCCATGCCCACTATTACACCAACTTTTGAAACTTTTATCCTTTTTTGACACTTTTAACCCTTCAACTTGGGTTAAATTGAGTTTATTTCTTTTTCTTGCTTCTATTCTTTCTTTCTCATTTTTAAAAATATCAGGGTGTTATAGCCGCCATATTCCACCCACCAACACCATCGTATGCCACCCATTAACACCATCGTACGCCATTCACCAACACCATCGTACGCCACCCACCACCACCATCTAATAACTAGGCCGAGAAGGGTTCGATCTTGATGGGTCTGATCAGAACTTCTTTGGCGGAGGGAGGGCACAGGAGGGAGGACCACGATGAAGGGAGGATGCCGGAAAGATGGGGTCGTCGACGGGTGAAAAACCTTGCCGAGGGGTTCGTGTGGTGGGGGTTTGGCCAAGGATGTAGCGTGGTGGGGGTTAGAGAAATGAGGGATAGCTCTCCTTTTCTTGGTCAGCATGGTTTAATTTAGGGTCTAGGTCAGAACCCACGAACCTGGTTAGAACACAACACAGGCACATCAAAGACGCTGACCGGTTGACTCGGTCAACGGGTCAGGCGGGTCAGCCAAAATCAACAGCCTCTTAGAATTCATCATCATCAATTCAAAGAAATCAACATTATTTGTTTGACCTTGATTATTTTCTATTACAATATACATCTAATGAGCTTCTTTTTACCTATAAATTTATGAATACTACCTTGGTGACTTCATGCACTTAGAAACAAAGCATAACGACATCTCTACCCAATTATCCAATTTGAGAAGCTAGCATATTAACATGCACTATCATCTGATTCGTGAATCCATCAAGAAGGGTGAAGTTAGTGTGGAACATATCAATAGTAATGAAGTATGAGCTGACATCTCTTGACAAAAGTGCTAACATTAATCCACTTCAAAGAAATACAAATCTCTTAGGAGTGGAAACCATGTCAACCCAAACTAAGATTAGGGGTGATTTTGTTTGGCTTGTTTCCCTATTCCATGAGGCGAACCACATCTGACCCATTGAGCGTGAGTGGGCAATATCGTTACTTGGTTTTTTAAGTTACTAATGAGCTTGTCAGTTGCTTATTTACCAAGTTATGGGAATAACAATTATAGTCAAGTTTGTTGATTTTTTTCACAAGTTTTTTTAGTCTATAGATGTCCGAGTTAACACTATAGTTTGTATTTATTTTTTAGTTAATGAAAGATTTCCTAGATTGAGTTATGTTCTATGTTCCTTGTGTTCCAAGTTTGTTGGTTCTTTTTTCTGTTTTATGAAACTATAATGGCATGTTGAAATGCCCTTAAGACATTTGAATGTAGCCGTTCAAAAAAATTTTCTTGCCGTTCAAAATAAAAAAGACATTTGAATGTAGCTTATTCGGATGACTCGTGCAATTGTTGACGGTTGCAAAAAGAGTCATGAGAGAGGACAAAGTTGAGGGAGGGGCGTGTTGTGAAGGACAACCCGGTAACAATCGGCATACACGTGACGTAGGAAAAGAAAAATGCAAATAATGTGCTATATATGTGAATACTTTGGTCACTTTGCATATCCGCCGCAAAAGTTAAAATGAAGAAGTTAATCTAGCTTATAAGGAAGAAGACCTAATGGTGTTGTGAATATCAAAGTATCCGAACCAAGATTAAGGAGGTGAACATGAAGTTTAACCTTGGTCTCTAAACATCAATTAAGGAATCAAACACACAAAATCATTAGAATCAATGTAGGCCCAATCGAACCATTAACTCGTATCGTACGAAACATACTCAGTTGGACCTATTTAAGTGAGGACAAATAATAAATTCGATCCCTAGTCTAAATCATCATCTAATTATTTTAGATTTACTTTTTTAATTATTTTAAATTCAGAAAACTTTTTAATAAATTATTATAATAATATAATTATTGTTTCCGTTAGTTAAAAAAATTTAGAAGATCATTTATTTTGAAAACTATAAAAATTATAATTTTTAAAATTTATTGTCTTTTAATGTGTATAAAAGTTATAATAATCATAATTAAACCATTCATAGGTTTAACCAAATGAATTCAAATTATTTAAATCTATTTTTTTGTAAGTCTTTAAATAATTAAATATTTTGATAAGATGAAAAAGTTCAAACCAAGATTAAGACGGTGAAGTTGAAGTTTAATCTTGGTCAATATTTACTATGTCTTTATGTTAGTCAAGATTTGATTTGGCATTATATGTTAGATGGTAAGGATTAGAAAATCACTAAAATAGATATCGAGTTTCTAGTCTACGGTATATTGTTTTGTAGGTATTTTCTAGCATAATTATGAGCTAAGGTTGTGGTTTACATTATTTAGCACAGTAAAAGCGACGTGCATGATTCGTCCCGTGTTCTTTAATGCTTTGAAGCGGTTGATTGCTCCCAACACAACATTAATTATGAATTCATTTTCATAGGATCACATGTTTAGAAGCACCAATATTATACTCAAGATATATGATAAATGCATATTTCATTAACTATATACATACAAGTACACACATACAGAGATGTATTAAGATATATAAACAAAAGTGCTAATTAATAAGTAAGACATGCGGTCCCTCGAGCAAAAAAAAGATCTAGGCCACATTCCCTTCATTTCCAATAGTATTAGAGACAACTTGTGAATCCGAGTAATCCAGAAGCACTCCCTCCAACATAGGAGCATGAAGAGGTTGCTGGTTGTCTCCCATATCTAAGGTTAACATCCTTGAGTCTAATTCCGCTACACGGCTTCCCTTTAATACATCAAATGTCACTGCCACTGGTGTAGCTGATGTTCCGTGTATGTCCTCATACACCACGTTGCTGATCTTTACACCCGAAACATGATCGGGGCAATTCTTATTGTGTGGGCAGTAATTGGCATCTATTATGATTGGGTTTTGCACGTTCACCATGGTGGAATGCTGAAACACAACATCCTTCACAAACCCATTGCTACGCCTTGCCCATGACTTTATCCTCACACCATTCTGGGTGCCTATAAATTTTGTGTTTTTTACGGTTACATTCTGGACACCGGGCTCTTGCAGTTCCCACCCTAGACTCCCAATGCTGCGTGCGTACACGAGTAAAGAACATGAGTATAAAAATGGAAACACTTATATAACATCAGATTGTGAAGCTAGCTAGCTTGCCTACCTTATGCCATGACCGGGGCCACATACCACCTTCTCTATCCAGAGATTTGAATTTCCTGGCCCTATTGAGATGCAATCGTCTCCTGTGGCGATCTTAGAACTCAAGACGGTCACATCGGTTGATGATATTAAATGAATGCCGTCTGTGTTTGGACTGAGGTCAGGTGCTAGGATGCTCACTCCTTGTAGTCTTGCGTTGTTGCATGCATAGAGCAGGATGTGAAACATTTGGCTGTTTATTGACCTTAACCTACTGATCACTATGTTTTCAGAATGGTAGATGCCTAGCGTCTGCAATACAAACACAAATGTATAATATATGTTCAAATATTAATTATGATGTACCAGTAAATTATATATATCAGCATATAAATAAAGCTGTACATGTTGATCATACCGTAGCTCCTTGTGGACACGTCTTTCCAGAGGATTTGCAGGCCCAAAGAGGAGCACCTTGCGCGTCAAGGGTTCCACCGGAGATGGTAACATGGTCAACCTGGTGGAATTTGATCCACACTTTGGCGTTGCCGATAGCATTATAACTAGAGGGAGCCACCAAGGTACCATCTATGTTGAATCTGATGGCTTTGCTCTTGCATGCATGGCCGGCGAATGTGATCGCAGATGCAATCAGATACCTCCCGGCGGGCACATAGATGATGGCGGGCTTGGTGGAAGCACATGCCAAATTCCATGCTTTTACGAATGCGTTTTTTGAGTCGAAGCGGCCATCGCTTTTGGCTCCCAAACTACGGACGTTGTATGTAACTTTTGATGATGATGAGTAATCAATAAAAAGGAAAACAAGATAACCGGAACAACCACCCTTATGAATGTGAAACGTTTAATTGTGAACATCATGGATCTCGATCTCTCCATCTGTACTTGATCACAATGAATTGATCTGATAGTTTAGTATCATGTATAGTTGGGATCTATGTGTTATTTATAGGCACATACTACTATTGAACTATAATTAATTAATAAGGATATATAAAGCTAATGCTAGAGGTTTGCATTATTATTGGTAATCATTGATAGGAACAAGTCCGTATGTAAGCGCCACTTACTGATCGAATCGAATGTCAACTGGAAATGGATAAATTGTAACATGCCCCGAATATTAATAATTCACCAACTAACTAACTAACTAACATTACATTCATATATCATCATATCCTCCTTAGTGAGTATAATATTCAAGTGCATATAACTGTCCTATTAATTCGTTTGTTGATAATAGTCGTTAGATGTTATTTATTGCATATGAACATACCCACATGGGTTGGCGGAATGTCAACCATAATAAAATAATTACCTGTATTCATTTCCTTGTAAAATTACGATAACTAAGAATGCCCAGTTTATATAACTAGTTCATTAAGAATAATTTTGTATGTGCACTTCTTTGAAATAACTGATTTGTGTAATTATTATGATCATTAGTTAAAATATTAGCGAGGTTAGCTTTGATATGTTAACAATCTCTGAGCTTTATTTATTAAAAAAACATTAATATCTTAGGCGCGATTTGATAGTTTATTAATAATTCCACTAAAAAGTTATCTCTGAATCCGTTTGCATTCTGGATGTTTGGTTCACATGAAATAAAACGTTTTAATCATTCACTAAGCCTATTAACCATTCAGCTTAAAAATGATGTTGAATGATTAATTGGACAAAAACACCACCCTCATCCACCTCTATTCCTCTTTCATCTCCCTCACCCTCATCTATACTTTCCTCTCCCGTCACTCTTCACGCCAGCGAAGACCACCTTCCGTATATCTGGCACCGACAACTGTACCAACAACCACCCCCTCGTCGCCCCCTCCACTCGTCGAGCACCCACCTCATATGAAGTTGTTTCATAACAAAGGCGAAAAATTCTTCGGGTTTGGTTGCAAGTTGAAGTTTTGTATGGCCCCGATAAACGGTGACAGTTTTTTGTTATGGTCGTCAGTGAGGTGCTGTGAGAATGAGAATGCAGTTTGAGACGACCTTTCAGTTTGCTCTTACAAAAAATCCAACTAAAATTCATGTCATGTAGAATTTGAAAATAAATATAAAAGAATCAACTAACGCCATTAACGAAAAACCTTGCTCTGACGACTTTCCTGCAAGTCAAAACTTAATTTATTACAATTAGAGAGAAGATAACCAAAATGCTAATTGAATCGATAACTCCAACTCTACGAATTGATGTTTCTCCAATATCGATTGCTTGAGTAGTTAAAGGGGGTAAAATAGTTTTTTCGCACAAGTATTTAGAGATTCAACCAAACATGCAGTTATTGGTTAGGACTTACTCTTTAAAATTCTCTTAACCAATCACATATCTTACTCGTTCGACACTAATTGGTTCAGATCTTGCCAAACAGTCCATTCGTCTCATATGCGTGCATAACTTCAGAAAACCTCAATAACATTTCCACTTTATCTAGTTTCAAATGAGCAACCTTAGCCACCAAGGGGAAACACTAGGATTTGTTTCTGATCCCCTTCGGACATGGACGACTGAATATATTTTGTGTCTAAGCGAGATAAAAATCTACGAGTCTTTTTTAAATTAGTTGACAGAATACAATTCGGTCACTAAAATAATATATTATGATAAAGTATCAATGAACCAAACTAAACATTTGAATGTATGCATACTAATATTGGGTAAAATCTAGTTCTTTTTTATAAATTTGGTGTTGGCTCTATTTTGATTTATATTACTAGGTTTGAATGATTTTATCACAAAAGAAATTTGGATTTTTTAGGCCTCCGGGACTTATTAAGTAGAACCAGCATATTGTTTATGTAACAAATATATAAAAATACATAAATAATAAACATGTAAAAAATAAAAATAAATTACAACACAAATAAGAATAAGAAAATTATTTAAAGCATGTATAAAAGATAATGTGAATGTACGGGAGCCAAACTTGGGCCTCTTGTGCAAAAGCATACATGTTATCATTACCAAAGAAATGTCTTGAATAAAATAATCAAATAACAACTTATATTACTTATATATTATTGTTTTCAAATGATTGCCTATAAATTTGATGGCGTTAATGAGAGTTTATTTTATAACACTATAAAGATGCCCATGCCACCGGGGAAAAGGGTAAAACTAGTCATGTAGTTTGAATATGTTGGATCCGCGGTATTCATTAACTATAATGATAACTGTCACACCCCAACCTTGACGGCGGAAACGTCGAGATGTGAGGGTTAAGATTGTTCACAGCCACATAACGCTATATTAAATTGTAAATATTAGTATCATAAGTCTTGAAATAGAAATACAATCATAATTCCCAAACAAGTAATAAGTTCGAATGCAACAAAACATAAAGTAAACTTTTTATTTCATTTACTAGGTCCAAATCCTAGATTATGGCATGCTTCAAAAAGATCACTTTAAGCTTGAGGTTGACCTGAAACATGATAAAAATAAGAGTCACTAAAAATAGTTGGTGAGTTTCCAAGGTTTTCATACATAATATGAAAAAGAAAGTTACAAGTAGCAATTCATGTCATAGTTATAAGCTAGTAAGGTTATAGAACACATATCGTTACAACCAACCTCGACTTGATTACAAGTATAAAAGATTGGCTAAGTGTATTTGGTTCCCTAGTGCACAAGCATACGGCTCCTAGGAGTCGGCAATACATCGACTTTAGCACCACAATAGGCTTGTCAGGCCCAAAGATCTAAGACGTCGCCAGGTTAGCAATAGTTAATGATTGTAAACAAACTATGCATCTCATATAATCACTTACAACACACAAATAACCATGACAAAAATATGAATTGCAAGTGCTTTACAAGTCTCAAACGTTTATAAGTGTATGATGTATAAGTATCATGTTTCACCCCAAAATAGTGTGAAATAAAGTAAAAAGGGGGCAAGAAAACTCACTTGACAATAAATATATAATGGCGATTAATAAGTATAATAATAAGCGTCGCTCCAAGATGTATCGTCACAAGACACCTAAATATGTATATTTACAAAATTAAAGCACTACAATAAGGTTAAGGACTAGGAATCAACTTGATGTTTGAGGTTTTGTTGATCATATTTGCCAAGTAAGAACTCATTTATATTCTCGGGGAAACGATTTATATTTTATATAAACTTATGTGACAGGATCAGTGATCACAAGTTTGATGTATCAGAATACAAAGCAGCGGAATACAAACTAGAATTAGACAAATAGTAGCAAGCAATCGATACTTGTAAGCATTAAGATCGCATACGGTTATAGGGAGAGAATATGTATTTCTGATTTCTAGGAATGTTTATAGATGTAGAATATTTCTAATCAAATCAATCATTCATTCCATTCATTCACTCATTCCCCCTATATTACAATAGGTTGTCACTCCTTATATAGAGTGCAACAGTCACTGCTGTTATCACGGAAAGTGACAACTGGCAGATCCAATACAAAAATAACTAATTCTTAACGAACTACTGAAATGTTCACAACTACTGAGAACATATCAGCATGTTAAGTACAAATTAAAACTACTGAACCTACAACGACTGAAGAACAAGCTCTTCAGTCGTTTTACAAAACTACTGAAACATAGAAAATAAAACTACTGATATCACAACTACTGAAGAAGTACTCTTCAGCAGTTGTGACAAACTACTGAGGCTTCAGTACTTGATCTTCAGACTTTGACCTTCAGGTGTTTCATCAGCTGATGACTTCAGTAGATATCATCAGCTGATGTCTTCAGTCTTTGTCTTCAGACTTTGTACATCAGTTGTTGATTTTCAGTACTTGTGAACTCTTCAGCTGTTGTACTTCAGTACTTTGGTCTTTCAGCTTCAGTACTTGTGTTCTTCAGCTGTTGTACTTCAGCACTTTGGTTCTTCAGCTGTTAAGGTCTTCCACTTGATCTTCAGCTGTTGAAGTCTTCAGCACTTGTCAAACTACTGATGAGGCTTTCAGCAGTTGTTGTGATACCATGTGGGACTTAGAGGTTTTCTGATCTTGGCTCATTGGTTCTTTTGGTCCAACAAACTCCCCCTGAACCAATGCAGCCAAAACCTCTAACTTATTTAATCTCCCACTTATTGATGGCAAAATGTTGGTCTTTTTCCTTCTTGATCAGTAGAGAAGATGACCCATGTAAGCTCCGGCCTGGGAAGAAATCTCAAATATTTGTTTGGCAGAGTATGAATGGGAACTCTGTTTTGGGGAACTGGACACAGAGTTGTTATCCCATTCATGAGATTTACTTCCCCATAATGAGTCTGTATGACTCACGAACATAGGCCTCAAGGAGAACAACTTGTTCCTCCTGAGAGAGTTCTTCTGCTCCTCCTTCGAAGAAGAACTCTGGACCATAGTACTCTGATAAGTACTTCATGGTCCTGCCATTTTTCAGCTCCACCGTAGTTACCTCCCTATATACAAATTCATCAGGATGGTTGCCTTCAAGGAGTAACTGGAGCTCATTCTTTTGGATGTCTTCAAGCTTTTTATATAACAACCCCTTCTTAATCATCTTGTTTTCTAGTAAGGCTTGAGGTGTCTTCTTTGCTTGGTGAGCTTTCTTGAATTCATCAATGATTTCCCAAGGTGAGACTACAACGGCCAACATGATGGTAGACTCTATTGTTTTTCGTACCTGGCCGTTGTATCTGTGTGGGATAGTTCTTTTATGGATTCTAGAACTCACCCTGGGGTCTGGCCTTTGAGCATGCCCTTTCATGGCTTGAATAGATGATGACTGAGGAAATTCCTTGTCAACCATCTTCAATAGTTGCTCATCGTGTTGTTTCTGCTGTTCTTCTTCTTCTATCTTGACTCTGACCATTTCCCTTTGAGAGTCAGGTGTGATCATGGGTTGACTTCGGGGTTTTGGTAGCTTCAGAATAGCAGAGAGTGGCAGACTATCATCTTCATCCTCTTCTTCTTCTTCTTCTTCCATCCTCAGCACCCTCTCCTCCTTCTGGTACATCACTGGATGATGGTTGGGTTGGTGAAGGAATTGGTTTTGAAGATGAGGATGTTTGATATTGGCTTAGAGGTTGGTTGGGAGATTTGAGGGATAGGATCTGTTTGAGTGGGTGGAAGGGAAGGTTGATCTAGCATCCTTGTAGTTAGCTTCGCCTTCGTGAGTTTAGCCATCTCTAACCTTTTACCAGCCCCAGCCTCATCAAGGGCTTCCACAATAATCCCTTTGTTGAATTGCTCAGACAGACAGATTCTGGTGGCTATAGCCAGAATGCTGTCCCTGGTCCATGCGCGGATCTCCATTAATGATCTTCCCAGTATTTTGCAATAAAGCGGATCATTATTTCCAACCTCTCTTTCTCAAGAGCATCATACCCTGCCCATCGAGTTTGATCTCTTGTACTTCTAACCTTCTGATCTCACTATCCAGTGTGGCTGTGTCAAACCCCTGCCTGAAGAGTTGTTCAATTATTTTATCCATGGAGCGGCTGTGTGTGGTGTCAGCTTCTTTGACCAGCTCCTCCAAGGATTTGTCTTCAGCAGTGTGATCATCGCACTTCTCTTCCGCTTGTAAGTGAGCAGAGGTTGCTTTTCTTTTTCCTCCTCTTGGACTTGCTTCTCTTCCTTTTCCTCGGATCTTTTCCTCTTCCTTTCTTTCACTGCAGTACTCTCCCCCTTTTTGGTTGCATTGGAGGAAGGGGTTTGTACCGTAGAAAGAGTCTTTTGGACAGCAGCATCAACCAAGGGCTGTAATGTGGAGGAAAGCCGCTCATCAATGGCTTTGATCACTATATCAGTGATCATGGGTGTGATGAGAGGAAGGGAATTTTGGAGTGCAGCACCTATTTGCTCAGGAGGGTTCTGGTCCTGAGAAGTAGGGCCTGAAGCAGAGGCAGGTGGTTGATTTTGGGGTGGCTCGGTGTTTGGGAAACCTTCAAGGGAAGGTGCCATCTGTGGGTGTATTATGGTGGCAGATGGACTTGCATCCTGAGACATCTTGGCCAGCAGCTCTTTGAGTCTGCTAACCTCATCCTCTAGAATGGTGTTTTGAGCAACTACATCATAGAAGAAGCTCAGGTCATCATCAGTTGATACTGAATCACCTGACCTCCTGCTTAGAGCAGGATTTACATGCACTGGGTGTAGACCAGTTGGTGCATGTGCCCCTTGTGCTTGGTACTGGGGACTTCCAGCCTCAGGACAATGTCCCTCATCAGTTGTTGCCTCTAGGGAGGTCTTAGCAATGTTACCAGCCTCACTCTGGTCATGTGCTGAGTCAAAGGAGGTGGCAGCCTCACTAGATATTCTAAGCTCCTTGTCTACACCAGGAGATAGAATTGGGAAACCCCTGTGCTGTGGGTTCTCAGGTGCACTGTGTTCCTCCCCCTCAATTGTAGAGGTATTCCCAGTAGTAAGTGGTTTCTGGGGAGGGGGTGAGGAGTGCAATTGAGTCAGCACTTGTGCAACTATTAAAGTTGGGCTGTGAGGGGCGGTTGTTTGGGGTGAAGGGTTAGAAGCAGTGTGCACCTGGGGAGGATGGTGCTCTTCAATGGCAATCTCCTCAAGTGAGTAAGATCCCAGATAAGTAGGTGCCCCTTGGGTTGCTGCAGGCTCCTGTGGAGAGGAAGCCTGAGCGGCTGTGGCTGGAGGAGTCATTGTATCCACTAGGGGGTTTGGACTAGTGGATATATCCTGCGTTTGTGTTGCAGGGGCATCCTCAGGGGACTCAATTCCCTGAGTAGCCATTTTGGGTTTCTTGTTGGTGGGTTTGGTGGGGACATTGGATTTGGAGGTGGTGGCTGTGGGTTCCAGTTGCGTGGGTTTTCGCAGCTTGGCAGCCAGTTTGAGTGTCCGGTCAGAGTTGTGCCGGGAGTATACTTCTGGCAGAACAACCGTAGCAGGGACTCCCAAGCCAACAAGTCCCTCAGCATTAAGCTGGTCGATAATGATGGCCATTATGAACCGTGGATAGAGTATCCAACGGTTGGCAGTTAATTTTTGAGCCATATCTTTGAGCTCTGAAAATATTATTCTGAAAAGTTTAGTGGTCGTTGCTCAAGGATAGAATACATTACCTGCTGCCATTTGGTGGACATTTGATCCCAAGACGACGTCTTAGGGGCCAAACATACATTGACCATGTGAAAAATCAGGCGCTCAGCGTCATTAAAGTGTTTCTTCATGATGGTGGTGGCACTGAGATCGCCTTGATATCCATGCTGAGCAAATGATAGATCTATGGTGCCCTTCGGATATCCAGCAGGAGAAGTAGCATCACTCAGTTGAAGAATTTTACGGATTGTTGCAGGAGTAATGACTACTTCTTTGTTGTTGACGACTGACGGAGGGATGGTGTGTTGCTCTCCTCAGTTGTAACAGTAACGTTCATCCAAAATTGGTTCAAGGATTCGTCATGTAAGACGGGGTTCAGAAGGAATGCCTTGTTGTATTGGGAGTGAACCATAAGATCGATAGCAGTATCGAACTTTGTCCAGATCGGCGATTTTGTGAGGTAGGCAACACAGTTGTGTCGCGGTTTAATTTGCATAGACACCATGGAGAAGAGGGAAGTTTTGGAGAGGAACGTTAGGTTTGAAGAAGATGAAGCAATGAGAGCTAAGGTTAGGGATATATATAGGGTACGGGTAGGGAAACGACTGAAGGATGTGGTGTTAGTCATCAGTAGTTTTAAACGACCGTTGACATGGTATTATCCTTTCAGACGTTGAAACAGCTGAAGTCGTGGTGTTAGGCATCAGTAGTTTAGAAAACTACTGAAGACCGTGGTTTTGACTTCAGATGATTGAAACAACTGAGGACATGGTGTTTGTCATCAGTAGTTATGAAACTACTGAAGACAGTGGTTTTGTCATCAGCTGTTGTAAACAACTGAAGACTTGGTATTAGTCATCAGTAGTTATAAAACTACTGAAGACGTGGTTTTGCTTCAGTTGTTTAAAATGAAACAGCAGTTGTACAAACGACTGAAGAGAAAGTTCTCTTCAGCTGTTTTCGTCAATTCTTAGCTTTTCAGCTGTTTCAAACTGTCCTCAACACATTCATCAGTCTTATGGCTGATTTCAGTTGTTTCATAGGACATCAGTACTTATCTGTTTTTACTGATTGCAGTAGTTGTAACTGTATCAGTAGTTGTAACTACATCAGTAGTTTAGAACAGATGAAGTACTTCAGTACTTGTGAGACATTTAGCCTTCAGTAGTTATAAAACTACTGAGGTTAAAAGAGCTCATCAGTACTTATATGTGACATAGGTACTCATGATCATCAGTATGAATTACTAAGATCATCAGTAGTTATCACCTATTCTAGCTGCAGCATACCAAGCCTTAACACCAGATTTTGGAAAGTTGAACTATCCAAAGGCTTAGTGAAAATGTCTGCAAGCTCATCAGCACTAGGCACAAACTTAGGATCAATCAGACCTTTTTCAAAACAATCCCTTATAAAATGATGTCTGATCTCTATATGTTTGGTCCTAGAGTGCTGGACTGGATTTTTGACAATGCAAAGAGCTGAAGCACTATCCATTAACAATGGAGTCTTAGTCTCTGTAATGCCATAATCCAAAAGTTGGTTTTGAAGCCAGAGTACCTGAGATGTACAGCTTGCAGCAGCAATGTACTCTGCTTCAGCAGTGGATGTAGCAACTGAGGTCTGTTTCTTGCTCTGCCAAGAAATCAAGCAGTTGCCTAGGAATTGACATCCACCAGAAGTTGATTTCTTGGTCAACTTACACCCTGCATAGTCACTGTCAGAAAAAGCAACTAATTTACCAGAATGTCCGGTAGAATACCATAAACCTAGAGATGGAGTGCCTTGCAGATATCTAAAGATCCTCTTGACTGCAATCAGATGAGACTCTTTAGGTGCAGCCTGAAATCTAGCACAAACACATGTAGCAAACATAATATCTGGTCTAGAAGCTGTTAAATACATCAAGGACCCAATCATACATCTGTAAAGTGTTTCATCAACCACTTTACCTTTCTGATCTGAGTCCAGTTGTGTGGTGCTGCTCATGGGAGTAGAACAGGGCTTACAGTTTTGTAAATCAAACTTTTGCAAAAGTTCTTTTGTATATTTGGACTGATGAATAAAAATTCCATCAGCCTTTTGTTTGATTTGCAACCCCAGAAAGAACTGTAGTTCTCCCATGGCACTCATTTCAAACTTCTGTTGCATCAACTTTGTAAAGGCATTACACAACTTTGGATCAGAAGATGCAAAAATGATGTCATCTACATAAATTTGAACAAGTAGATTATGCTGCCCAGTTTTCTTAATGAATAAAGTCTTGTCTATGGAGCCTCTAGTGAAATTGTTTTCCAGAAGAAAGTTTGATAATGTCTCATACCAGGCTCTGGGAGCTTGTTTTAACCCATAAAGAGCTTTATCAAGCTTATACACCCAATTAGGATGTTTATTGTCCTCAAAGCCTGGAGGTTGACATACATAAACCTCTTCTTTAACTTTTCCATACAAAAATGCACTTTTGACATCCATTTGAAAGACTTTAAGGTTTTGATAAGCAGCATAAGCTAAAAACAATCGAATTGCTTCCAGTCTGGCTACAGGGGCAAAGGTTTCATCATAATCAATACCTTCTTCTTGTGCAAACCCCTGAACAACCAGTCTGGCCTTGTTCTTAACAATAAGCCCATTTTCATCAGTTTTGTTCCTAAACACCCATTTAGTGCCTATTGCACACTTACCTGGAGGTAGAGGAACCAGTTCCCACACTTGCTGTTTCTTGAACTGAAGAAGCTCAAGCTGCATGGCATCAACCCATCCATTGTCCTTTAAAGCAATGTGATAATTCTTTGGCTCTTGCTGACTGATGAAGAGAGCATAGAAGCAGAAATTTGACAATTGACTTCTTGTTGATACTCCAGCAGTGATATCACCAATGATTTGAGACATAGGGTGATTCTTCAGATCTTGATACACAATGAGATCTGTGCAAGTGTTTGTAGCCGGTTCAGCAGCAACAGATGGTGATGGTGAATCATTTCCTTGAAACCAATCAGTGGATGGTAATTCAAAGGAGGTTGAATTCGAAGAAATCTCATCAGCATTTGTTGTGGATGGTGCTACTGGCGCTACAGGAACATCAGGTCTAGCTGAGTCAGGCAGCTGATCACTAAACCTGAAGAGGTGAGTACTGCAATCATCATCATCATTAGCAGTACCACCAGGTGGTGAACTGTTGACAGGAGCAACAGCAGGAGTTTGATAAGGAACATATTGCAGTATGTCCAAATCAAATAACTCCACAGGACTTTGTGGAATCTTGTCCTTTGGAGATTCATTAAACTTAACATGTAGAGTTTCTTCAACCATCTTTGTTCTGCAGTTGAAGACTCTGTATGCCTTGCAAGTAGATGAATAACCAACAAAGTATCCTGCATCCACCTTAGGATCGAATTTGTGGAGTTGATCCTTTGTGTTGAGAATAAAACAGGGACACCCAAATGCTTTGAAAAATGAAATCAGAGGAGCCAAATGATGGAGAACTTCATATGGAGTCTTCATCAACCTCTGATTTACTAAAACTCTATTTTGCACATAACAAGCTGTGTTGACAGCTTCGGCCCAAAAGGTCAATGGCAAACCTGAGTCAGCCAATGTTCTTTCTCTCCACTACTCCATTTTGTTCTGGAGTCCTTGGAATGCTGAACTGCCTTTTGATTCCCTTTGAAAGATAGAAGTCATCAAGTGTATGATTTCTGAACTCAGTTCCATTATCACTCCTAATACACTTGACTGGAAGGGAATACTGCTTCTCAATGTACAGCAAAAAGTGGATAATCTTCTGAGCAGCCTCATCCTTTGAATGTAGAAAGAAAGTCCATACAAATCTGGAGTAATCATCCACAATTACCAGACAGTATTTCTTCTTTGCCATGCTCATTACTCTCACAGGACCAAATAGATCCATATGCAGTAATTGCAAGCAGGCAGTGGACTTGGACACTTCAATAGGAGGAAATGAGACCTTGTGCTGTTTTCCTTTTAAACAAGCAGTGCAGGTTTCATCACAGTGGAACTCCTTTATTAGTAAGCCTCTAACTAAACTATTGTGGCTAAGCTGATTCATGTTTTTGAGATTAACATGACCAAGCCTCCTGTGCCACAGTTTAGATTCTTGAGAAGAGGCTTTGGAAAATAGGCAAGGATTGCCTTTGAGATCTATCTTCTTAGAGAGATCTAAGGCATACACTCTTCCTGTCCTGTTGGCTTTCAGGAGAGTGTGATCATCCAACACCTTGTCAATCAAGTGCAAAACTTTGGATGACAGAATCCTACAGTTTTGACTTGTGAAAAGGGCAACATGGCCTTTATCACACATTTGACTGACACTCAAGAGGTTGTACTTGAGATTTTCCACATGATTAACATCATCAAATTTGATTTCTCCATTGGAGACAAAGCCCTTACTGATGATGTAACCCCTAGCATCATTGCCAAAAGAGACAAATCCCTTCTTTCCTTGAGAGTAGTCATGAAGAAGAGAGATGTTCCCAGTCATGTGCATAGATCCCCCACTGTCTACATACCAGATGCTACTTTGACATGTTGAAGAACCCTGCAATAATAAACAATCAGTTAGTTTTAGAGACCCAAACCTTTTTGGTTTTGGGCCTGGTCTCATCAATAGATGGTAAACTAACATGTTTATTTGTAACAACAGCCTAAGAAGAAGAAGATGGTGTAGAAGAGGAGTCCTTTGGCTTAGACCTCCTTTTCTGTGGTTTCAACATGGGAGAATCTAGTTGGTTAACTCTACCCAACAGATGTTGTACCATCATCACCACCTGTGTCTGATTTTGTGATAAAGCTTTCAGCTTATCAGACACATTACTAGTGGAGTTAGATAAGGTCCTATGTTGCACCTTCTTCTTTTGAGCACCCTCAGCTGTCACCTGTTTAACTCCTTCCTTTTTGGATTTCTTTAAGGACTTAAGGGTTACAGGATTTGATGTTGCTGATACAAATGTGGTCTCAAACTCAGTTTTCATTTTTACCATTTTCTCATTAATTTCTTCTTTTTGTTTGAGTTTGGAACCTCTTTTGTACCAACAATCATCTGTAAGATGATTGAACAAACCACATACTTCACATGGTTTCTTCTTCATCTTAGGTTGATCATCAACTAAAGATGGTGAAGCAACAGAAGACTTGTTCTTCAATGCTTTGGAAGCATTGGTTGCTTTCTTGACAACCTCTTTAGTAGTCTTCAAACTCTTTCTACTGCCAGTTTTCTTCTCTTTAGTACTGACAGCAGTTGAAGTTTGAACTTTAGATGTTAAATCCTGCTCTCCTGTCCTTTCAGGACCTTCAGGATTAACTCCTGAGTTGATCAACTTATTGATCATGTGAATGTCAGCATTTGGACCATCAACATCAGCTGATAGGTTCAAAGAGGGCTTGATGCTGACTGCTACTTCTGATTGTGCTGTATCAGAAGGTAGATCACATGATGTGATGGATTGGTTATCACTCTCACCATCAGATTCTACCTCTGCTCTTGGGGTAAAATCTGTAGGTGGAGCAGTGTGATTGTAGCCAATTCCAAACTTCACATTTGAAGCAGATTGCTTACTAAGAAGCATTTCAAACCCTTGCATGATTGTACCCATCTATCACACTCGACCTGGGTAACTGCAAGGGTTTCTTTGAGATCTTTGTACTTCTCTAGAAGTACATCTTCTCTAGCCTTATCATCAATTATTTGGCAATTCAGTTTATAACCTCATCATTTTTATCTTTGAGCACAAACTCAAACTCAGCTTTGTTTTTGGAAATTATTTGTTCTAGCTCAATGTTCTTATTAATTAAAGCTACATTTGCTTCTCTAATGGAAGCAAATGCTGCTATGCATTGTTCAGAACATAATTTGGCTTTTGCCTCAGAGGATACCTGTGATACCTGAGGTGTAGAGGCATTGGAAGATGAAGTATCAGCAGACTCCAAAGCCATAAGAGCTAGATTCCAAAGGGACTGTCACCACCATGTTGACCAGCACCTGAGAACAGTTGATCATGACCAGACAAGTCATCTGGTAAACTGCTCCAGTCAACAACTCCTGGGGTGAAGAAGCTGTGTTGTTGAGATTGAGGTTGTTGATGAGATAGGGAAGGCTGAGGTTCTGGTAATGCATGAGGTTGTGGTGTCATAGGAACTTGAACTTGATTTGACTGTGGCATGTAATAACAAGGGTACTGATATGGCATTTGACCCTGAGGAACAAAATATGCCGGAGATTGTTGTTGAGGATGATGACTAGATGTGACAGGATGTTGCTCTCTGTGTTGTTGACTATTGCCAGGAAAAGTCACAAAGGGTGCAGTAGAGTTAGATCTAGTTGATCTACACTCTCTTGCAAAGTGTCCAAGCCGTTGGCATTTGTGACACCTCAACTTGCTCTTGTCAAAACCAACTTTGGTTTTGCCAGAGAGTCCTGGGAATTTTCTTCCAGTTCTTTTGTAGAACTTCTGAGATCTGATATTTATCAAGGCCATTTGGCTCAAAATATCCATCTCTTCTAAGTCATCATCAGCAATCCCCTTGAGATCATCCATGATGAAACATAGATTGTCATTATTACACCCAGTAAACTGACCATCAACACTTACAAATGCAGAATCAGAAGTGCTTGAAGAGAAATTAATATGCTCATCATACTGGCATTCAGATGAAGCATATTCTGACTCATGACCCACCAAGGCAGTGTTGCCTTGTATAAGTCTTCAGTGAGCTTTCCGGATGAAGACAGCTTTCTCTTCTGTTCTATCTCTCTCTCAAAAGTGAGCAATTTCCCATGGAGTTGGGTGAGAGATAGTTTGTCCAAACTTGCACTGGAGCGTAGGACAATAGTATATGTGTCCCATCTCTCAGGCAGTGATCTGAGAAATCTGTTATTCATCTGAATATTGGTGTATTCAAGTTTGACCATTTTTAGTTCAGAGATCAAACAAGAAAACCGCTCATATTGTTGAGTCAGTGTCTCACCCTTTCTATGAGAGAATGTCTCATATTGTTGGGCAAGAATTTCTCTATTATTTGCCAAGACCTCATCTGTTCCTCCAAATTGTTCTTTCAAAGCAATCCAGAGGTCATGGGCAGTTTCATGATGCATTAGCCCAGAATAGATTTCATTGGCAATGCCATGGCCAGAATTCCATGGGCTTTTGCATCAATCTCAAGCAACTTCTTATCCTCATCTGAGTATTGCTCCCTCCTCTTCGGAACCATTTGATTGGTTTCCGGGTTATTCACCATAGGCTTGTGTGGACCATGTACCACTGATGTCCACACCCTGCGCTGTTAATAGACAGGTGATGGAGCATACGTCTTTGCCATATGTTATACTCATTCCTAACCAGCATAGGTGGCTTGGTTGAGGAACCAGTATTGTGAGGATCATTGGAGGGAGTAGTCATTTTCAGTTCAAAAACATTTAGTTCAAGCTTTTAAAAGTTTTAGACAGACCACAACAAACTCAATGAGAACCAAGAAAAAGATCTCAGGATGAATGAGCAGAAATGCAGAAAATTCAATCTCTATAACCGCTTCTTGCAAAAACAAAAGCTAATTCAATCAAACTTAGATCTTGAATAGCAGTTTCAATGATCAATTATTAGATCGATCAATGATTAACCTGCTCTGATACCATTTGACAGGATCAGTGATCACAAGTTTGATGTATCAGAATACAAAGCAGCGGAATACAAACTAGAATTAGACAAATAGTAGCAAGCAATCGATACTTGTAAGCATTAAGATCGCATACGGTTATAGGGAGAGAATATGTATTTCTGATTTCTAGGAATGTTTATAGATGTAGAATATTTCTAATCAAATCAATCATTCATTCCATTCATTCACTCATTCCCCTCTATATTACAATAGGTTGTCACTCCTTATATAGAGTGCAACAGTCACTGCTGTTATCACGGAAAGTGACAACTGGCAGATCCAATACAAAAATAACTAATTCTTAACGAACTACTGAAATGTTCACAACTACTGAGAACATATCAGCATGTTAAGTACAAAATATAAAACTACTGAACCTACAACGACTGAAGAACAAGCTCTTCAGTCGTTTTACAAAACTACTGAAACATAGAAAATAAAACTACTGATATCACAACTACTGAAGAAGTACTCTTCAGCAGTTGTGACAAACTACTGAGGCTTCAGTACTTGATCTTCAGACTTTGACCTTCAGGTGTTTCATCAGCTGATGACTTCAGTAGATATCATCAGCTGATGTCTTCAGTCTTTGTCT
The DNA here is from genome assembly GCA_025506515.1 of Flaveria trinervia. Lineage (NCBI taxonomy): Eukaryota > Viridiplantae > Streptophyta > Magnoliopsida > Asterales > Asteraceae > Flaveria > Flaveria trinervia. Next base: position 23,715,367 of record CM046448.1, read on the forward strand.
TCAGACTTTGTACATCAGTTGTTGATCTTCAGTACTTGTGAACTCTTCAGCTGTTGTACTTCAGTACTTTGGTCTTTCAGCTTCAGTACTTGTGTTCTTCAGCTGTTGTACTTCAGCACTTTGGTTCTTCAGCTGTTAAGGTCTTCAGCACTTGATCTTCAGCTGTTGAAGTCTTCAGCACTTGTCAAACTACTGATGAGGCTTTCAGCAGTTGTTGTGATACCATGTGGGACTTAGAGGTTTTCTGATCTTGGCTCATTGGTTCTTTTGGTCCAACATTATGGATTAATAATAACCTTTATAATAATTTTGTAATGTTTAACAAGTTTAGATCAATTTTGTAATTTAAATAAAAAGAGCATAAAATTAGATAATTGATTAAAGGTATTTTTGAAAGATTAGATTGTGTAAATTACACTAAATTTTAAAGTCTACATTTTTATAAAAAATTGTAATATTATTAACGTTAGGATAATCCTATAAAGATATATTATATTATTTTTTTTGTAAATAATTACAGAAAAATAATTAAATAATTTTAAGAGAAACAAAGTTTATGAATTGATTTTTCATAATTTTTAGAAATTTTTAACATTAGATTTGAAGGCCAAAAGGCCTAAAAAATACATGAGGTTCCCCGGATTCGAACCGGGACCTCCTGTCTAGGAGTCATGTGTGTTACCAGTGAACCAAAGGCTTCCAGCCGCGTTAGAATCCGCTCTGTACTTGTTAAATACACACTTAAACAAAACCCCCAATTTCATAAGAACCCTAGAATCGATTTGATTCCAATTGAACATCGAATTGATATTGTTAATGAAATCAATCATAGGGCTTTGATTGCCCATGTGAAATCGAGTATAAGGATAGTTTTAATTACCCGAATTGTTATTGAATTGGTGTTTGAACACCCGAAGAAACGTTGCGGACGTGGAAGTCTTGATGGATAGGCAAACCTCGACGATAATCAAATTAAACTTGTGGGAAGCTTCGCGTGATGACCTCGATGCAAAGCCCTTTGCGAATTTCGTCAATTGAAGCTCGGAAGATGTTGTTAGGTTGAGTTGCAGGTCGCGACGAAGATGGTAATCGAACAAGGTGAATTTGTGGGTTTCAGGTGTAATTGGCACTTGCAATCGATTAGACTTAGATAAACGTTCGTTAGAGTTGAATTAATTGACTTATTATTGGTGATTAAGGCTCGAATGATTACGGGGTTTTAAAGTTTCGGTTATACATTCAATTGGAGTTTGTAACCGGTTATTAAACGCATTAAGTGACATCTTTGGGTTCGATTCATGTTTCCGATCGGTTGCCACGATTTTGGGGGTCTCAATTCGAACGAAAACTGGGGTTTTAGGGCCCGGCCGGTGGGTGGCCGGAGTTGTGGCCGGAAAAACGCGAATAAGGGGTTCGGATTTTGCAATTTGCATGTTTGACCCCTGTGGTTTTATCAATTGGCATATTACGTACAAACCTTAATATTTAAAGTTTCTAACTTTGACATTAAACCCCCTTGTAGTTTAATAGTTGTCATTTTATGCTTAAAAGTTATATGTTAAGTTTCCAAATTGACAAATAAGCCCTCTTTACTAACCTCAAGCTTATCATTAAACTAATTGTTAACTTTTTTATAATTTGTCATTTATTTTATTATTAATATTATTATTATTATTATTATTAAGCAAAATAGTTCATTAACTCCCGAATTAACTCAACAAGCCCTCAAAGTTTTCATAAATGACATAAATGAACCATATAAGAATTAACAAAAATTAACTTTTAATTAACGGAAATACGAGATGTTACAACAACCAAATTCATAAGTCCATGGACTTGTCCGTGACAGTGTTACCTGTTGTGTAGCAATCACTTCTAGTCCATTAGTATTTTATCAAAATGTGACTCTTTAATTTTATGATATAACACATGATTTTATAAATTTATACTATATAATGCCAAAATCATTTAATTGTTTAATACTTCTCACTAATTTATACTATATAAACGTGACGTTTCTTACACAAATTTCTGACTAACTAATTAGCTTGTCTCACGCTTACACGTATTTGTTTTAGTCATAAAAATATTTGTACATGCATGCCATACTAGTTAAGTCACCAACATTAGGGGAATAGGACACTTTACAAGGAACTCATAGATACGTTGCCCCGACGCCTTAGTAATTGTAATACCTAGAAATTTTCTTTGAAGCCAATGAAAGAAGAAAAGAAATAAACTCCAAAGTCGAAAGAAACTTGCCAAACAGAAAGAAACTTGGATGAGTGGGGGTAGAAAAGGGAAGGGCAGCCCACACCCTCCCCATTCTTGCCAAAACTCAGCCAAAAGGAGAAGAGAAGGAGAAAAAGAGGACAAAAGCTTGGTTCTGGTTGATTCGAGCGTGGAAATTGTCGTGTAACGGGTCAAATTAAAGCTCTACTCGACGGGATCGTTTATGTGAGTTCTAGGACCCCTCTTTTACACATTTTTGAATGATTTTGGGGCTGGAACACATCTGAAAACCATTTTTCGGGTATTTGGGTGTAAACTCGTTTATGTATGTATGTGTATGTGTATGGTTCATTTGGGGCTTGATTTGGGGCTTGGTTGTGCTTGAATGATATCATGGTATGCTTCCCTAAGGTTTAGAACAGTTGATTTGAGCTTAAAAGAGGTTTGGAAGAGTTTGGAGGTCGAACTTGGCTGCTGCAGTTCGGGATGAACTACATTCTGCATCAGCTAGGGCTAGGTGACCGAATGGAGATCCATGCGTCTGAATGGCATGCGACTGGGTCCATACGCACAAAAGGAGTGCGAATGAGGTTCCTTCGCACGGAAGTTGTGCGACTAAGGGTCATACGTATGAGGGCTATGCGACTGAAGGAAATGCGGATGAAGGTCATGCGACTGAATGAAATGCGGATGAAGGTCATGCGACTGAGGTTCATGCGACTGAGGTTCATGCGACTGGAGTCCATACGCCTGTGAGTCGTGCGATTGAGGTTCATATGCACGAAAGGTGTGCGTCTGAGGGCCATTCGCATGAAGGTCATGCGACTGAGGTCCATACGCCTAGATGTCATGCGACTGAGGTTCATTCGCATGGGAAGTATGCGATTGGAAGCTATGCGACTGGAGGTCCATTCGCCTGAGAGTTCTCATACGCACGAAAGACCATGCGACCGAATAGGGTCCATACACCCGAATGACCATAGTATTATCTGACTTTCGGGAAAGTGCGGACGTAGGCTCGGACCTTCAGGGTTGTAGATGATATGATGGGCATGGATGATGTAAGAAGATGTATGATGATGAGCTAATGATGATGATGAGCTAATGATGATGATGATTTGACGCATGATGATGTGTGATGCCGTATGAGCAACCCTAACATATAAATACCACCTAATTCGTGGAAAAACAAAAGCATTCAATCCACTTCGACTCCAGACGTACCCTAGCCGTCCAGAAGACTCTAAGTTCGTACTCCAAGTTCATAGAATGTTGTAGATCGATTTCTAATCGATTCATGACGTTAGTTTCAATACGTTATTGTTTCTACGTGCGTTCTCACTGATTGGATCGCCAATCAAATAGGATTCCGCACTATTTGGTTTGGTTTAACACGTTAATCAGTTGGTGTTTCATTCAAATACTAGATCCTAACAATCACACATATACACACACATATGGGTGTAACACTCACATTTATAAAAACATTCACACATGCATTTCCATCCTTAAAATCAGTTAAAACATGTAAAAAGGGGGTTCTAAAAATCACCTTTGAGAACCTTCGAGTATGAATTCTTCAAACCCATTTACAAATGAGTTCAAACACCTACAAAGCCACCAACAACACACAACCGAGCACAACATACACACATAAGCATACATCCGAGGCATAGGCCGACCAAGAACCACTTAAAAGCATGAATCTTACCTGAATTCAGCCTTCTTCTTGCTTTTCTTCAAATATCTGAGAGCTTCTCTACTCTTTCTCTCTCTAAAACCAAAATAAATAATGTGTGTAAGCAACATGGGCAGCCATGCCCACTATTACACCAACTTTTGAAACTTTTATCCTTTTTTGACACTTTTAACCCTTCAACTTGGGTTAAATTGAGTTTATTTCTTTTTCTTTGCTTCTATTCTTTCTTTCTCATTTTTAAAAATATCAGGGTGTTATAGCCGCCATATTCCACCCACCAACACCATCGTATGCCACCCATCAACACCATCGTACGCCATTCACCAACACCATCGTACGCCACCCACCACCACCATCTAATAACTAGGCCGAGAAGGGTTCGATCTTGATGGGTCTGATCAGAACTTCTTTGGCGGAGGGAGGGCACAGGAGGGAGGACCACGATGAAGGGAGGATGCCGGAAAGATGGGGTCGTCGACGGGTGAAAAACCTTGCCGAGGGGTTCGTGTGGTGGGGGTTTGGCCAAGGATGTAGCGTGGTGGGGGTTAGAGAAATGAGGGATAGCTCTCCTTTTCTTGGTCAGCATGGTTTAATTTAGGGTCTAGGTCAGAACCCACGAACCTGGTTAGAACACAACACAGGCACATCAAAGACGCTGACCGGTTGACTCGGTCAACGGGTCAGGCGGGTCAGCCAAAATCAAACAGCCTCTTAGAATTCATCATCATCAATTCAAAGAAATCAACATTATTTGTTTGACCTTGATTATTTTCTATTACAATATACATCTAATGAGCTTCTTTTTACCTATAAATTTATGAATACTACCTTGGTGACTTCATGCACTTAGAAACAAAGCATAACGACATCTCTACCCAATTATCCAATTTGAGAAGCTAGCATATTAACATGCACTATCATCTGATTCGTGAATCCATCAAGAAGGGTGAAGTTAGTGTGGAACATATCAATAGTAATGAAGTATGAGCTGACATCTCTTGACAAAAGTGCTAACATTAATCCACTTCAAAGAAATACAAATCTCTTAGGAGTGGAAACCATGTCAACCCAAACTAAGATTAGGGGTGATTTTGTTTGGCTTGTTTCCCTATTCCATGAGGCGAACCACATCTGACCCATTGAGCGTGAGTGGGCAATATCGTTACTTGGTTTTTTAAGTTACTAATGAGCTTGTCAGTTGCTTATTTACCAAGTTATGGGAATAACAATTATAGTCAAGTTTGGTTGATTTTTTTCACAAGTTTTTTTAGTCTATAGATGTCCGAGTTAACACTATAGTTTGTATTTATTTTTTAGTTAATGAAAGATTTCCTAGATTGAGTTATGTTCTATGTTCCTTGTGTTCCAAGTTTGTTGGTTCTTTTTTCTGTTTTATGAAACTATAATGGCATGTTGAAATGCCCTTAAGACATTTGAATGTAGCCGTTCAAAAAAATTTTCTTGCCGTTCAAAATAAAAAAAGACATTTGAATGTAGCTTATTCGGATGACTCGTGCAATTGTTGACGGTTGCAAAAAGAGTCATGAGAGAGGACAAAGTTGAGGGAGGGGCGTGTTGTGAAGGACAACCCGGTAACAATCGGCATACACGTGACGTAGGAAAAGAAAAATGCAAATAATGTGCTATATATGTGAATACTTTGGTCACTTTGCATATCCGCCGCAAAAGTTAAAATGAAGAAGTTAATCTAGCTTATAAGGAAGAAGACCTAATGGTGTTGTGAATATCAAAGTATCCGAACCAAGATTAAGGAGGTGAACATGAAGTTTAACCTTGGTCTCTAAACATCAATTAAGGAATCAAACACACAAAATCATTAGAATCAATGTAGGCCCAATCGAACCATTAACTCGTATCGTACGAAACATACTCAGTTGGACCTATTTAAGTGAGGACAAATAATAAATTCGATCCCTAGTCTAAATCATCATCTAATTATTTTAGATTTACTTTTTTAATTATTTTAAATTCAGAAAACTTTTTAATAAATTATTATAATAATATAATTATTGTTTCCGTTAGTTAAAAAAATTTAGAAGATCATTTATTTTGAAAACTATAAAAATTATAATTTTTAAAATTTATTGTCTTTTAATGTGTATAAAAGTTATAATAATCATAATTAAACCATTCATAGGTTTAACCAAATGAATTCAAATTATTTAAATCTATTTTTTTGTAAGTCTTTAAATAATTAAATATTTTGATAAGATGAAAAAGTTCAAACCAAGATTAAGACGGTGAAGTTGAAGTTTAATCTTGGTCAATATTTACTATGTCTTTATGTTAGTCAAGATTTGATTTGGCATTATATGTTAGATGGTAAGGATTAGAAAATCACTAAAATAGATATCGAGTTTCTAGTCTACGGTATATTGTTTTGTAGGTATTTTCTAGCATAATTATGAGCTAAGGTTGTGGTTTACATTATTTAGCACAGTAAAAGCGACGTGCATGATTCGTCCCGTGTTCTTTAATGCTTTGAAGCGGTTGATTGCTCCCAACACAACATTAATTATGAATTCATTTTCATAGGATCACATGTTTAGAAGCACCAATATATATACTCAAGATATATGATAAATGCATATTTCATTAACTATATACATACAAGTACACACATACAGAGATGTATTAAAGATATATAAACAAAAGTGCTAATTAATAAGTAAGACATGCGGTCCCTCGAGCAAAAAAAAGATCTAGGCCACATTCCCTTCATTTCCAAATAGTATTAGAGACAACTTGTGAATCCGAGTAATCCAGAAGCACTCCCTCCAACATAGGAGCATGAAGAGGTTGCTGGTTGTCTCCCATATCTAAGGTTAACATCCTTGAGTCTAATTCCGCTACACGGCTTCCCTTTAATACAATCAAATGTCACTGCCACTGGTGTAGCTGATGTTCCGTGTATGTCCTCATACACCACGTTGCTGATCTTTACACCCGAAACATGATCGGGGCAATTCTTATTGTGTGGGCAGTAATTGGCATCTATTATGATTGGGTTTTGCACGTTCACCATGGTGGAATGCTGAAACACAACATCCTTCACAAACCCATTGCTACGCCTTGCCCATGACTTTATCCTCACACCATTCTGGGTGCCTATAAATTTTGTGTTTTTTACGGTTACATTCTGGACACCGGGCTCTTGCAGTTCCCACCCTAGACTCCCAATGCTGCGTGCGTACACGAGTAAAGAACATGAGTATAAAAATGGAAACACTTATATAACATCAGATTGTGAAGCTAGCTAGCTTGCCTACCTTATGCCATGACCGGGGCCACATACCACCTTCTCTATCCAGAGATTTGAATTTCCTGGCCCTATTGAGATGCAATCGTCTCCTGTGGCGATCTTAGAACTCAAGACGGTCACATCGGTTGATGATATTAAATGAATGCCGTCTGTGTTTGGACTGAGGTCAGGTGCTAGGATGCTCACTCCTTGTAGTCTTGCGTTGTTGCATGCATAGAGCAGGATGTGAAACATTTGGCTGTTTATTGACCTTAACCTACTGATCACTATGTTTTCAGAATGGTAGATGCCTAGCGTCTGCAATACAAACACAAATGTATAATATATGTTCAAATATTAATTATGATGTAACCAGTAAATTATATATATCAGCATATAAATAAAGCTGTACATGTTGATCATACCGTAGCTCCTTGTGGACACGTCTTTCCAGAGGATTTGCAGGCCCAAAGAGGAGCACCTTGCGCGTCAAGGGTTCCACCGGAGATGGTAACATGGTCAACCTGGTGGAATTTGATCCACACTTTGGCGTTGCCGATAGCATTATAACTAGAGGGAGCCACCAAGGTACCATCTATGTTGAATCTGATGGCTTTGCTCTTGCATGCATGGCCGGCGAATGTGATCGCAGATGCAATCAGATACCTCCCGGCGGGCACATAGATGATGGCGGGCTTGGTGGAAGCACATGCCAAATTCCATGCTTTTACGAATGCGTTTTTTGAGTCGAAGCGGCCATCGCTTTTGGCTCCCAAACTACGGACGTTGTATGTAACTTTTGATGATGATGAGTAATCAATAAAAAGGAAAAACAAGATAACCGGAACAACCACCCTTATGAATGTGAAACGTTTAATTGTGAACATCATGGATCTCGATCTCTCCATCTGTACTTGATCACAATGAATTGATCTGATAGTTTAGTATCATGTATAGTTGGGATCTATGTGTTATTTATAGGCACATACTACTATTGAACTATAATTAATTAATAAGGATATATAAAGCTAATGCTAGAGGTTTGCATTATTATTGGTAATCATTGATAGGAACAAGTCCGTATGTAAGCGCCACTTACTGATCGAATCGAATGTCAACTGGAAATGGATAAATTGTAACATGCCCCGAATATTAATAATTCACCAACTAACTAACTAACTAACATTACATTCATATATCATCATATCCTCCTTAGTGAGTATAATATTCAAGTGCATATAACTGTCCTATTAATTCGTTTGTTGATAATAGTCGTTAGATGTTATTTAATTGCATATGAACATACCCACATGGGTTGGCGGAATGTCAACCATAATAAAATAATTACCTGTATTCATTTCCTTGTAAAATTACGATAACTAAGAATGCCCAGTTTATATAACTAGTTCATTAAGAATAATTTTGTATGTGCACTTCTTTGAAATAACTGATTTGTGTAATTATTATGATCATTAGTTAAAATATTAGCGAGGTTAGCTTTGATATGTTAACAATCTCTGAGCTTTATTTATTAAAAAAACATTAATATCTTAGGCGCGATTTGATAGTTTATTAATAATTCCACTAAAAAGTTATCTCTGAATCCGTTTGCATTCTGGATGTTTGGTTCACTGAAATAAAACGTTTTAATCATTCACTAAGCCTATTAACCATTCAGCTTAAAAATGATGTTGAATGATTAATTGGACAAAAACACCACCCTCATCCACCTCTATTCCTCTTTCATCTCCCTCACCCTCATCTATACTTTCCTCTCCCGTCACTCTTCACGCCAGCGAAGACCACCTTCCGTATATCTGGCACCGACAACTGTACCAACAACCACCCCCTCGTCGCCCCCTCCACTCGTCGAGCACCCACCTCATATGAAGTTGTTTCATAACAAAGGCGAAAAATTCTTCGGGTTTGGTTGCAAGTTGAAGTTTTGTATGGCGAACCGATAAACGGTGACAGTTTTGTTGTTATGGTCGTCAGTGAGGTGCTGTGAGAATGAGAATGCAGTTTGAGACGAGCTTTTAGTTTGCTCTTACAAAACATCCAACTAAAATTCATGTCATGTAGAATTTGAAAATAAATATAAAAGAATCAACTAACGCCATTAACGAAAAACCTTGCTCTGACGCTTTCCTGCAAGTCAAAACTTAATTTATTACAATTAGAGAGAAGATAACCAAAATGCTAATTGAATCGATAACTCCAACTCTAGGAATTGATGTTTCTCCAATAATCGATTGCTTGAGTAGTTAAAGGGGGTAAAATAGTTTTTTCGCACAAGTATTTAGAGATTCAACCAAACATGCAGTTATTGGTTAGGACTTACTCTTTAAAAGTCTCTTAACCAATCACATATCTTACTTGTTCGACACTAATTGGTTCGGATCTTGCCAAACAGTCCATTCGTCTCATACGCGTGCATAACTTCAGAAAACCTCAATAACATTTCCACTTTATCTAGTTTCAAATGAGCAACCTTAGCCACCAAGGGGAAACACTAGGATTTGTTTCTGATCCCCTTCGGACATGGACGACTCAATATATTTTGTATCTAAGCAAGATAAAAATCTACGAGTCTTTTTTAAATTGGTTGACTGAATACAATTCGGTCACTAAAATAATATATTATGATAAAGTATCAATGAACTAAACTAAACATTTGAATGTATGCATACTAATATTGGGTAAAATCTAGTTCTTTTTTTATAAATTTGATGTTGGCTCTATTTTGATTTATATAACTAGGTTTGAATGATTTTATCACAAAAGAAATTTGGATTTTTTAGGCCTCCTGGACTTATTAAGTAGAACCAGCATATTGTGTTATGTAACAAATATATAAAAATAAGAATAAATAATAAACATGTAAAAAATAAAAAATAAATTACAACACAAATAAGAATAAGAAAATTATTTAAAGCATGTATAAAAGATAATGTGAATGTACGGGAGCCAAACTTGGGCCTCTTGTGCCAAAAGCATACATGTTATCATTAACCAAGAAATGTTTTGAATAAAATAATCAAATAACAACTTATATTACTTATATATTATTGTTTTCAAATGATTGCCTATAAATTTGATGGCGTTAATGAGAGTTTATTTATAACACTATAAAGATGCCCATGCCACCGGGAAAAGGGTAAAACTAGTCATGTAGTTTGAATATGTTGGATCCGCGGTATTCATTAACTATAATGACAACCAAATTCATAAGTTCATGGACTTGTCCGTGACAATGTTACCTGTTGTGTAGCAATCACTTCTAGTCCATTAGTATTTTATCAAAATGTGACTTTTTAATTTTATGATATAACACATGATTATAAATTTATACTATATAATGCCAAAATCATTTAATTGTTTAATACTTCTCACTAATTTATACTATATAAACGTGACGTTTCTTACACTAATTTTTGACTAACTAATTAGCTTGTCTCACGCTTACACGTATTTGTTTTAGTCATAAAAAATTTGTACATGCATGGCATACTAGTTAAGTCACCAACATTAGGGGAATAGGACACTTTACAAGGAACTCATAGATATGTTGACCCGACGCCTTAGTAATTGTAATACCCAGAAATTTTCTTTGAAGCCGATGAAAGAAGAAAAGAAATAAACTCCAAAGTCGAGAGATCAAACTTGCCAAACGGAAAGAAACTTGGATGAGTGGGGGTATAAAAGGGAAGGGCAGCCCACACCCTCCCCATTCTTGCCAAAACTCAGCCAAAGGGAGAAGAGAAGGAGAAAAAGAGGAGAAAAGCTTGGTTCTGGTTGATTCGAGCGTGGAAATTGTCGTGTAACGGGTCAAATTAAAGCTCTACTCAACGGGATCGTTTATGTGAGTTCTAGGACCCCTCTTTTACATATTTTTGAATGATTTTGGGGCTGAACACATCTGAAAACCATTTTTCGGGTATTTGGGTGTAAACCCGTTTATGTATGTATGTATGTGTATGTGTATGGTTCGTTTGGGGCTTGATTTAGGGCTTGGTTGTGCTTGAATGATATCGTGGTATGCTTCCCTAAGGTTTAGAACAGTTGATTTGAGCTTAAAAGAGGTTTGGAAGAGTTTGGAGGTCGAACTTGGCTGCTGCAGTTCGGGATGAACTACATTCTACATCAGCTAGGGCTAGGCGACCAAATGGAGATCCATGCGTCTGAATAGCATGCGACTGGGTCCATACGCACAAAGGAGTGCGAATGAGGTTCCTTCGCATGAAAGTTGTACGACTGAGGGTCATATGTATGAGGGCTATGCGACTGAAGGAAATGCGGATGAAGGTCATGCGACTGAGGGTCATGCGACTGGAGTCCATACGCCTGTGAGTCGTGCGATTGAGGTTCATACGCACGAAAGGTGTTCGTCTGAGGGCCATTCGCATGAAGGTCATGTGACTGAGGTCCATACGCCTAGATGTCATGCGATTGAGGTTCATTCGCATGGGAAGTATGCGATTGGAAGCTATGCGACTGGAGGTCCATTCGCCTGAGTGTTCTCATACGCACGGAAGACCATGCGACCGAATAGGGTCCATACGACCGAATGACCATAGTATTATCTGACTTTCGGGAAAGTGCGGACGTAGGCTCGGGCCTTCAGGGTTGTAGATGATGTGATGGGCATGGATGATGTAAGACGATGTATGATAATGAGCTGATGATGATGATGTGACACATGATGATGTGTGATTCCGTATGGTTATATGATGTGATGCGCGTGATTGGTGTGATGTTTGATGTTGTGTGATTGTGCATGTTGTATGTTATGCATGATGTATGTTGTGGGTGTGTGATGTCACCTTGTGTGACTGATGTTGTATGTTTTTATGTTCCTTATTATTATGTATGATTGTCTTCCCGTGGTTTTGCGTTGAACGTCAATGAATGAAATTAAAGTATTATGTAACGTAAAGTGGAAGATAATGAAAAGAGGAACATAATGATGGTGTGCATGCATTAATGAACGAATGAGTGTATGGAAAGGCTTGTAAGCAATATGTACAGAGGTGCACGACTCTATAAAGTCATAAGCTCAACTGCATGTGGTTTAGCTAACCCGTAAGGATACACGCAGGGGTTCCAGTCTTTGTGACTGATCAACGGTATGGTATGTGGTTATAGTGGTACCCACCTCAATGCTAGTGCCAGGCTATGTGCGGTGTGGAAGTCATTTTATGATCTTCGGCCCAGTACTCGAGGTGGGGGTGTTGTATACATGGTTATAGTGGTTATCCACCTCGATGCTAGTGCCAGGCTATGTGCGGTGTGGAAGTCATTTTATGATCTTCGGCCCAGTATTCGAGTATACATAATGTTGGGGGTGTATAGAGCAGTGGGATCTTTGTCTCTTGCCCTTGTGCTGGTGCCAGGCTATGTGTGTTGTGGAAGTCATTTATGATCTTCGGCCTAGTACCCGCTATGTGCATACGTTTGGGGTATAGCTGATGACACTGATCTAGAAAGAGTTAATGATGTTATGAACGAATGAAACGAATGAAATGTATTGTGTGATGATTAATGAATGAAAGTAAGAATGTATGAACGAATGGAAGTTAATGTAACAAACGTAATGGAAGATAATAATTATATTATCTCTGTGTATTTATGTTGTCTGATCGCTTACGAAAGTAACGAATGGTTTTATAAAGAAAATAAGGTATGTTTTCTTTAAAACTAGAAATCACTCAGCGCTCTGACTTTGATGTGTTTCCAGTTGGCAGGTATGTTGCTGAGGATGGCACAGGGCGACTACTCAGTTCTTTTGGGATGTCATCTATTGTTATAATGCTTTTGTAATGAAATGTAAGAATGATATTGTGTAATGAATGGTTGTATTATTTTGCAAAAGCATTTTGATTTCCGCTGCAACACTTTTATGTAAGATAACTGTAAATATATGTTTTATGTGCAATGATTGACCAGCTATAAACGTCCCGGGAACGGGGTCTTACAGTAATATTGTTTATATCACTAACATAAGTGTGGTAGTTATAGATAGTTAAACCGGTTTCTTAAACCCTAAGCAAACACACCAGTTACTCGGGTGTGAATGCCCAATAATTCACACATTTGACTATTTAATGCATTTCTATGAATTCTATCACATCCCGACGAAAGCATGAAATGCTTGGGTGTGACTCTTTGTCTTAAAACACATTGCTCGTAGACAAATTAATTATAACAAGTAATATGACATAACCCTTCATATATTATCATAGATAGATATAAGCATGAGTTACATTTAAGTTTATACAAAATTAGTCCACATAAGACTCTTACATAATTTTAACGTAACCCTAGAACAAAAATCTATTAACTGCTACATTCTTGAGTAATAATGGAAATGCGCATCCACTGTTAAGTTGAGGTCATACATATTCATGGTTAATTTGACACAAGTTCTTCGTATCACTTCATCCCATCCATTGTATACATCAAATGAAAACATTACACTGTTAGTCATTCTGATTACTAGAAAAAGCATACTCAAAACTGTCAATATGATGTTAGTGAGAACATAGGTTTAATTACTGAACAAAATACATTGATGCAATATAAATAAGATTACAATCAAACCTACTTATAAGCTAGGTGATTTATAACTGTCATAAATACAAATCACATAATAAGATAATATAACATCACAACACACATCCTGTTGGTGCAGAAAATATTTTCCTAGGTAGCGCTACCTATATTACCAGACGGTTCCACATCCGAATTAATGGTTGTATTATAATGATAGTATATCTCAAAAAGTCTCACTTATAATAGCATCAATTATAAAATAGTATGCTTTTTCTCTCAAAACTCATAAATATAAAATTGAGGCTAAGAATCTCACCTTTATTCTGGAAAAATCATATATTATAATATAGGTTAGGAATAAATCTTATTTCTTTAAAAATTTCAGCACTTATCAGTAATAACTTTAAAATAGTAGTTATAACTATCTATATATCACCAAATTGTAATAGCGGTAACATCAAAAAATTAGATTATCATGTAAAAATTTCAACTAATAATTATTTACAGATAATTTCTAGAACTTTTACAAAATTCAAATAGAACAACATAATATCTACGAATTCTTTAATTTTTCAAAATTTACTAGAATTAATATTCTAAAAATCTATATTATCCCATAAAATTTTAGGTTATTAACTCATAATTGAAAATTTACTATGATTTTTACCAGTTTTACATAAATAGTATAAATAGTCAAACATCTCTAAAAATTCCAAAATTAACACACACTATTCTATTTAGAGTATTGTAAGGCCCTGTTCCCAGAGACCTTACAGTTGGTCATTTAAGCATTAAATACATTAAACATTATAAATATACAAGTTTAAGCAGCGGAATTATTTTAACAAAAACCATTCATTTCAGTAAAACACTGTTGTTGAGCAATACACTATTGTTCAACCGAATACAAAAGAATTGTTTAATTGCATTACAAAACAACAGCAATAATAAGTATGAATGGATGTCAGTATTTCCCTGCCGAGTAGCTTCACCCTCGTTCCATCCTCAGCAATATTTACCTGCCAACTGAAAATGTATAAAAGTCAGTGTTGTTGAGTGAGTTCTAGTTTTTAAAATAATAAAATACTTTATGTAAGGTATATATATGAAAACACTCTTTTTATGAAACTTCATCTTTTTATATGCGAGCACGCATAAACTATACAATCAGGAATTGCTTTTTTCTCTTTACTGTATGCCTTGTTTACTCTGCATTCTTGTAAGGCCCCGTTTTCGGGACGCTTACAGTTGGTCAACCATTGCACATAAAACATACATTTATAGTTATTTTATATAAATATTTGCAGCGGAAACATTCAAAAATGGCATTTCATTTCATCATAAAAAATTTGCAAAATAATGCATCGTTTGTCGGTTACAAAATTACATTTGTTGTATTACATCACAAAAGCTTTATATAAATGGATGCCATCCAAAAGAGCTGAGCAGCTACCTCGTGCCATCCTTAGCAACATTACCTGCCAACTAGAAACTCATAAAAGTCAAAGTTGCTGAGTGAGTTCTAGTTTTATAATAAAACATATCTTTCTTTCGTATAACCATCCTTTCTCTTAAAATCATATTATACTTTACATTCGTTCGTGATCGTACATCGTACGTACATACAGATAATATCATAATTATCTTCTTTAATCTTTCATGCCACATTCTTTACTTTTTCTTTCTGTCAACCATAAACCCTTCCCTTCTATTCATGGTATTGAACCTAGGCTCATTATAGACCTTCTATAACGGTGCATCGTACCTCGTGGTCACAGTACCTAGGGTAAAGTTTAGGTTTACTATGCAATACCTTTCTGTTTGTGGTTCTGGACCTAGGCCTGTCACAGACCTTCTATAATGGTGCATCGCACCTCATGGTCACAGTACCTAAGGTATGAATGTAGATGTACCATTGCCATAAGCAATACCTTTCTGTTCGTGGTTCTGGACCTAGGCCTCTCATAGACCTTCTATAACAGTGCATCGCACCTCGTGGTCAGAGTACCTAAGGTATGCAGCAATAGTTCTATGCAAATGCTTAATCACAAGGAAAGACCCCGATGTGCATGCCATGCTTACAAGACTATCTTTACTTTTATTACTTGTTAATGCATGCATTCTTACTTCATGTTCCTCTTTCGTTATCTTTCACTTTACGTTACATAATACTTCGTTCATTCATTATCATAACATGTAAAGCCACGGGAAGATAAACATACATCATCATAAGGAACATAAACATATCATTCATACATCATCATACAGGGCATCATACACATAACATACATCATGTATAACCATGCAACATCATCATCATCATTATGCATATGCATCAATCACATATCATAACATGCCCAACATACCATCTATGACCTCAAAAGTCAACTTACATAACCCCCGGGAATCTCCTAGGTCAAAGCCTACATTACCTCTTTTTCCCCAAAAAGTCAGAATTTTTCTAAGTGTTCATCCGCATTTCCTATAGTTCATCCACATTTGCTATAGTTCATCAACATTTCCTATAGTTCATCCGCATTTGCTATAGTTCATCCGCATTGGTCTTACTTCATCCGCATTTCCCAAACTTAGTCAAATGCTCATCCGCATTGACATACCTCATCCGCATTTGACTTACTCATCCGCATTTCATATACTTAGTTAAATGCTCATCTGCATTGACCCCATCCGCATTAACTGTTCAACTGCATTTACTTACTCTGCAATTAATACTCATCCGCATTTCCCTTTACCTAGCCCATATTCATCCGCATTTCTCAGACTTAGTCAAATGCTCATCCGCATTGACTTCATCCACATTGACTTTCATACGCATTTGTCATACTTAGTCAATGCTCATCCACATTGACTTACTTTGCTCATCCGCATTAACCTTTCCATCCGCATTGACCTTTCAACACTTTTACAGATTCTAAAACTTAACATATGAGCTTTAAACATCATATTTAAATCTCAAATCACCATTCATCATGTTCTAAGCTTAAATCATACATCCTAAGTCTTAGAAACTGTTGGAGCATATATAGTCATATATAGTGTGTCCGTCGCTTGTCGAATAGTCTAGGCTTAATGTAATACACCTGACATGTTGTAAACACATGAAACTGGGTCATTCGTAGGAGCATATGCGAATGAGACTCAATCGTACGACTGAGCCATGTAATGGACCAGCCGTGCGACTGAGAGATGCGATTGGGACATTCGTAAGACTGAACCATAAGAATGGTCCAGTCGTACGATTGGACCATACGCATGGTCCAGTCGTACGATTGGACCATACGCATGGTCCAGTCGTACGATTGGACCATACGCATGGTCCAGTCGTACGATTGGACCATACGCATGGTCCAATCGCACGAATGGGACCAGTCGCATCTAATATGGGTCGAGGCCTATATATACCAGTTTTAATGTGTAGAGAGATTAAGGATTGAGAGAGGAGTCTGCCCGGGAGCCTAGGGCTACTGGATGAGAGGGGAGATCATGCTCGATCTCCCCTTGCCAAGAGTCTTGATTCTTATGTTGTAACGAACTTGTAATCATTAGGTTTTATCAATGAAACCATTCAATTATAGTTCGTGTTATTGTTTGACTTTTGGTTTGTGCTGTTGTTTATCATTCCGTCAAGAACATGCTCGGATGTTTACCGATCCAGCGACTTCACAATTGGTATCAGAGTCGGTTACTGCTAGAATGATCTAACAATCATTCTAGCAACCCGAGCTCTTGATTTCTGGATCTAATTTCAGATCTTGACGCTAAACCCACTTCGTGTTCTTCGTGTTTTGCTCAGATCTTGTTACATGTGTTGTTTCTATGTTAAAATCGAACTCAAAACCACGTTCTAATCACCCCTGCGAATCTTACGATGTCTATGTTGGTTCGTTTCATGTAAAATTCGTATGATTAGGGTTTTGGGCAGCCCTGGTGGCTGCAGATCTGAAAATCTGCTTGCAGACCCGTTCATGCGACTGGGCCATGCTAATGGACCATTCTGGCGACTGGGCCATGCTAATGGACCATTCGGGCGACTGGGCCATGCTAATGGACCATTCGCGCGACTGGACCATGCCAATGGACCATTCGGGCGACTGGACCATGCCAATGGACCATTCGGGCGACTGGACCATGCCAATGGACCATTCGGGCGACTGGACCATGCTAATGGACCATTCGTGCGACTGGACCATGCTAATGGACCATTCGTACGACTGGACCATGCTACTGGACTAGTCTTATGACCAGTCATGCTACTGGACCAGTCTTATGACCAGTCATGCTACTGGACCAGTCTTATGTCCAGTCATGCTACTGGACCAGTCTTATGACTAGTCATGCTACTAGACCAGTCTTATGACCAGTATCATAAATATATCATTCGTATCACCCATTCACATGAATGTGATATTTGTCCTCCACGTCATACGGATGAACGGTGTTCCAGACTAAAAAAAAAGGGTCTGGAACTACCTTTTGCACAGATTTGAGAATGAGCAAAGCACATTCACCCTGAGGTTCTTTTGTCAAATAAGTTCAATGGATACCCCATGATTCGTTGGACTTCCAGAATAAATGAATGTTATTGGAACACGAAGGAGAGAAAAGAAAATGTCAGCAGTCGGTGCTGATTTTGTGGGGTAGTCAAGAGCATCTGACTACTTATGGGCCAATCAAGTTATATTTATCCGCACAAAGAGGATTCTGCTTCTTAGGGGAATCCATGTATAGAGAAAGTGAAGACGCAATCAGAAAGTGATGATGTGAACCGGTTTCCGATGATGAATCTTCGTGCATGTTGATTTGTTTGAGATTGTCAGCTGTGGATTGGATCCTTCAACCTTTTGCCCAATACACCGTATGAAGACGCCAGGAGAGCACAACGTTTATATATTGGGATATGTTGAACGTGAGGGGGAATTTCTGCAGGTGTTAATGTTAATCAAGTTAGCCTGTGTGAAGATTGAAGTAATGGAAAACTGTTCATGTCATTATCTGGAAAAATCAGTCATATGGGGAATCTTGCTGCTATGATGGTGTTCTACAAAGTAAACGAAAGCTGTTGTGCCTAAATTCATTTTCAGGGATGTGTGTAACCTGACGGATCAGCAACGTTGGCTAATATGGTTTTCGTTTGATTCTATTGGAAACCAGAGAAAATATTGACTGAAGATTGTAAGAGGTGTTATCTACTATTCGCAAGCAACGTGTCCGTCATATATAGTGCGTCCGTCACTTGTCGAATAGTCTAGGCTTAATGTAATACACCTGATATGTTGTAAACACATGAAACTGGGTCATTCGTAGGAGCATATGCGAATGAGACTCAATCGTACGACTGAGCCATGTAATGGACCAGCCGTGCGACTGAGAGATGCGATTGGGACACTCGTAAGACTGAACCATAAGAATGGTCCAGTCGTACGATTGAACCATACGCATGGTCCAGTCGTACGATTGGACCATACGCATGGTCCAATCGCACGAATGGGCCCAGTCGCATCTAATATGGGCCGAGGCCTATATATACCAGTTTTAATGTGTAGAGAGATTAAAGGGTTGAGAAAGGAGTCTGCCCGGGAGCCTAGGGCTACCGGATGAGAGGGGAGATCATGCTCGATCTCCCCTTTCCAAGAGTCTTGATTCTTATGTTGTAACGAACTTGTAATCATTAGGTTTTATCAATGAAACCATTCAATTATAGTTCGTGTTATTGTTTGACTTTTGGTTTGTGCTGTTGTTTATCCTTCCGTCAAGAACATGCTCGGATGTTTACCGATCCAACGACTTCACAGAAACATCATCAAGCATGAACATAGTCACACATCATAACATAGCATCATCATACACACATTCAAACATACGGGTCCAAAACCCAGCTTAATAAAACATACATTCATGCACTTCCAGCTCCAAAATCAGTTAAAACAGGTAAAAGAGGGGTCCTAGAACTCACCTTTGCAGCTCTTGAGTATGGCTTCTTCCAAACTCGTTTGCAAATTGAATTCAACCTCCTAGAAACCCACTAAAAACATACCCGAACACATACAAACGCACATAAGCATAAACTCGAGGATATGACCAGTTAAGAACACCATAAAAGCATGAATTCTTAACTTAAATTCGAATTCTTTCTTCTTGTTCTTCTTCAAAGCCAAGAATTTGCTGCTCCCAGCTACTCTCTCTCTCTAAAACCCGAAAATCAGTGATGTATGTGACATATGGGCGGCCATACCACCTTTTACACCCACTTTTCAAACAATTTGTTCTTTTGGACACTTTTTACCCCTAGATTTGAGTTTAATGTCTTTTCCTTCTTTTCTTTCACTTTATTCATTCTTTTCTTGACTTTAAAATCACCGGGTGTTACAAGTCTACCCCCCTTAAATAGGTTTCATCCCCGAAACCTGTTATTCCTCGAAGAATAATGGGTAATGCCGTCTCATCTCTTCTTCAGTCTCCCACGTAGACTCAGATCCCATCCTGTGCTTCCACTGTACATGCACAAGAGGAACCACTTTTTTTCTCAGCCTTTTCTCTTTTCGATTGATGATTGCCACTGGTTGCTCCACATAATTGAGCCGTTCATCTACTTCGATATCCTCTAGTGGAACAATCATGCCTTCATCATCTAAGCACTTTCTCAAATGAGATACATGGAATGTCGGGTGAATCCCACTTAACTCTTCGGGTAACTCTAATCTATAGGCCACTTCTCCTACTCGAGCAACGAGTGGGAAAGGGCCTATGTATCTCGGGCTCAACTTACCCCGCTTTCAGAAACGAATGATACCCTTCCAGGGTGAGACCTTCAACATAACCCAGTCACCCACCTGGAACTCAATCGGTCTGCATTGTTTATCGGCATACGAATTCTGTCTATCTTTGGCTGCCTTCATGAAGGCCTTGATCTTCTCAAGCTTCTCAGTCGTAGCCTCGATTACCTCGATGCTCCCTAACTATTTTTGACCAATATCATCCAACAGATGGGTGTTCTGCATCTCCTATCGTATAGCATCTCCTACCGTATAACATCTCGTAAGGTGGCATATCAATGCTGGCATGATAACTGTTGTTGTACGAGAATTCGGCTAACGGTAGGTAGTCATCCCAACTCCCACCAATATCAATCACACATGCCCGAAGCATGTCCTCCAACGTCTGAATGGTTCTCTCTGACTGACCATCAGTTTGGGGATGATAAGCCGTGCTAATGTGTAACCTCGCTCCCATGGCATCGTGGAATTTCTTCCAGAATTTAGATGTAAACCGGGTGTCACGATCAGACACAATGGACACTGGCACACCGTGATGAGTTACAATCTCCTTGATGAATAGGTCAGCCAACCTCTCGGATGAATATGTCTCGCGAATCGGTAGGAAGTGAGCACTCTTTGTCAGACGGTCCACAATCACCCATATGGTATCGTACCCTTTTGGAGTATGTGGTAGCTTCATAATGAAATCCATGGTGATGTGCTCCCACTTCCATTCCGATATATCCAAAGGTTGGATTTTCCCATACGGCTTTTGATGCTCAGCCTTCACTTGTAAGCAAGTAAGGCACTTACTCACGTACTCCACCACATCGCGCTTCATACCCGGCCACCAATAATCTTTCTTCATATTTTGAAACATTTTTGTGGCACCTAGTTGAATGGAGTATGGAGTCTTGTGAGCTTCATCCATGATCTTCACCTATAGATCCCCAAATCAAGGAATCCACACACGTCCAAATCGGGTTTTAACACCAAGTGTGTTTTCACCCAATTCCCCAAGCAGACCTCTCATCCTTTCATAGTTAAGATGATCTTCTTTCAGTGCCTCATCTTGAAACTCTTTGACTTACTTCATTACATCAGAGGTCATGATTAGTTGGTATGCTCTCACCCGAATCGGCTCGGGCCTCTCTTTTCGGCTAAGGGCATCAGCCACCACATTGGCCTTGCCCGGATGGTAATGGATCTCACAATCATAATCTTTTATAAGTTCCAACCACCGTCTCTGCCTCATGTTCAGATCCTTCTGCTCAAAGAAGTACTTCAAGCTCTTGTGGTCAGTGAAAATGGTGCACTTCGTCCCATATAGATAGTGCCTCCAAATCTTTAACGCAAAGACCACGGCTGCCAGCTCCAAGTCATGAGTAGGGTAATTGACCTTATGAACCTTTAACTATCGAGATGCATAGGCTATAACCTTCCATCTTTGCATTAGTACACACCCCAACCCTGAGTGGGAAGCATCAGAATAGACCACCAGATCTTCGCTCCCATCGGGTAATGACAGAACCGGAGCTTGAGTCAACCTCGCCTTCAATTCTTCAAACGCCTTCTCTTGAGCTTGACCCCATATGAACTTCACATCTTTTCGGGTCAACTTGGTTAGTTGAGAAGTGATCTTGGAAAAGTCTTGAATGAATCTTCTATAGTAACCCGCCAAACCCAAGAAACTACGAATCTCGGATGGCGTCTTTGGTGGCTTCCATTGCATAACCGCCTCCACCTTTGCCGGGTCCACCATGATCCCATCAGGATTCACCACATGACCCAAGAATTGAACCTGACGTAACCAAAATGCGCACTTGGAGAATTTGGCGTACAACTTCTCCTTTCTCAACGTCTCTAGAACCTCCCAAATGTGACCGGCATGCTCAATCTCGCTCCTCGAATAAATCAAGATATCATCAATAAACACGATCACTGATTTATCCAACATAGGCCGACAAACACGGTTCATCAGATCCATAAAAGCAGCTTGCACATTGGTCAAACCAAAAGACATTACAAGGAACTCGTAGTGACCATAACACGTACAGAAAGCTGTTTTAGGGATGTCTTGCTGTTTCACCTTCAATTGATGATAGCCAGATCGAAGGTCTATTCTTGAGAACCAATTGGCACCTTGAAGCTGATCAAACAAATCATCGATTCTCGGTAAGGGGTATCGGTTCTTGATCGTCAACTTCTTCAACTCACGGTAGTCAATACACATCCTCATACTACCGTCTTTCTTCTTCACGAACAGGACTGGAGCACCCCAAGGAGAGATACTCGGTCTGATGAACCCCTTATCCAGCAGCTCTTGCAACTGCCCCATCAATTCTTTCATCTCCGTCGGAGCCAACCGATACGGTGCCTTGGCAACAGGTTGGGCACCCGGTATCAAGTCAATCTTGAACTCGATCTCTCGGTCAGGTGGCACTCCTGATAAGTCTTCCGGGAACATGTCTGGGAAGTCACACACAACTGGTACCTCAGATAGTTGTGTTGTTGGCGTATCCACATCCTTTACATAGGCCAAGTAGGCACTACATCCACGCCTCATACACTTTCCTGCCACCGCCATCGAAATCTCCTTCGGGATCGTCGTGACTCGATCTCCATAGACTATTACCAAACTCTTGTTGGGCGCTGTCAGAAAAATCATCTTCTTGCGACGCACAATGTTCGCCTCGAAATCTGCTAACCAATCCATCCCAAGAACCAAATCAAAACCACCTAAGGTCATCACGAAGGGTCTAACCGGAATTTATGACCCTCTACTTCCATGTCACAACCCTCTATCATCTCAAAGATTCTTGTAGACTTACCTATGGCAGTTTCTACATCGAAAGGCGCATCAACACGTCTACTACTAACAGGTAGTTTAGCACAGAAATAGCAGAAATAAAACTTTACCGGCACCCGAATCAAATAACACAAAAGCTAAAGTTTGGTTCACTAGAAACGTACCAGACACAACATCAGGGTCCGTCCTACCCTCCTCCTGTGTCATCGTGAATGCCCTGGCGCTCACCCTTGGTCCTTCATCTTCAGTTCTCTTCACCCCAGGACTCTCAGCCCTGGACTTCTTACAATCCTTGTTCACGTGGCCCTCCATGCCACAGTTAAAATACCGGACCGTACGACAGTCCTTGGCTATATGCCCCGGCTTCCCACATTTGAAGCATACATTCAACCCCAGCCTGCATTCCCTGCTATGTTCTCTCCCACACATATCACACTTCTTTATACCCGCACCTGATGAGACCACACGGCGGTCATCCACCCATGCCATCTTGTTACCCGTCGAAGCACTACCCCGACCAAACCTCTTCCCCTGCTAGTTTCGCTCACCACCACTCTTCTTTCCACATTCATTCACCATCACCGTTCTATCGTCATACAGTCTCCCTGCCAAATCCACTACCGACCTAAACGTGCTCGGCCGGGCAGTGATCATGTGCCTGCGAATATCCGCTGGCAAACCCTGAATGTACCTTTTGATTTTTCAAGATAGAGGTGTCACCTGATCCGGCACCAGAAGTGTCATTTCGTTGAACTTTGTGGTGTACTGCTGGTGTGTCATCGTTCCTGCCTCCAGTTGCAGAAAATCCCTCTCAACCTTGTCCATTTCCCGGTGGGGATAAAAGTCCTCGATCACCAACTTCTTCAGCTCCGACCATCTCATTCTCCCGATCGCCCAACTACCCTTGGCTTGGACTATATTGTCCCACCAGCACAAAGCCGAGTCTACAAAAGAATGGGTAGCGAACTTCACCTTTTGATCTTCACGACACTCGCTGATATCAAGAACAACCTCCATTCCCCTCACCCACCAGTGAGCAGCAGCTGCGGTGTCGTTTCCATCAAAAGTTGGGGGCTTGCATCTCATAAACGGCCCATAGTTACAACCTCGTGCCATCTCCGACGCAGGCTCTGCTTCTTCCTCTTCTTCTTCGTCATCAGACGGAACCGTCTCAGTCTCGGGTTGTCTTCTTTCGCCCGTAGGTCTACTGCTTTCCCTTCTCTCCCCTTTTCTTACTGCCTTTATAACTTTGGTCACCACAGATGGTAGGATCGTCTGCATGACTTGATGCACTTCCTCCACAACTGCCTCCTTCACTGAGGCTCTTAGGTTAGCACTCTCATCTCCGCCCTCCGGATGAGGGGTTTCTAGTTCTTCATCAACCACCTTTTCGGCCCTAGGCCTTCCTCTCGTAACCCGTGGTTCAACACCACGTCCACCACCACGCGAAGCTTTAGATGATTTACCACCGGCCATCCTCTAACTCACACTGAAAGATTTAAACACTAGTACAGTCATTCAAAGAAACGGCTCAGTTCATGGCAAGTATAGTAAGTCCCTAATTACAGTGGCCAGTTGTGATTAGCCACTTACTTTACTCTTCATACCCCAAGCATTACCTGTCCTGACTACATCAGTATTTAAATCTACATACAACACATAACCACATACCATGCGCACATAAAACTAGTTATGTTTACGAAAATACCTGATGGCACGCAACTACCTAGATTGGCATCCCTTTCCTTTCCATCCAATTCTCAGTTTAAGTTAAGGTTTATTTTGAAATTTTACCCACTTCACTTAAACTTTGGCTCTGATACCAACTTGTAAGGCCCTGTTTCCGGGACACTTACAGTTGGTCAACCATTGCACATAAAACATAAATTTATAGATATTTTACATAAACATTCGCAGCGGAAACATTCAAAAATGGCATTTCATTTCATCATAAAAACTTTTGCAAAATAATGCATTGTTTGTCGGTTACAAAATTACATTTGTTGTATTACATCATAAAAGCTTTATATAAATCGATTCCATCCAAAACAGCTGAGTAGTTGCCTCGTGCTATCCTCAACAACATTACTTGCCAACTGGAAACACATAAAAGTCAGCGTTGCTGAGTGAGTTGTAGTTTTATAATAAATATACCTTAATTTCGTAAAACCATCCTTTCTCTTAAAATAATATTATACTTTACATTCGTTCGTGATCATACATCGTACGTACATACAGATAATATCATTATTATCTTCTTTAATCTTTCATGTCACATTCTTTACTTTTCCTTTCTGTCAACCATAAACCCTTCCCTTCTATTCATGGTACTAAACCCAGGCCCATTATAGACCTTCTATAATGGTGCATCGCACCTCGTGGTCACAGTACCTAGGGTAAAGTTTAGGTTTACTATGCAATACCTTTCTCTTCGTGGTTTTGGACGTAGGCCTGTCACAGACCTTCTATAATGGTGCATCGCACCTCGTGGTCATAGTACCTAAGGTATGAATGTAGATGTACCATTACCATTAGCAATACCTTTTTTTTCGTGGTTCTGGACCTAGGCCTCTCATAGACCTTCTATAACAGTGCATCACACCTCGTGGTCACAATACCTAAGGTATGCAACAATAGTTCTATGCAAATGGTCAATCACAAGGAAGGACCCCGATGTGCATGCCATGCTTACAAGACTATCTTTACTTTCATTACTTGTTAATGCATGCATTCTTACTTCATGTTCCTCTTTCATTATCTTTCATTTTACGTTACATAATACTTCGTTCATTCATTATCATAACACGTAAAGCCACAGGAAAGATAAACATACATCATCATAAGGAACATAAACATATCATTCATACATCATCATGCAAGGCATCATACATACATAATATACATCATGTATAACCATGCAAAATCATCATCATCATCATTATGCATATGCATCAATCACATATCATAACATGCCAACATACCATGTACGACCTTAAAAGTCGACTTACATAACCCTCGGGAATCTCCTAGGTCAAAGCCTACATTACCTCTTTTTCCCCAAAAAGTCAGAATTTTTCTAAGTCTTCATCCGCATTTCCTATAGTTCATCCACATTTGCTATAGTTCATCCACATTTCCTATAGTTCATCCGCATTTCCTATAGTTCATCCGCATTGGTCTTACTTCATCCGCATTTCCCAGACTTAGTCAAATGCTCATCCGCATTGACATACCTCATCCACATTTCATATACTTAGTAAAATGCTCATCCGCATTGACCCCATCCGCATTAACTCTTTATCCATATTTACTTACTCTGCAGTTAATACTCATCCGGATTTCCCTTTACCTAGCCCATATTCATCCGCATTTCTCAAACTTAGTCAAATGCTCATCCGCATTGACTTCATCGCATTGACTTTCATATGCATTTGTCATACTTAGTCAATGCTTATCCACATTGACTTACTTTGCTCATCCGCATTAACCTTTCCATCCGCATTGACCTTTCAACACTTTTACAGATTCTAAAACTTAACATATGAGCTTTAAACATCAGATTTAAATCTTAAATCATCATTCATCATGTTCTAAGCTTAAATCATACATCCTAAGTCTTAGAAACATCATCAAGCATGAACATAGTCACACATCATAACATAGCGTCATCATACACATTCAAACATACGGGTCCGAAACCCAGCTTAATAAAACATACATTCATGCATTTCCAGCCCTAAACTCAGTTAAAACAGGTAAAAGAGGGGTCCTAGAACTCACATTTGAAGCTCTTGAGTATGGCTTCTTCTAAACTTGTTTGCAAATTGAATTCAACCTCCTAGAAACCCACTAAAAACATACCCGAACGCATACAAACGCACATAAGCATAAACCCGAGGATATGACCAGTTAAGAACACCATAAAAGCATGAATTATTACCTTGAATTTGAATTCTTTCTTCTTGTTCTTCTTCAAAGCCGAGAATTTACTGCTCCCAGCTACTCTCTCTCTCTAAAACCTGAAAATCAGTGGTGTATGTGACATATGGGCGGCCATACCACCTTTTACACCCACTTTTTAAATTTTTTGTCCTTTTGGATACTTTTTACCCCTAGACTTGGGTTTTATGTCTTTTCCTTCTTTTCTTTCACTTTATTCATTCTTTTCTTGACTTTAAAATCATCGGGTGTTACAATTCTTTTATCTTTATCTTTCACTGTCTATGTGGACCAATGAGCAATACCCTAAACTATGTGTGCGGGGGAAATGGTGCTGGGCCCTCTGTTCCCACAAGGGGCTCTACATACTATATACAAGGCTGGCCCAGACACCTAGGGTACGCTGCAAAGGTCCGCCAATCTCAATTGACTGCCCCCTGTGCATTTGACGGTAGCTAACCCGCATCACAGTTGAGCTAACGACCTCATGATCGTGTACCTCCTATAAGCTTGCAAGACTTGTTAACGTTTTAAATTAGGTTTCACTTCTCTTCTTTATTGCTCTTTCACTTTATTATTAGTAATAATACTTTACGTTATGATAATAAGCACACAACGTAAATTCACATAATAATAATAATAATAATGACAATAATAATAATAATATGGAACAATCATAAAACAATCATAATCATGCATGAATCCCAACATTTATAAACCCTAGTCAAACCTTGGTCAAAACCCTAAAAGCACATACTCCCAAAAATTCTGTAATAAATTCTAAGTGTTAGGCGCACCAGCACTATTTGGGTGCATGGGACCTGTTTGGGCATTTCATCACTATGCGGGCGCATCGGCCAATACTTATCTATTTCAACACTTAGGCGCATGAGCTATTTCAAACGCATGGACATTATTCGGGCGTATGGTCCATTCGGACGCATGGACACATAGACGCACGGGCTATTCGGGCGTATGGAAACTTAGGCACATAGGGTTATTCAGATGCATAGCACTATTAGGGCACATGACCCTACACTTAGTTGTCCAACTAATATTCTAGGAGCATGAGGGCACTGTTTAGGCGCATGAGATACACTTAATCATTTCTAAGGCATTTCCAGGCGCATGGGCCTTATTTAGGCGCATGAACCTTCTGTTCAACATGTTTTTAGGATAATTTTGAATCCAAACATCAAGCCTATTTGTTCTAAGCTTACCAAGGCTATTCTAAGCATGGACAACCTATAAGCATCTAAGAATCATCATCAAACATGCACAAAACATACGGGTATACATACATAAACATTTGAAAATCGTTTTAATACATTTTCAGCCCCAAGAAGAATTTAACATAAGTAAAACCGGGGTCTATAAACTCACCTGGTGCAACTTTGGGTGTATCTTCTTTCTAACCCATATGCAAATGAGTTCAAACACCTAGAACACACCAAATACACACACACGAACACACACACAAACATATAAGCACATAAGCATATAACCGAGACAAAACCCATCATAACACTTAAAAACCTCGAATTCTTACCTTGAGTTTAGCCTCTTCTTCTTCTTCTTCAAACCGAAGGTTTCTGCTCTCTCTCTCTCTCTCAAGAACCGATTGAAAAGGTGAAAAGTAACATGGTGTGGGCGGCCATGTTGCTTTTGTACCAACCTTTTATTCTTTTTGTCCTTTGACACCTTTAACCCCTCAACTTGGGATAAATTGCATTTGCTACCTTTATTCTTCATTTCTTATTCTTCTTTTAAAGAATAACTGGGTGTTACAAGTATCATAATTTATATAATTTTTCCATAACATAGGTCAGCCTTTTTCTATTTCTTCTTATTTTCTAATTATAGAATGTTCTAAATTATAAAACTCAGTCATATCTATTAATTACATCATGAAATTTATTCATAAATTCCTATAAAATATAAGGTCCATCATATAATTTGTCCAAAAATTTTTCACGTCGAGAATGAGAGAACTACAATGCAAACATTTGCCTATACTTGTGTTTTCTATCTCAAATTGTCCCTAAAAACATTACTGAAGCATTACAGTACAATAATTGGATTGAAGCTATGCAAGAAGAGTTGCTACAATTCCGTAAAGAAGAAGTTTGGACGCTTATGGATTTGCCTGAAGGAGAGAATGCCATTGGCATAAAATGGTTATTCAGAAACAAATCAGATGATAGAGGAATAGTTATTTGCAACAAAGCAAGATTAGTAGCACAAGGTTACACCCAAGAGGAAGGAATTGATTATGATAAAGCGTTTGCTCCAGTTGCAAGACTTGAAGCAATTCATGTCTTCCTGGCATACGTTTCTTATATAAAATTCAAGGCATACCAATGGAAGTTAAGGGTGCATTTTTGTATGGACCAATCACCGATGATGTGTATGTCAAGCAACCTCAAGGTTTTGAAGATGTTGAATTCCCTCATCATGTGCACAGTTAAGCAAGCTCTATATGGTATACATCAAGCTCCAAGAATCTAGTATGAGATATTGTCCCAGCATTTGATTAAACATGGATACACAAGAGGAAGAGTGATCCAACTTTATTTATAAGAATGATGCAAATGATCTCTTATGTGTGCAAGTGTATGTGGATGATATCATATTTGGATCCACTAGTCAAAAACTGTGCTCAAATTTAAAAAGATTTTGAAATCGCATTTCCAGATAAGTTCTATAGGAGAAATCAATTTTGTTTCTTGGATTGCAAGTAAAACAATCTGCAGATGGAATTTTTATCAATCAAGAAAATTTTGTTGATAATCTATTAAAGAATTTCAAACTGAAGATTGTCAATCTATCAGAACTCCAACTGATATCAATACCAAGACTGATCCCGATCCGAAAGGAAATTTTATCAACCAAACATTATACAGATCTATGATTGGATCTTTGATGTATCTCATTACAACTAGACCTAACATAATGTATGTTGCTTGTGTATGTTCCAGGTATCAAACAAACCCGAAGGAATCTCACCTAATTGCAGTCAAACATATATTCAGATATCTTAAAGGAAAACCGGCTCTAGGGTTATGGTATCCTTATGAAGGAAACTTCGAGTTACATGGATATACAAACATTGATTATGGGGGATGTAGTCAAGATAGAAAATCTACTACGGGTGGTTGTTAGTTTTTAGGTCCCCGATTAGTTTCGTGGCAATGTAAGAAACAAAAAATGTCTCAGCCTCAACTACGGAAGCTGAGTACATAGCTGCATCAGCAGGATGTTCTTAAATCCTTTGGTTGCAAAACCAACTGTTGGATTACAGGTTCAATTTTCTTAAAACACCTATTTACATTGATTACACAACTGCTATGTTTATAAAAGCTAATCATGTCCACCATTAAAAAACAAAGCATATCAAGATTCGATATCATTTTCTGCTTTATTTTGATTTTTGCATTATTTTCTGTGGCAGACATGTTGATAATGACTGGTTTTTTTCAAATTTGCAACTTATATAAACCTCTAAGTTTGTGAACTTAAAAGTTCAAGGGGAGTAAAGATTGAAAAAGAGAAAATCAAAATAAATGTTGGATGAAGAGGATAAAACTAAAATATTCAAGCATGTGTGTGTTTGATTTTTTTAAAAATGAACATGAAAAGATTTTGAATTATTTTAAAATTTTAAAAAGCTTCTTGCAAATTTTCAAATAAAATAATTGAGATTGTTTGAATTTATAAAATTTTTGACACTAAAATGACGGGAAATTTATTTAATATTCAAAATGAAAGGGAGAAAGGGCAGAACTTCGGATCTTGAAGAAACAAGGAGAAGGAGTAGATTTTAGTGGGTTTTTTGTGTTGAAGCTTGAAGCAAATGGGTTTGTGGGAAGTTCTACCTGAAGAGGTTGTTAAGGTGAGTTATAGGACCCCTATTTTACATGTTTTTGACTGATTTTAGGACTGGAATGCATATGGAACTATTTTGTTGTATGTGTGTGTGTGATTGGGTGGAGTTTGAGTTTGGGTATGTGATGTTTGAAGGTCATGCGACCGAAGGTCATGCGACTGGAGGTTATGCGACCGAAGATGATGTGACTCGAGGCCATACGACTGAAAGTCAAGCGACTGAAGGTCATGCGTCTGGAAGTCATGCGACTGAAGTTTATGCGCCTGGAAGTCATGCGACTGAAGGTCATGCGCCTGAAAGTCATGCGACTATACGCCCATAATGCCCATGCGTGTGGAAGCTCTCCATACGCCTAAGTGTTCATACTCCCAAATAGGGCTCATGCGCCTGAGAGGACTTAGAATGTTTTCTGCTTTTCTGGGGAAAAGTGATATGTAGGCTTTGACTGAGGATGTTCCCGGGGATTAAGTAAGTTGACTTTTAAGGCCATAGATGATATGATGGGTGATTTATGATTGATGCATGATGGTATGTATGATGTATGTTATGTATGTATGATGTGCCTTGTATGGTGATATTGTATGTTCATGGTTATGTTCCTTATTTTGTATGATTATTTTCCTGTGGCTTTGTGTTGAATGTTAATGAATGAAATGATAAAGTATTATGTAACGTAAAGTGGAAGATAATAAAAAGAGGAATGTAATGAAAGAATGCATGCATTAATGAATGAATGAAAGTAAGAAAGGCTTGTAGGAATATGTATGGAGGTTCACACCCAATGAAGGGTGTTAGCTCAACTGTGTGCGGGTTAGTTACCCCAAAAGGATGCACACTGGAAGGCTCGTAAGCATATGTATGGAGGTTCACACCCGATGAAGGGTGTTAGCTCAACTGTGTGCGGGTTAGCTCAACGGTATTTTGTAATGAATGTTGTATTATTTTGCAAAAGCGTTTATTTTAATGAAATGAAATGTTTGTTTTAATGATTCCGCTGCAACGCTTTATTGAGGTTAATGACTTTATATGTTTTAAGTGCAATGACGAACCAGCTGTAAGCGTCCCGGGAACGGGGCCTTACAAGTTGGTATCAGAGCCAATGTTTAAGTGAAAGAGTAAATTTTCAAAATAAACCTTAACTTAAATTGAAAATGGGACCGGAAGGGGAAGGGATGCCAGTTTGAGTAGTTGCGTGCCATCAAGTATTTTCTTATGGTTAATCGGTATTACGTGCGCATGTTATGTGGTTTATGTGATGTTTGTAGATTTTGATACTGATGTTGTCAGAATAGGTAATGCTTGGGGTATGAAGAGTAAGTAAGTGGCTAATCATAACTGGCCACTGTAATTAGGGACTTACTATATTTGCATAAACTAAGATGTTCCCTTGAATGACCGTGTTGGTGTTTGAATCTTTCAGTGTGTGTGTGGATGGCCGGTGGTATATCATCTAAAGCTTTGTGGGGTGGAGGTCGTGGTGGATGTGGTGCTGAACCGCAACCCAAAAGAGGAAGGCCTAGAGTCGAAAAGGTGGTTCATGAAGAACCCGAGACCCCTCATCTAGGTAAGTCTGCCAGGACTTCTGAGATGATAGAAGTGACATGGAATTAGAAGGTCACAAGTTTCCTGTTAGACCATTCGTGATGACCTTAGGCGGGTTTAACGTAGTCCTGGGAATGGATTGGTTGGCGGACTACGAGGCGAATATTGTGTGTCGCAAAAAGATGATTCGTTTGACAGCGCCTGACGGGAGTTTGGTAAAGGTTTATGGTGATCGAGTCACTACGATTCCGAATATAATTTCGATGGTGGTGGCGGGAAGGTGATGAGGCGTGGATGTAGCGTCTACTTGGCCTATGTAAAGGATGCGGATACACTAACACCACAACAGTCCGATGTACCAGTTGTGTGTGACTTTCCAGATGTATTTCCCGAAGACTTACCAGGAGTGTCACCTGACCGTGAGATCGAGTTTCAGATTGATTTGATACCAGGAGTGTCTCTAGCGATGTGGCCAGGCTTGCCACACCTGAAGCATACATTCATCCCCATCCTGCACTCACCGGTATGCTCTCATCCACATTTGCCACACCTTCTCAGCCCTGATCTTGACAACACCCCACGATCGTCCACCTTCACCTTCTTGTTGTTTGGAGTAAAACCACCATGTCCAAACCTTTTCCCATTCCAGTTCTTACCATCCCCACTCGTCTTCTTTGCCTGCACCACGGTCTCCCCTCGCCCATCATACAGCCTGCCCGCCAAATCCACCACCGATCGAAAGGTACCTGGCTGAGCAGCAATCAGGTGCCTGCGAATGTCAGCCGCTAGTCCTTGGATGTACCTCTTGATCTTCTTTGATACCGGTGTCACCTGATCCGGCACCAGCCTCGCCATCTTATTAAATTTGGTGGTGTACTGCTGGTGGGTCATGGTTCCCGCTTCATGTTGCAAGAACTCCCTCTCAACCTTGTCCATCTCCTGGTGAGGACAGAACTCCTCAATAACCAACTTATTAAACTCCTCCCATCGCATCTTCCAGATGGCTCTGGCGCCCTCAGCTTGGACAACATTGTCCCACCAACACAGCGCTAAATCAACGAACGAGTGAGTTACGAACTTCACCTTTTGGCCTTCGCGACACACTAATTTTCAAGACGGCTTCCATCTCCCTCACCCAGCGGTGAGCGGTAGTAGCATTCCCATTGACATCGAAGGTCGGGGGCTTACACCTTTGGAACGCCCCATAACTGCTACCCCCACTACATCATCCTCCTCTTCATCAGACAACACAGCCTCAGGCTCTGGTTGTTCCTCCTCCCTTCTGCTTCCCTTGCCCGTTGATCCCTTTCTATTCTCCTTCTCCATCCTCTCCTCGCCTCTCACAACCCTGATGACTTCAGTCATTACAGACGGTAAGACTGTCTGCATGACCTGGTGTACCTCATCAGCAATCGCCTCCCTAGCTGAGGCATTCAAGCTAGCATTTTCATTTTCTTCGCTCCGACCATGGACCTCAGGGTTCTCATGGGTCGTCTCAGGAGTCTTAGCACTTCTCCTGGTCACACGCGGACGGCCTCTGCCTCTAGGAGCCTTGGAAGATTTTTGTCCAACCATTCTCTAACACGCTATAAGATTCAAACACTAACACGGTCATTCAAGGTAACACTTAGTTCATGTCAAGTATAGTAAGTCCTTAATTACAGTGGCCAGTTGTGATTAGCCACTTACTTTACTCTTCATACCCCAAGCATTTCCTATCCTGACTTAATCAGTATCTAATCTACTATGAGCACATAAATCGCATAGCATGGGCATATAATACCAGTTATCATTAAGAAAAGACATACCTGATGGCATGTAGCTACTCGGGCTGACATCCCTTCATTTGTCCCATTTTCAGTTTAGGTTTTAAAAATTTTTGTTGGAGCATATATAGTCATATATAGTGTGTCCGTCGCTTGTCGAATAGTCTAGGCTTAATGTAATACACCTGATATGTTGTAAACAGCATGAAACTGGGTCATTCGCAGGAGCATATGCGAATGAGACTCAGTCGTTTGATTGAGCCATGCTAGTGCACCAGTCGTGCGACTGAGAGATGCGATTGGGACATTCGTAAGACTGAACCATAAGTATGGTCCAGTCGTACGATTGAACCATACGCATGGTCCAGTCGTACGATTGAACCATACGCATGGTCCAGTCGTACGATTGAACCATACGCATGGTCCAGTCGTACGATTGAACCATACGCATGGTCCAGTCGTACGATTGAACCATACGCATGGTCCAGTCGTACGATTGAACCATACGCATGGTCCAGTCGTACGATTGAACCATACGCATGGTCCAATTGCACGAATGGGTCCAGTCGCATCTAATATGGGCCGAGGCCTATATATACCAGTTTCAATTTGTAGAGGGATAAGGAATGAGAGAGGAAGTCTGCCCGGAGCCTAGGGCTTCCGGATGAGAGGGGAGATCATGCTCGATCTTTCCCTTACCAAGAGTCTTGATTCTTATGTTGTAATGATCTTGTAATCGTTAGGATTTATCAATGAAACCATTCAATTATAGTTCGTATTATTGATTGTCTCTTGGTTTTTGCTGTTGTTTATCCTTCCATCAAGAACATGCTCGGATGTTCACCGATCCAGCCGACTTCACAATTGGTATCAGAGCCGGTTACTACTTGAATGATCTAACAATCATTCTAGCAACCCGAGCTCTTGATTTCTGGATCAAATTACAGATCTTGCGTTAAATCCACTTCGTGTTCTTCACGTTTTGCTCAGATCTTGTTACGTGTGGTGTTTCTATGTTAAAATTGAACTTGAAACCACCGTCTGATCACCCTTTCAAATCTGATGATGCCTACTTTGTTTCGGTTCATGTTAAATTCGTCAGATTAGGGTTTTGGGCAGCCCTGGCAGCTGCAGATCTGAAAATCTGCGTGCAGACCCGTTCATGCGACTGGGACATACGAATGGACCATTCATGCGACTGGACCAGTCTTATGTTCAATCATACGACTGGACCAGTCGTATGTTCAATCGCACGAATGAGCCATCCGCATTTGTTCCAGACCAAAAAAAAGAGTCTGGAACTACTTCTTGCACAGATTTGAGGATGAGCAAAGCATATTCACCCTGAGGTTCTTTTGTCAAATAAATTCGATGAATACCCCATTATCCGTCAGACTTCCAAAATAGGTGAATGTAGTTGGAACACGAAAAAGAGATGAGAAGATGTCAGCAGTCGGTGATGATTTTGTGGGGGTAGTCAGGAGCATCTAACTACTTATGGGCCAATCAAGTTATATTTAACCGCACAAAGAGGATTCTCATTCTTAGGGGGAATCCATGTATCGAGAAAGTGAAGACGCAATCAGAAAGTGATGATGTAAGCAGGTTTCTGATGATGAATCTACATGCATGCTGATTTGTTTGATATTGTTAGCTGTGGATTGGAACCTTCAACCTTTTGCCCAATACACCGTGTGAAGACGCTAGGAGAGCACAATGTCTATATATTGGGATATGCTGAATGTGAGGGGGAATTTGTACAGGTGTTGATGTTAATCAGGTTAGCCTGTGTGAAGATTGAAGCAATGGAAAACTGTTCATGTCATTATCTGGAAAAATCAGTCATATGAGGAATCTTGCTGCGATGATGGTGTTCTGCAAAGTAAACGAAAGCTATTGTGCCTAAATTCATTTTCAGGGATATTGTAGCAACCTGACGGATCGGCAACGTTGGCTAATATGGTTTTCGTTTGATTCTATTGGCAACCAAAGCAAAGATTGACTGAAGATTGTAAGAGGTGTTATCTACTATTCGCAAGCAACGTCCAAGGGGGAATTTGTTGGAGCATATATTGTCATATATAGTGTGTCCGTCGCTTGTCGAATAGTCTAGGCAAAATTTAATACACCTGATATGTTGTAAACACATGAAACTTGGTCATTCGTAGGAGCATATACAAATGAGACTCAGTCGTACGACTGAGCCATGCTAATGGACCAGTCGTGCGACTGAGAGATACGATTGGGGCATTCGTAAGACTGAACCATAAGAATGGTCTAGTCATACGATTGAACCATACGCATGGTCCAGTCGTACGATTGAACCATACGCATGGTCCAATTGCACGAATGGGCCCAGTCATATCTAATATGGGCCGAGGCCTATATATACCAGTCTCAATGTGTAGAGAGATTAAGGATTTTGAGAGGAAGTCTGCCCGGAGCCTAGGGCTGCCGGATGAGAGGGGAGATCATACTCGATCTTCCCCTTGCCAAGAGTCTTGATTCTTATGTTGTAAAGAGCTTGTAATCGTTAGGTTTTATCAATGAAACCATTCAATTATAGTTCGTATTATTGTTTGACTTTTGGTTTTGTTGTTTATCCTTCCGTCAAGAACATGCTCGGATGTTTATCGATCCAGCCGACTTCACAATTGGTATCAGAGCCGGTTCCTGCTTGAATGATCTAACAATCATTCTAGTAACCCGAGCTCTTGATTTCTAGATTAAATTACAAATCTTGACGTTAGATCCACTTCATCTTCTTCGCGTTTTGCTCAGATTTGGTTACATGTGTAGTTTCTATGTTAAAATCGAACTCGAAACCACATTCCAATCACCCCTGCGAATCTTATGATGTCTATGTTGGTTCGTTTCATGTAAAATTCGTAAGATTAGGGTTTTGGGCAGCCCTGGTGGCTGCAGATCTAAAAATCTGCGTGCAGACCCGTTCATGCGACTGTGCCATGCGAATGGACCATTCGTATGACTGGACCAGTCGTATGTTCAGTCGTGCGACTGGACCAGTCGTATGTTCAATCGCACGAATGAGCTATCCGCATTGACTCATCCGCATTTGTTCTAGACCAAAAAAAAGAGTTTGGAACAGCTTCTTGCACATATTTAAGGATAAGCAAACCATATTCACCCTGAGGTTCTTTTGTCAAATAAGTTCGATGCATACCCCATTATTCGTCGGACTTCCAGAATAGGTGAATGTAGTTGGAACACGAAAGAGAGGAGAGAAGATGTCAGCAATTGGTGCTGATTTTATAGGGTAGTGAGGAGCATCTGACTACTTATGGGTCTATCAAGTTATATTTATCTGCACAGAGAGGATTCTCATTCTTAGGGGGAATTCATGTATAGAGAAATTGAAGACGCAATTAGAAAGTGATGATGTGAGCAGGTTTCTGATGATGAATCTACGTGCATGCTGATTTCTTTGATGATGAATCTACGTGCATGCTGATTTCTTTAAGTAAAATATGGATGTAGAATCTACTGTGAATGCTCTTATATTATTACTTTTCTTAACTTATCACATATAACCCATTGTTACACCAATTATATGTCCTTATACCTCCTTATATTTCGTAACTATTGCATAAATATGTCGGAACACCTGTTATGAAATACTATTACGACACAACAACCATTTAATTTGTGTTTTTTGTACCACATTAATACAACTTGTTGCTATGAACTTTTATGTTGCTTTTACTAATAGTGTTCTTGTAACATATACGCTGAGTTTCTAACATATATGTTTCCATAGATACTCACCTCTGGTCACAATCATTGTTGGTATCACATTATTTAGTACGTTAATGGTCCTTGCTTTAAGCCCATTGAACGGGTTTATGGGTGATCTTCATATGGTTCTTCCTTCATATAATATTCAATCGTTATACACGCTTTGGTGCGTCAAAATAAAAGTTTATGTAGAATTTGTACATGTTGTGACTAATAAAGCGTATGAAGCTCATTTAAATGCGCATAATTTGTTCTAGTGGATCAAAACAACGAGTGTAAGACCTTTAGATCATGTAATAATAGCAGCACTTCATGCAAGATGTAGTTTTGTATGAAAAACAGAACCATATATGTAAACCATAAAATATCAATCCTTAATATGTTGTAGGATTAGTTCAAATAAAGATTTTGAAGCCTAATAATTCTAAAAAGCATCTTTGGGTTGACACGTTTAATTTCTTTTATTATTTTTTAAAATGATGACATTTTGGTAATCAAACATAAATTGCTACGTCAAATATTTTTCAGATGGTTATTTCTAATGTAAGTTAAGTAATTATATTATATGTATTTATCTGGCTTCTTAAGTATAAGATAAATTTCTTTTATTTTGTTATTTTGTTTTATATATAAAAAGGGCACAACATTATTTCACCAAATACTTTTATAGAACCTTTAACTTCTGAAAAATACAATGATGTTTGAGATAACACAGTTTTAAGCCTAATAAACATAATGATGTTTTGAAAAAAAATGAGTTAAAAAACATAATTCGTTATTTTATACTAGTTAGTAACAAAAATCTATTAATTAAAAAATAATATTTTGAGATAAAATATGATTAGCGTTACGTATAAGCAAAATTATAAGTAATAAAACAATGATATATTTTTTTTACTTTGGTTTTTAAACTTTTATTGTGTTTAAAGACGAATAAATTCCAAAACAAATCATATTTTAATTATTTTGGTTTATTAAAATTTTATTTTTCGGAAATACAAATTTTATGTTTCGTATTAAAAAAACCTTGACGTTTTAGAAAAAAATATTTTATAAAAATTTGTCTCTTTATATATAATATTATAAAATGTCTTTCTTATTTTTTTATTTAACTATACTTAATCTATAAATAAATAAATAATATCATTAGTAGTTAATATAATTATTTTATATGAAAGAAAAGAGGAAAAACTATAATTATGAGGTTTATAATTATGCTAAATGCCTATCTAACTATTGATTTTTATGGTATAATTTTTTGGTAAAATATTTAAAAAAAAATAATATCGTACACATTTATAAGCGTCTAAAAATATGTTAGAACTTGAAAAAAATCAACAACAATGGTCTTGACTAAAATATTTTCACAAACTTTCTTCTTGCAATTTGAATGCAACTATTGATTAGAAAATTTAATGGTTAAGATTACGTTTAGGGTTTTTAGTCTAAATTTCTTTTTCAGTATAACTAAACTATATGTTTGTAATGTGTTTGAGAGTGATTAACGGGTGGCTATCATTTAGCTTTCGGCTTTCTCTTATTTAGACTCAAAATTAAATTTTCCAAATAACGCTGCTTATTCTTTAACATGCAATTATTCAGACTTAGAATTAAAATTTTCCTCTTGTCAATTGTGTCAACATCATCTCCCAAGAAAGACGAATCTAACTATCTAACCATATCTAGAGACCCCAGATTAGATATATATATTTCAATTGATTATATAACATAGTTAATTACCATAAATGAAGAAATTAGTAGCTTACAGATAAACACTCTACCTAATAATCTTATCAGTGTTTAAAACTCATATAAAACAAGTGAAAACATTTGATTCGTAGAAGCAGAATATTTAACTACAGTTGACATTCCACCAACTAACCCATGTGCCACTACACACACAACTAACATATGTGGGGTTGAGTTATAATAGAAAAGTCATTTAGAAGCGGAGTGAATAAGCTTCATTTGATTTTAAAAGATTAAATTTTATTTATGACAAGTTGGTAAATAATTATTAGTATAACTTAGAGTAAAGTAGATGGAAATGTGGGCTATCATTATAAAAAAGAGTTATTTGTGCGATTAACATTTAAAAGAAAGGACACTTATAATAAACACAATAAGAAAGAGAGCTTACGGCGACGACAAAAACTAAGGTTTTGCCTACGACAAGTCGTTTCTATGTTGTGGCCATAGATTAAGGGTAGTAGATCTAGAATGTCGTTAGGATAGATGTCGTCGGTATATATAGGGTCCTTTGTAGCGACACGGTATCGTCGCTATATTGTTTTTCTAACTGTGCCGATTAATAATTTAATACAATATGAATATGGCTAAATTATTTTAAAAATACACTACTAATATGGCTAAATTATTTTAAAAATACACTACCTTTGTTTTGGAAGTACTTGTTTCACATTGTGATACATTGCCTTAGCAATTTGAAGGTTATCATGGATAGTATGAGTGTTGTTTTTAGATGACTGCTTGTATAACTTGTTGATGATCTTCCATACAACATATCCAAGCCAATTTTTTCTGAGATTCAAAAGAATGTCCTAGTTGTTACGGGAAAGAAGTTTACCATGTATTCTAGATTTCTACAGATGATAGTGAATGTTGCTCATCCTGAGCTAGCGGTATCTAATTCATCTACCTATGCTATAATGGTGATGAAGAAAGATATTTCACTTATCTTATAGGAGCTCGTGGGAATGCTTGGGATGGATCCTATTTTTCTAAGCTTTGAATGTGTGTTGAAGGATTCCAAGCTGAGGCACGATCACAAGAGGCAGAGACTCTCCACGTTCATAGAGATGATACAACTGGTACATCTACTAATGCTGCACAAGAAGCACCTGAAGGTTCTCAGGGTGCTAATAGATCTGATATAGATAAGGTGAACACTTGGTCCACTGAAAGTGGTAGTGAGACCAATAGTGATGAGATTGGTAATGTACCTTATGTGTTGCAAGAACGTCCTAGAGTGCAAGAAACTCCTGCCAAACGCACTATTAAGGAACGTGATGCTGATTTTGGTCCTGAAGATGTTCCTATTACTACTCGCAGAAGGAGGAAAAGAATGGCCAGGAGGGCTAAAGATAGTCCACGTGGAAGGGGTAGAGGACGAGGAGTGTTAAAAAAAGCATCGGACCTCAATGACCACTATGTTGACTTATTATGTTCATATTTCTGATATTCCAATCACAAACAGTGACCCTTCTACACCCATGATTGTTACAGAGTCAACAATTGTAACATCATCATCTATGCCAACTACTAATGATATTTTAAGGACACCACCAAGGAGAAAACTCATGATGATCTATAAGGTGATGTTGATTATGTTAACACTTTCTTGAGTCACGACTACAACCAGAGTCTACATCATTATCACCCACCAAGGTTACATTAGAGTAGAGAGATAGTGTAATAGAGAAGAGATGTTAGAAAAGACTTAGATTATTGATGATTTGTATCGGAGTATGCTAGAAAAATATGAGAGAATTAAGAGTTTGGAGAGTCAGTAGTAGTTTAAAAAATGTTCAGTTACATGTAGATTGTGGAACAAAACCTATGAGATCTCACTTCCCGTGTGTATTCTTCATTCACTAAGCAACATACCATAAAGGTTGGAGAATCTAGTAGATAGCAATTGACTGGTCCTAAACCTAATGATGATCCTATCACTAATACAGATCATGTTGTTGATCCTGATGATGCAGAAAGGGCAACAAACACTGCTGATGTTGATCAAGAGTCTTTATCTGATGTTCCTATCCAGGCTACTAAGGATCAACCTGTAGTGTTCACTAGAGAGGTGTTTGTGGAGCCTGAGCGTGTTATGCCCATTCCTAATCCAGTTGATGATGATGATGATGATTTGGATATGGTATATTTTAGTTGTGATGAAGAGGCTAATGTGGATGATGATGATGATGAGAATGATGATGGTGATGAGGGAATGATGATAAAAAGGATGATGATGATGATGATCAAGGGGTAATATGGGTGCTACTACTAGTACTTCTGGATCATCGGGTATTGTAAATGTCTTCAGACCAAGTCCTGATGATACTATTGATACACATCGATAGATCATGCCATCGAAGCTGCTTATGAGAAGGAGTTTTACTCTTTCCAGCAAAGATTTATTATTGAGGAAAAAGACGAAGATATTGGTTCATTTGATGATTTAGAAAAGACTACTACACAGATGTATTCGGAAATAGTTTTCAGGACTTATTTTCTAATATCTTGGTTGAAAAGGGAGATATAATTGGAGAGACAAGTGTTGGAAAAATGACTGATAGGACATCAGATCAAACTGATCAAACTGCTCTAACTGTTATACTTCAGGTCGGTAATCTTACTATTGAAGTTCATCAACCGCCAGCTTATAAACACACGCTGAGACATTCCAAACCTTTCACAAGGTACGAAAACTCAGAACCTACTCTTAGTTGGGCGTATGATGCTGAAAAAAAGTTGTATGTGATTAGAGATGAGCAGGGGCAATAGAGTATTATCAGGACAAACACGACTTCATACACTCAGAACATCAGATTTATATGGTCGTGTTCCATTCATTAACCCAAGTAACTAAGGAAAAGGTTATTAGATCAGGAACATGATACAGAGGCACAACAAAACCAACTTTAAGGACTTGAAAACAACCAAATCTAAAGCCATTGAAGATAAACCCGGATTGATCCTAACACAAACAAGCCAATGAACATAAGGGTTCATAAGCATCTGTGGTATGTAAGAAAGATCCCTATACACACTCCAGTGCCAGTTAATAGCTTATCTAATCTTATGTGGTGGAGTTGTAAAAAGGAGACGGGACACGCGTTAATATACTATGTTGACAAAGATTATCGTATCATCAACCCTGTGGATCTACTCAAATTGGAGTGGATGATTTGATGAGGTTGTAGGCTTTTTTGATTTTAGCTGATGAATCAGTTCATTTTGTAGCAGCACAGTTTGGTTGGTTGATCACGAAGGCCCTGGATAACAAAATGTAACCATCGCTTACCACTATCACCAGCACTCCGCCACCATCATTCACCCCTTGTAAACCACTTGCAAAATCATAAACATCGCTCACCACAATCACCAGTGGCAGAGCTTAACCAACTTTGTATGGGGGCGGGGGCGAAATTATTTTTTTCAGGGGGGGCAAACTCGATATTTATATAAAAATTTACACCACCCGGCCAAAAGTTTACACTATCGGGCTAAAATTTTACACTACGAACGAAAAAATAGGAGGGGGCGCCCTCCCCCCGGCCCCTTAATAGCTTCGCCCCTGAACAATCACCATCACTTGCCATAATCATCCACCCCCCTGCAAACTTGACCTGTAAAATCAGCAACATTGCACGCCACCCATATAAATCGTAAACTTCGCTCGCCACCATCACCATTGCTTGCAACCATCATTCACCCCCTACAAAATAGACATGCAAAACCATAACCATAGCTCACCGCCATTGTTTCAGTGAACAACCAACGAAGCATAATGAAGACCCTAATCACTTTGATTTTTGTAACAGGGACAATGATAGGGTTATACAGATAGTGACCAAGGCTTCGATTATGGGATATGCAACTGGTTTGCAGCATCATCCATTTGAAAACCAATGTATGATGCATCAGTTAAAATCCAACATCTTGCAATTTAACTATTATAAAAGGATACATGCATTTGATGTGGCTTACTGAAATAAACACTTCCATTCCGCATTAACTTTTTTCATTGCATCATGAGCATTTTTCTAGTAGACAATAACTGCATCTTAAACACCACTTTCATCTTTTCAATTAATACAAATAACCATACACAGAAACAAATCATCGATACATTTGATTCAAGTCCAGAAACAGAAAATTTCATAGAACGTTTAATCGGACATTTTATGGGTGCTCTAGAGATAAACGAATAACCGCATCAGAGATCGGATGAC
This sequence comes from Flaveria trinervia, assembly GCA_025506515.1. Lineage (NCBI taxonomy): Eukaryota > Viridiplantae > Streptophyta > Magnoliopsida > Asterales > Asteraceae > Flaveria > Flaveria trinervia. Next base: position 23,759,561 of record CM046448.1, read on the forward strand.
CACAATTGAGTATTAACAATCTCCATCAAACCATGAAAACAAAAATCTAGAATCAAAACATAATTGACCATAATATAAAAACACACACATGCATACACACATAGTATTATATAGCTAGACAAATATATCCATTCATCAACGATCTTGATTCTAACTAAGTCCGGTTGTTACGATCTGCTTTTAATTCGTGTCCGTTTTGCCTCATGACGATTGCGAATTCAAAATTGATTTCATGATAAAACCATCAATTTCCATCATTGGGATTGTTCATATGAAGAACACATGTTATTTGATAAAGGGAAAATGGTTACAGGGATTTAAATATGTTGTTTGGATGATTAAGGCATCACTAATAGAACACATAGCCACCGCCTTAGTCGTTACAGGAAACCACCACCGTAGTTGCCGTTATTTGGTTTTTGATGTATATATGATAATCCGAGATTTTTCTCAAAGTAGTGTTGGTGAAAAAAGTATTTACTAAAATGGGTGATTTAAAAACATTTATCAAAATGGGTGTTTTTTTGATTATCTTATTATTTTTTGTTATAATTCTTTTAGCAATGATGCAAGATTATTATATGTTTACAATGGAAGTGAGAATTCATTACTTATGATGACAACGACTAAAAGACCTTAACGGAAATCGATGAATCGCTTACCCTCTATTTCTTCGCGGATGAATTACGAAACCTCCGATGATTTGGATATTTGCATCCGTCATCTTCTTCTTCCAATCGAACATCATATTAAGTTTACAACTAATTTCAAGGTTATTTAATCAAATCACAAAATATTTCTACTCCCCACTCAAATTTCATATTGTGAAAGAAATCAAATATGAAGATTTATTATGATCCAGTTTTATATGTTGGATGCAAATTAACATCTGAGTATCGTCGAGTAACTATTCATTGTACGTGGGTTCTCCCTTCAATTGCAACAGTATAATACACTGGCTAAGGAATTATAATAAGTTGATTGAATAAAAATAAATAGAAAAGAATTTAAAATAAAAGAATAATAAAAAACACCCATTTTGATATTTATTTTTTAAAACATCTATTTTGATCATTGTTTTTCCACCAACACTCCCTAATTAAAGATACATAAATAGTCCTTATAATATTGTCTTTTTATTGTTTGCATTTTATTATTTAGGGTAGTGTATTAGACAAAGTACCGGTGTTGGATTCACTCGAACCCGATTTACCTCTCCTAAACCCAAGTACGTACCCGAAACCCACATAACCAAGCTGAATGTTAACATATTGGGTGTCGAGTAGAATTTATAGCAATAAGACCCAAAGAACCTGACACGGATAACATAATACGCAAACAACTCGAATATTTAGTTTTCTTATTTTTCGTATCGTGATTACGCAATTAAAGTTTTTATTAATTTTTTATTGTAGATTCTATGTGTAATGTCAAAGTTATCTTCGCTAATATCTTAACTAATGATCATAAATCATAATTAAAAAAACAAATCACTAAAGTAGTTAAAACTTAATACATAAATCTTAATGAACTAATACAAAAAACGTATCCTTGTTTAGTTATGCTATATTTATTCTTACAAGAAAGGCAATACATATTATTTGACTTTTAGAAGTAAACTATTTTTAATAGTTGACATTCTGCTTAACCCATGTGGGTACGTTCATATGCAGCGCCTTGCTCATGTGCATTTAGACAAATTAGTAACACCCAACGACTATTGTCAACAAACAAATAAAAGGATAGTTATATGCACTTGAATATTGGTAGGAATAATCCTTAAGCGGATCAAACTCCAAGAACACAAGATGAGAGAAGAATAGTTGGGGCAATTTTTCTGATAACTTCTATTAATAAACCAAGACTCTTAAATAGATGATGCACCTATTCTACCAACGTAAACATGGAACATGAAATGCATGCAAATAGGAATAAAAAAGAACATGGAAATCATGGACTAAATGCTACTTGATCCTAAAGAAAAGGAAATACTGCTTGACTTATTCCAGTAGCCGTTTCGGAATGGCCACTTGCCTCTTGGGCCGGCCAGGTGCCTGTGGTGCTGGGCCTGGATCGATAGGCTGTTCATTGTAATTGGGCTGGAACGTATCAACTGCCTCCCTCTGAAAATTAACATTGCCCTCAATGTTGAATGAGGGAAAGCTTTGTTTAATGAGTTCTTCCTCCTCCCATGTAGCTTCTTCCATCGGATGAGACTTCCATTTCACCAGATTTTGACGTTGACCCAAATCACCCAGCTTAACATCATTAATAGATTCCGGAACCCATTCACTCTCATCTGATGTTCCAAAGTCATGTAGATTACCCGGTGGTAGCTGTTGGTCCCCGTAGCTTGGCTTTAGTAATGAAACGTGGAACACCGAATGTATTTTCGAACCTTCCGGTAGCTGCAATCGATAGGCAACCTTGCCGATCCTCTCAACAATCTTAAAAGGGCCATAGAAACGTCTTGCAAGCTTGTTGTTTGATCGCCTATTAACTGATTGTTGCCTGTATTTTTTAAGCTTCAAATAAACCATATCATTGACTTCAAATTCCTTTTCTAATCGTTTCTTGTTAGCCTGCTTGATCATCCTTTGCTTTGCCACCTCTATGGAGTGTTTAAGTGAGTCAATGATTTTTTCATGCTCGACCAAAGAAGAATCAATAGATGCAATCTTGTTAGAGCCAGCAACATAATCATGAATGGATGTGGCATCATGACCATACAATGCTTTGAATGGTGTCATGTTAATGGCTGAATGGAAACTTGTATTGTAGGAATATTCAGCAAGATAAAGGTACCTCAACCAGTGGGAAGGTTCATCCATGACAAAAGCTCGCAAATACGATTCAAGGCACCGATTCACCACCTCTGTTTGGCCATCCGTTTGGGGATGGTAGGCGCTTGAATGCAGCAGTTTTGTACCAATTTGCTTGAAAAGTTCCGTCCAAAAGTGGCTTACAAATACTGGATCACGATCTGAGACGATGGTCTTCGGTAAGCCATGCAAGCGGTAAACTTCCTTCATGAATATAGACGCTAATGTAATAGCGGTGTAGTGAGTAGGCAATGGAATGAAATGTGCGAATTTGGAAAGGCGATCAACAATGACCCACACAATAGTTTTCCCTTTTGATGATGGAAGGCCCGTAACGAAATCCATAGAAATATCAAACCAAGGAGCCTCCGGTGTTGGTAAGGGCTGCAACGTACCATATGGTTTATGGGTAGGATATTTTACAGCTTGGCATACGGGGCATTTTTTTTATAAAAGTAGCAACATCTTTTTTTATGCCAAGCCATGAAAAGGTAGATATAATTCTCTTGATTGTGGCGGTGATACCTGAATGCCCTCCTACAACCGTGGAGTGAAATTCTTCCAATAATTTTGTTCTCAAGGATGGTATCGGTGGAACCAATATTTTCCCGTTCACATACATGAGACCATCACGATAAACATGGTGAGGAAACGATGCTGGTTCTTCTTGTATCTTTGAAACTAACTGCTGACCCACATTGTGATCTCGAAAGAAGGCTCTGATCTCATCTAACCAACCTGCCGTTGGGTGCGAAACTGCTAACATCATTGGTTTGTCAACATGGCTAAGGGCGTCCGCCACAGTATTTTCTTTGCCCGTTTGAACTGCACTTCGAAATCATAGCCCATGAGTTTGGTCACCCACTTTTGTTGCTCGGGTGTTTGTATCGTTGGGTAAGTATGTGTTTTAAACTGTGGTGATCCGTATAAATACGGAAACGCCTACCCAGAAGATATTGCCGCCACTTTTTCACCGCCTCCATTATAGCATAAAGCTCTTTAGTGTAGGTAGACTGGTTCTGCATTGTTGCACATAATTTCTTGCTGAAAAAAGAAATTGGGCGGTTGTTTTGAGATAGAACTGCACCTATAGCATAGCCTGAAGCATCTGTTGTGACGTCAAAAGGCTGAGCAAAATTAGGTAATGCCAAAGTGACTAATTTTTCCATATTCAATTTGAGTTCTCCAAAGGCTGTTGTTGCGTCGTTCGACCACGTGAATTCCTTTTGTTTGAGTATATCCGTGAGTGGCGCTGCTATTTGTGCATATTGACGTACGAAACGTCGGTAATAGCCTGTGAGGCCTAAAAAAGCCCTCAATGTTGTGAATGACGTCGGTGTTGGCCAATTCTGAATTGCTTTGATCTTATCTTGTTCCGGAGCAACCCCGTTTGCCGAAATTACATGACCCAAAAATGAGACTTGAGATACCGCGAATACACATTTGGATGGTTTAGCGTAGAAGTTGTTTTGGATCAGCCTATGAAACACATACCTTAAATGATCATAGTGTTGTTCTTTGGTGTAGCTATACACCAAGATATCATCGAAGAAAACGAGCACAAAACATCGCAAAACGGAACGAAACAGTCGTTCATTGCTGATTGAAACGTTGAGGGGGCATTCGTTAGGCCGAAAGGCATAACAAGGAATTCATAGTGGCCATCCGGTGTACGAAAAGCCGTTTTTGGATGTCCTCTTGTGCCACTCGAATCTGGTGATAGCCGGAGCGAAGATCAATTTTCGAGAAAATAGTAGCCCCGTGCAATTCATCGAGCAACTCGTCAATGGTAGGAATTGGAAAGCGATCCCGAAAAAAAGCTGCATCGGATATAGACATCATCTTGGGTTGATGGTTGTCGTCCGTAATAACCTTTGGAGTTTCTGTTGCTTCGGTTTCTCCTCTTTATTATCCACAACAAGCAAAAATTATGGCGGGGAGCATTTATGCCTCGGAAAATAGCGTTCCGGGCATTTGAAGCATAACCCCTCCTTGCGTCGTTGTGCAATTGCCTCTGGGGACAATCGTGTGACCGGCAGAGAGGGTGACATCTTGGTTGGTAATGGTAACAGTGGTGGGTTTTTTGATTTAGTGTTTGGATTGGAGTTGGTAGAAGACGTAGAGGAAGTGGATGGATTATAGGTGGGTGGTTGGCAATTTGACGTAAACTGTTTTGGGTTTGAAAAGGTTTTGACTTTGGGGTTGGGCCGAGTTTATCTTCAATAAGTCAAGACAAGGAGCAGGCCTCGTAAAGGGTAGTGGGCCGGTGTAGGGCGATCTCGTTTTGGATGTCGTGACGAAGGCCCGAGATGTAACAATTACGCAGTGCGTCTCGTGATAAACCGGTGACTCGGTTGCTCACCCATTCAAATTCTGCCTGGTACTCGGTAACCGTCGAGGTTTGGTGAAGCTTGAATAATGTGGCCTGATGATTTTCAAAGGAAGAAGGTTCGAATCGTAATTCGACTTCTCGTTTGAAAGCGGTCCACGATCCTAATAAGCCGTTGTTGGACAAGTTTTGATACCACGACAGCGCATCTCCAATGAAGTGAAAAACAGTTAGTTCCACCCGCTCTTCCTGTGGGATCCGGTAATAAGTGAAGTAATTTTCGGCTTGGAAAATCCAACCGAGTGGGTTGGTGCCATCGAACAAGGGCAAGGTGATTTTTGGTGTTTTAGGGTTGGTTCGGTGGTTACTGGAAGACGAATTAGTGCCTCCGTGGGACTTGGGTGAGTCGGTTCTGATGGTTTCGGGTGAAAGTTGCTCTGAAAGTTTGGCGATGTTAGTGGCTAGGCTAGTAGTGGTTTCTATAAGGGCGGTGAGTTTAGCATTGGTGTCGGATGAAGCGCACGTAGTGGCGGTAATGAGTTGTGACAACTGATCGGAAATTGTAGGTGGGACGTCGTCACTCGTTTGATCTCTGCGAGGCGGCATGGTGGAGGTGATTCGTGAATGAAAGCACCAAATGGTAGAAATAATCCTTAAGCGGATCAAACTCCAAGAACACAAGATGAGAGAACAATAGTTGGGGCAATTTTTCTGATAACTTCTATTAATAAACCAAGACTCTTAAATAGATGATGCACCTATTCTACCAACGTAAACATGGAACATGAAATGCATGCAAATAGGAATAAAAAAGAACATGGAAATCATGGACTAAATGCTACTTGATCCTAAAGAAAAGGAAATACTGCTTGACTTATTCCAGTAGCCGTTTCGGAATGGCCACTTGCCTCTTGGGCCGGCCAGGTGCCTGTGGTGCTGGGCCTGGATCGATGGGTTGTTCATTGTAATTAGGCTGGAACGTATCAAATATTATATATATTCACAAAGTTCTAATAAGGACTTGTAAAGGATATGATCATATATTAATGTAATGTAAGTTGGTTTATTAGTTAATATATTGCTGCATGTTAACATCCAGTTCCTTTTGACATTCGATCAGTAAGTAGCGGTATACATACGGACTTGTTCCTATCAATGATTACCAATAATAATGCAAACCCACTCGCTTGTTAAGTGATGTGACTTGGTCTTAGTTGACTCAGCAAAGGATTGACCGAGAAAGTAGGGTAGAAAGTGGAACCTAAACATGGAGAGGTGGAAGGCAAACGTGGATTGAGAAGTTTCTAGTTGGTTGTTTTTTTTTGCTTTAAATAGATAGGTAGTAGCTTTATTTTAAGAGAGTATTTTCCCTGTTCAGTTCTTTTCCTCTTTGTAAACACATTTGAGTTTTGAATATATTCAGAAAATTTGTTTGTTTTTCTTCTGTTTTTATCTCTGATTACCAACATTTGGTATCAGAGTGTCACGGTTAGCCTTTTTTGTATGCCCAAATACCTTCGATTAGAGCCAATGTCAACCGTAGCCAATCCGCCAAAGGATACCGGAGTTGTTTCACTGCAATGTCCATTACTGACTGCCACAAATTACACAATATGGGCGATCAAATTGGAAGCGATACTAGATGCCCAAGACCTATGGAAGTCCATTGAAGGAGAAGAAGTTGAAAAGAAGAGCAAGCTTGCACGAGCATTCTTGTTTCAGTCAATGCCGGAGGATGTTTTGTTGCAAGTTTCGAAGAGAAGACGGAAAAAGAGGTGTGGGTGTCCCTAAAGACGAGATATTTAGGGGCCGACATGGTGCAAAAGGCTCGTTTGCACACCCTCAAGAGTGAGTTTGAGGCGCTGCGGATGAAGGACGGGGAGTCTATAGATGAGTATGTTGGAAAGTTGTCCGGTATGATTTCGAAACATAGCAGGCTGGGAGAAACATTAGAAGATAGTGTGTTGGTCCGCAAACTACTTGATACAGTTCCGGACAAGTTTCTCCAACTCGTTGCCTCGATAGAGCAATACTCAGATGTTGATAAAATGCCATTTGATGAAGCTATTGGGCGGTTGAAAGCTTATGAAGACAGACTGAAATTGAGACAAGGGAACACGGGAAGTGACAACACCTTGTTACTTACCAAAAGTGATAACCAATCAGATCAAAAGTCTGGTTATAAAAATTACTCAGCAGGTCGTGGGTGAGGTTTTTCAGAAGAAAGAGGAGGTCGAAATGGGACAAGGGGCCGAGGTGCTAGTCGAGGAAGAGGTGGACGTTGGGGTGGTGGGCCACAACGTGACACAAACTCATTTAACAAGAAGCCCAGAGACAAAAAGCATGTAAAATGCTTTAAGTGTGAACGACTTGGGCATTTTTTGCGTCCGAGTGTGATCAAGAAAGAAAACAGGATCATGAAGTAAATCTGACTCAAGGACAAGAAGATGAGCAGTCATTACTATTAAGCATATATGGTGAAGAAGAACCAAAAATGATTTTGCTTAACAAAGAGAAAGTATTTCCGGGCAAACTCGAGAAGGGTGAAATTAACAAGTGGTACCTTGACAATGGGGCTAGCAATCACATGACCGGCCATCTCGGTATTTTTGCAGAATTGGATCAAAATGTAGCTGGACAGGTGCGTTTCGGAGATGGTTCTAAGGTTGAGATCAAAGGGAAAGGTAAAATTTTGTTTGATTGTAAAAACGGTGATGAGTTTGTCATTACAAATGTTTATTACATTCCTGCCCTTAATAGCAACGTCATTAGTCTTGGACAAATGACAGAGGTTGGATATGAGATTGAAATGAAACACGAGTACCTTAGAATGTATGATGAAAGACAAAGGTTGGTCATGAAGGTGAAAAGATCAGACAACAGGCTATACAAACTCACACTTACGTGTGGGGAACCGGTTTGCTTGAGCATGAAATCTGATGAAGAGGCTTAGATTTGGCATGCTAGAATGGGTCATGCAAATTTTGGAGTACCGGAAGATATGAGCAAGAAAGGGACAGTTGAAGGTATGCCCCATATTTCTCATCCAACTCAATTATGTGAGGGATGTTTGGTTGCAAAACAAACCCGAAAATCATTTCCAAGTCAAACTCAATGGAGAGCTAACATGCCACTGGAGCTAATTCATGCGGATTTGTGCGGGCCCATCAATCCACAAACATGGGGAGGTAATCGATTCTTCTTTTTGCTTGTTGATGACTGTACCCGGCATATGTGGGTTTACTTGTTGAAATCAAAGGACCGTGCTTTTGGTTTTTTTAAAAAGTTTAAGAAACAGGTAGAGCTAGAAAGCTCACAACAGTTGAAAGTCTTAAGGACGGACCGTGGAGGCGAATTTACTTCAAATCAGTTCGTTGAATTCTGTCAACAGGAGGGCATTCAACGTCAATTAACGGCGCCCTACACACCGCAACAAACGGTTTCGTAGAACGCCGGAGCAGAACTGTTCTTAATATGACTCGATCTCTACTCAAAACAATGAAGATGCCTGATAAACTGTGGGGGGAGGCAGTACGACATTCTGTCTACTTGCTGAACCGAATCAAGACAAAATCGGTTAAGGAGATAACCCCATACGAAGCGTGGACAGGAAGAAAACCAAAGCTGCATCACCTAAGAGTGTTTCGATGCGTCGGGCATGTCAAAGAAGTATCGAAGCAACGGAATAAATTAAGTGATCGGAGTGCTGCTATGGTGTATTTGGGAGAAGAACCAGGGAGCAAAGCTCATCGCATGTACTGCCCAAAAAGAAAACAAGTTGTAGTGGCAAGAGATGTTGAGTTTAATGAGAAAAAGCAGTGGGTTTGGATGGAGGCCCAAAATAATGAGTCAATGACACAACCCAGTTGGGCCAATATTAGAGTTAATGTGAGAACTCAAGTTGGGCCCAATCCACAAGATACACCAAACTGGGATTTGGAGGGTAACATAACTCCACCGAATTTACACAATAACCCTAGTTCGTCCTTGCTTGAATCTCCAGGTCTCCAAGAATCACAGAGCAGTAGCACAGCCGACCAGAGTATCGATTCTCAAGAATCGAATTATGACGAATCAGTTACTAATCAACCGTACGAGCACTCACCCATACAGGGATTTCATTTGATTGAAGAAATTTATCAGAAATCTATAGCCATGAATGATGAGGGGGTACACCAGTTGTATGATCAAGAACTGCTGCTGATCGATGATGAACCGACAACATATTAGGAAGCAGCAAAGGATGTGAAGTGGAGAGAAGCTATGAATGTTGAGCTAGCTGCAATTAAGAAGAACAAAACCTGGACTTTGGTTCAATTGCCTCCCAATCATAAAGCAATTGGATTAAAGTGGGTTTTTAAACTGAAAAGAGATCCAAATGGCAATGTGGTTAAACATAAAGCTCGGTTAGTCATAAAGGGGTACGTTCAACAAAAGGGTGTTGATTTTGAGGATGCGTTCGCACCGGTGGCTAGGATGGAGACTATACGGTTGATCTTGGCTATAGCTGTGACTAAAGGATGGATTGTACATCACATCGATATCAAGTCCACCTTCTTAAACGGTGATCTTAAAGAAGAAGTGTATGTTGCTCAACCTATTGGTTTTGAAGTTAAAGGTAAGGAGAACCTGGTGTACAGGTTGAATAAAGCTTTGTATGGGTTGCGACAAGCACCATGAGCATGGAATGCACGCTTGGATAAAGCACTTAAAGGATTTTGTTTTATTAAGTGCAATCATGATCAAGTTATCTACGTAATCAAAAAAGGAGAATCGTTGCTGATTATTGGTGTGTATGTTGATGATATGATTATAACAGGATCCAAAGAAAAGGATGTTAATAATTTCAAGAGAAAGATGAAGTCTATATTTGACATGAGTGATTTAGGGAGGTTGTCATATTACATTGGCATTGAAGTGGATCAAAAGGAAACAGGATTGATTTCGAAGCAATCCATCTATGCTCAGAAGGATTCTCAACTTGACAGGGAAGGATCAATGTAACCCGTGTAAATGGCCGATGGAACATAAGTTACAACTGACAAAAGATGAAGAAGGAACTGAGGTTGACCCAACTTATTATCGAAGACTTATCGGAAGCCTGTGTTATTTGATTCACACACGCCCCGACCTCAGTTACTCGGTCAATGTTGTGAGCCGGTTTATGGAGAAACCAAAAGAAAGTCATCTTGTAGTAGTAAAACACATATTGAGGTACATCAAAGCAACATTCCATTATGGGTTGAAGTATTGGTCCGGGGGAGATGGGAAATTGGTCGGATATAGTGACAGTAGCTTCGGGACTGATTTAATTGATCGAAGAGGTACTACAGGTACTATTTTTTATTTGTCAGGAAATGCTATAACCTGGATGTCACAGAAACAGCGTACAGTTGCACTCTCTTCATGGCTGCAACCGAAGCTGCCTGTCAAGCTTTATGGCTACGAAATTTGATTTGTGAGATGATTGGAGTGAAGGCTCAACGTGTGAAGCTCCTGGTGGATAACGAAGCAGTAATAGCCCTGATGAAAAACCCCGTTTTTCATGAACGTAGCAAACACATCGACACTAAATATCATTTTATCAGGGAATGTGAAGATCGAGATCAGATTTGTGTTGAGCATGTAGAAGGGAACTTACAGAGAGCTGATATTTTTACAAAGGCTTTGGCAAGGATAAAGTTTGGTGAAATGAGTAAGTTGATTCGACTTGAAGATTGTGAAGATAAAAGTTCACATCAGGGGAAGAATGTTAAGTGATGTGACTTGGCTTGATTGACTCAGCAAAGGATTGACCGAGAAAGTGGGGTAGAAAGTGGAAACTAAACATGGAGAGGTGGAAGGCAAACGTGGATTGAGAAGTTTCTAGTTGGTTGTTTTTTTTGCTTTAATAAATAGGTAGTAGCTTTATTTTAAGAGAGTATTTTCCCTGTTCAGTTCCTTTCCTCTTTGTAAGCACATTTGAGTTTTGAATATATTCAGAAAATTTGCCCCAAAATTTATTTGTTTTTCTTCTATTTTTATCTTTGATTACCAACATAGCTTACGTTTATGATAAATAATATTATACTTCAATAGTAGTGCCTATAAATAACTTACAAATTACAAAGTCATTACCATACAAAGTAAACTAACTGATCAATTCATTGTCACAAAGTACAGATCGAGATCCATCATGTTCATAATCAAACTTATCACATTTATAAGAGTTGTTCCAGTTATCTTGTTTTTCTTATGCATTCAGTACTCATCAGCAAAAGTCACATACAACATTCATAATTTTGGAGCCAAAGCCAATGGCCGCTTCGACTCAAAAAACGCTTTCCTAAAAGCATGGAATTTGGCATGTGCTTCTACTAAGCCTGCCATCATCTATGTGCCCGCCGGCAGGTATTTGATTGCATCTGCGATCACATTCGCAGGCCATGCATGCAAGAGCAAAGCCATCAGATTTAACATAGATGGTACCTTGGTGGCTCCCTCTAGTTATAATGTTATCAGTAACGCCAAGGTATGGATCAAGTTCCACAGGGTTAACCATGTTACCATCTTCGGTGGAACTCTTGATGCCCGAGGTGCTCCTCTATGGGCCTGCAAATCCTCAAAAAAGAGATGTCCTAAAGGAGCTATGGTATGATCATGATTCGCGCATGGAAGCCTTCATTATATACAATGAACATCATTGTTTGGGTTACTATCCTTTTTGATATTTATGTTTTCTTTACAGACACTTGGTATCTACCATTCTGAAAACATAGTGATCAGTAGGTTACGATCAATAAATAGCCAAATGTTTCACATCCTGCTCTATGCATGCAACAACACAAGACTACAAGGAGTGAGCATCTTAGCACCTAACCTGAGTCCAAACACAGACGGAATTCATTTAATATCATCAACCGATGTGACCATCTTGAGTTCTAAGATCGCCACAGGAGATGATTGCATCTCAATAGGGCCAGGAAATTCAAACCTCTGGATAGAGAAGGTGGTATGTCGCCCCGGTCATGGTATAAGGTACACAAGCTGCTAGCTCGCTTTAGAATATGATGTTTTAATTATTATAAGTGCTTTAACTTTATATTGATGTATTTGGTTCATGTATGTAGCATTGGGAGTCTAGGGTGGAAATTACGAGAACCATGCGTGCAGAAGGTAACCGTAAAAAACACAAAATTTGTAGGTAGTCAGAATGGTGTGAGGATTAAGTCATGGGCAAGGCGAAGCAATGGGTTTGTTAGGAATGTTGTGTTTCAGCATTCCACTATGGTGAATGTGAAAAATCCAATCATAATAGATGCAAATTATTGCCCACATAATAAGAATTGCCCCAATCACGTTTCAGGAGTAAAGATCAGCAACGTGATGTATGAGGATATACACGGAACATCAGCAACTTCGATGGCAGTTAAATTCGATTGTATCAAAGGGAAGCCGTGTAGTGGAATCAGACTCAAGGATGTTAACCTCAAATATGAGACAAAACAAGCGGTGTCTTCATGTTCCTATGTTCGAGGTAGCGCTAATGGGTTACTTGGAATTACAAGTTGCCTCTAACTTACCACCTCAGTTTTACAAGCCCTTTGGAAATGGATGGAAGGTGGCTTTAGAGACCCTTTTTTTTTCTCGAGGGACCGCATTCCATAAGAAAGTATGACTTGCCTTTTAGGACCTTTAATTCTTAACACACATCTATATGCATGTGTACTTTTATGTATAAACTTTCGCAAAATGTGCATCTAACATATATGCGAAATATCATGCTGCTTCCGGGTACTTGATTCCACATAATAAAAAGCCAACCCTAGATTTTATATTTGTTTAAAAATCATGATTTAGTAATTATGTGTTATCTGATACAAGATAATATGCATAGAAGAGAATACTCGTATATTATAAAATGGATGTCTGAAAAGAACAACATGAACATTTAATAGAATGAAAATGTAAAAAGAGTGTATGATTATAAAATGAGACTCGTGTAGAAAAAATACATAATATGTAACTAAAACTAGCAATTAAGATTATTGGTTATACAATCATATTTATTCGCTAATAGATTGAGAATAGAGATCTACTAATTAATGGGAGGTGGAGCAAGGCTTAATGGATGGTGTGTGGTGGGTCATGGTAGATGTGTTCGTGATTGACCATGATGCGCAATCGGGGCAAGTTATGTGTCACATCTATAGAGGCACGAAAATCACAAATGTGCATCTAGGTATGGGCTAGCAAGGCTATGTGGCGCTTTACATCATGGCTACCAAACTAGTTAATACAACTTGACATAATTAACTCATTATTAAATTATATGATGGTTTCGGTCAACCACATTAATCAAATTAAATGAAATTGAATAAACTAATTAACAAAATTTTGGTTATGAGATTCTATGAGTGTAAAACTAGGATTGAATTCTTGTTGTTTCATGACGGGACTTTGCCTATTTCGTGTTGTGCTTGCTATTGAATTATGTTAGGAAAGATATTTTTATTTACAGTAGTGGCTTACTAAAAGTCTTGTTTACAAGAGGTTGATTTCCCTGGGCATTTTGCCTTCTTCGTGTTGTGCTTGCTTATGATTATAGAGTCTACATTATATGTAGACCTCTATAAATTAGGAAGCATGTTAAGCATAAAAATCTTATCAATTCAAATGAAGAAATACTTCTAAGAAACAATTTCAATCTGCGCACTCATCTATCAATCTTGAAAATCAAATCGTCTCTCATAAACATCCACAAAAAATGTATCTCATTTTTAATTAATTGCTCAAAGAAAATAATATCTATCGGTGTTTAGTAGATAACCAAATGACTTAATTGTAAACTACAAACAATACAACTTGTTAAAATTTATTATTAACAATTTCTAGCCTTATGCAAATGTTTTTGTTGTTTCATTGGTCCTTTGTTTGTGTCACAAGTTGAAGTTGGCTCTCATGTTACTTATTAAGTCCATGAATCCAAAGTAATTGATCCATCTTAATATAACAAATTATTCCCCCCTCAATTCCACTCTACTAATAACATGAATATTTACAATAATAACCATGTAAGTTTCAGATATAATAGTTCTTATAGATCTTCCAAGTGATTATGAATTCTTGGACCAATTACTATACCTTCTGTATAACTATATTTCATATATAAAAAAACTTCATTGTGTAAACCTTTAAGATCATTATGAAGCTAGAGACTATTATAAATTTTATTCATATTTTAATTTATTACTATCATGTCTCAGCATGTTTCTTCAAAAGCAAAGACCTTGATCTAACCACATTCAAACATAAACAACAGAGGTTCAATTGAAAACCATAAAACTAATATATGGAGCAATCATAGAATTTTTTAATTTAGTTTTTTCTTTAAATGTTAAAAGAGTATTTGAGTAAATTTGCATCCCCTAATTTTAGGTAATTATATGCATTTAATTAACAACCAGTTATTTCTCTATTGATTATTACTTTTTGTTTTAAATAAATCAACATATTATCTTCATCTTCATCAAATTATATGGTTCTTAATCAACATACATTTTTTCTGGAATCATGTACAATGCGACATTGGATGAATGTATAAATTGTTTGACAGCAGCCTACATCAACTGACTTTTACCATGTGAAGGAGAGAATGTCAAAACAATGGAGTTGCTTCACCATAATTGTATGTTATGTCAACATACATTCATGTATTGTATATATTATTTATATTATGCGTATTCTGATGTTATGTTCTAGAAAGCATGATTCAAGTTTTTATGATTTTGGACTTTCATATTTATTTAGTGACCATGACTCTAACTACAATAATTATAAACTTTAACTTTATCAATCAATTTATTCAAAGTTAATTTGGCGTTATTCTTTTGTTTGATCATTTCTTAGTAATGGTTTGAAAGAATTCTTTAACAATCAATTTATTTGTACACAAACATATTAGATTGTTTGGAAAGTACTTCAACTATTCATCGAAGTTACCTAATATCATCCAAGATCTACATATATGTAATCTTATATATCAAATCTTAGCAAAGAATTATGTATATGTAACTTGGATTACGTATATGTAACTTGGATTACGTATATGTAACTGATATTTTTTCTTCTTCCCTAATCGTCTTATGTTTTAAATCATATCAGAGCTTTATGTATATATAACATGGGTTAGTATAGGTAACTCACATTCTTCTCTTATTAACATCTGTTTCTTTAAATAAATTACTAGAGCATGTGAACATTATGCAAACATGAGCTGCTTACGTATATATAACCATATTCATATATGTTACTTAGGAACTAATATATTATGTGTCTATTTTCATGTTACGTATATATATAGGTATGGGTTCTGCTAAAAAGGCCATATATCCTAAAAAGTATAAAAAGAGTTTTAGTGATGACACATGTCATTAATGTAGTTTTTGTTTAAAGGGCAATACATCTTAACAATACATAAGTTAATCTAACGATTGAAAGTGCTTCCTGATCTTTTTAGACACACCATCCTTTTTAGAATAACTCCCCCTATATATATATATACACACACACACACACACATATGTGTGTGTACGTACGTATGTATGATTCATGATTCGAAATCTATCCACTATTAACCATTTAGATAATACGGCAACCAAAATCATATGAGCAAAATCATCACATGCTAGCATGTGTCATGTTATCTAAAGAAAAAACTAATTGGAGATAAAAGCAAACTATTTTTTTCATTATTATGTGACACCCCACCCGTAACCTGGACGGGCATGGGCATGTACAATTGATACAATTTAAAGTGGAAGCACATTGAGTTTATATTTAAAAATTATAGCATTCTAAATACAATACATCATTTATTTACAATATGAAACAACTAGAAACTTCTATGACTTTAGGTTCCACTCTTTATATTATTCCTAGGGCTATCTCACTATTACATGTGACATGTTTACTCAAAACAACATTAGCTGTCAGCTTATGTTATATAGTTTGCAAAAACACAACACAATTGATGTGGATGCAAACATGGGTTGTGATATTTTGGGTCGGGGACAACATGTGTCAACCATGACCTTTTCACAACCATGAGCCATTGACAACATGTGCCAAACATGAAGCCTAAACCACCACTAAAGGATTGATTCTTTCAATTCAGTGTTGCAATCGAATGCTTTCTTTAAGAACTTCGTGCAAGATCCCGGTTTGAATCACTTTCTAGTTATAACACAAAAATAATAATTTATTTGTTTATCTTTGTTCATGTTGTCTATAATATCTTATGAATAACAAGAGTATTGTTATTATTTATTAAATGTTTTAACAAAAATGTGACCCAATTTCCTACAAGTTTAATCTTAATAGAATGATTCGATAATATTTTTATCAAGTTTCTCAAACTCACAAAGGAAAGGCGAAGTGCATACGGGGAGAGGTGGGTACTTCCACGAGCACAACCCAAGTGGCAAAACCAATAACTTTTTTCATGGTGCCTAGCAAATTTTGATATAAATATTTTTTTAATCTAACTCTAGTCGGGTCAAGTGAGGGCATACAATCTCTCGTTAGTTAGCATGATAAGAGAAAAATTAGTTTTCATTTGATAAGATCTGAATAAAGGTTAACCAAAGCAATATATTGAAGAGTTATAGAATGGGTATAAAGTTAATTGAGTTAACTTAAATGGGGTTAATAAATTAACATACCAATTAACTTAGATGCGGTTAATAAAATTACATAGGTAAATAGGTATAAGAGTTTATTGTTAAGTTGAGAAATAACTTATTTAAATTAGTTTACTTAAAATAAGCTCGTAGATTTTTTTGTCACTTGTCATCTTCTTAAACCATATTTTTGATATTTGTCATTCTACTAAACATTCTCATTTTATTTTCCATTCAAAAAGGTATTAAAGTACTTTAAACACTCAAACAATTTATATCACTTCATAAAATTTAATTTGGTCAACTAATATTTTTTTCTCTCATTTACATTTTTTAAAATCAAACTATGTTTTTAAAATTAAATTTTATTAAGAAAATTAAAATTCATATCTTTCTAAAACATTGAACCTTTTGAAACATAATATTTTAAATCAGTCTTTTTTTAAAATAATTATAAAAAATATGGAATTTTCTAAAAGCTGTTTTATTAAAACAACCAAAATAATTAAAAACTTGAGTTTTTAATAAACAAGATTTTTATAAACAATTAATTTTTATAAGAAAATCTTAAAACAAATATTTAAAAGTGACACTATTTATTGTTTTATCACTTGAACAAGTACGTATATATAATCTTATACATCTTATGTTAAAATATTGTAATATAACTTTTCGTGTTTACTACTAAAATATCGTATATGTAATATAAAAATGTAATATAAAAAATGTAACATATCTATTGTTTATTTACTTGAAATAGCTATTTATATGCAATTATAATCATATTTTATCTTCAAACATGGTTTTATAATTTATAAATTTTTATTACCAATATTAATTGTTTCATCTATTCAACTCGTGTAATACACGAGACACTAACCTAGTTGTCTTATATTATTTTGTTTATAAATCCATAAATCAGTATAAAATATAAAATTTTCAAATTAATTTTTCTCGAGATCAATGATAAAATTTTAATTGGCCTGATCTCAAAATCTCATGGGGTCGATATCAAAGTTTTATAGGGTTGATTGAGATTATTGTATGAAGGCTATTATAAGAAACTCACGGGGTACAAGTAACCCACCACTTTATGGGGATGTCCAACCATTACCTCCCCACCCCTTACGTCACCTGAAATATGTGGTTTGGGGTTGGTAACCCAAATTTTAGAGAAGTTATTAAAGCAATGGTTTCACGTGCGGTTTGAAGGTTGTTTTGATTGTGTAGAAACACCAATCCAACTTGTTAGAAATTGTGACGAGAAAGTGTTTTCGGGCACTCTGCCTGGCTTAGCCTATTATGAAACATGGCTTAACCATAGAATCTTACCTATATCTCTTTCATAATCTAAAATAAATTAATCGTATTATTAAAAGGCAACATCAACATTGCCTTTCGCTATAGTACCCTACCCTGCTCACTAAAACATAATTTTTCTTATTTTATTCGGTTGTTTCAGTATATGCATTTATACTAGTTTTCTTTTCTTTTCTTTTTTGGGTTTTATGGGTTTCATTTAGTTTAGTTTCAGGATATATATATATATATATATAATATATATATATATATATATATATATGTGTGTGTGTGTGTGTGTGTGTGGTGTGTGTGTTTTCACATTGAAAATGTTCAATAAAGAGAGTCTTGGAATGATGGTTTGAGCACTCACCATTAGAGGAGGCCATCGGGGCTCAATCCACCCCCACCCTCACCACCCCCCGTGTTTGTTTTTTATTGCCCTTTCTTTTGTTTTTTTCATTCTTTTTAGTCTCTATTTTATTTTTTAAATATCTCGTGTATGATTGTGACACGTACGTTTATTTTAGATTTTTTTTACGTTGAAGTGATGGACGTTACAATGTGTTTTGTATCCACGTGTTGGACTTACTATGTTGAAGGAGTTCCCCGAGCAAACTAAAAACATGCAACACATTTCTAGTGAGTATTCGTAAGATAAGATACACCATCTCACCATCTTATCCTTACATATATCCCCCTCTCCTTGCCCTCAAGAACTTAGACATGCTAATTGAGGTGTTCCATTCTCTTATTTATCTAGATCTTTTGTGCCATTATTTTCGGATATGTTTTGCGGTGTGTTTTACATTTATTAACGTTCAATAACAAAGACAAAGAAAATATTCTAATTTTTGAATGTTAGATTGGTATAACTTATATTTAAAACCAAATTGTTTTTTTCTATCACAAAGCGTGAGAGCTTAAGAGTTATTATAAAAAATCACATGTTAGCATGAACAGTGCCGATATGTAATTGGTCCAGTGACACGGTACCACTCCTAATTAAGATTGGGGCGCAATGGTGTCTACGAAGTCTCACACACAGTGTGTTCGAATCTTCTCCACATTGTTGGTTTTTATCCTTTTTGTTTATTTTAATTTTTTTAATCAAAAGTAAAACAATTACACTAGTGACAATTTCTTGTGTCTTCATTTTCTTTTTTACGTATGTTTCTTTTTAACCATTCATTTTCATTAAATCAGCCATCACGATAATAAAAAGACTTAAATAACCAATATAGCTTATGTAAATAAGGTATCGTATACATGACAAGCATGTGGTTAGTATTACGTGTTTCCGTTTTATCATGAAACTTGAAACTTTAAAGATTTGATTGTTTCTAAATTAACCACTATTAACCTAAAATAAAATTAAATTAAGAAAATAAACAAGCTTGAAAATGAGAGATGAAAAACAAGTTATTACATTCAGGTTCAGACTGGACATCATTATGTGCAAACCAATTTGTTTAACATGTTTGAAAAAGCTACATAGACCTAATATGTTTTAAAGTTTGGTTTGAAAGAAAATTGGGGGCTACATAATCAAGTTATATTGACTTCACGAATATCACCACCAAAATGTATTGAATTTATGATTCGTGACCGAAAAAAATACAACCCTATGATGCATTGACTTTTCAATTTAATATATAATTAAGATATTGTCAAAACTAGAATGTATTGACTTCACAATTCATGATCGAAAAAGAAGACAAACTAGCATGTAATCTCAGATATAGTTGACATTTGATATAAAGGATTAACACAAGACAAAGGCCAGAATCTGGTCGTATTGACCTCACGATTTGTGACCGAAAAAGAACGCGCTCTAAAATGCTGTTTCAATGAAAACCAGTTTGTACAATATGAGATTCCAACAAGGACTAATATTTTCTTTTAAACAAAAACTAAACACAAAGGCCGATCACAAGAAATATATTTAAATTAATCACCGGTAAAATAATAAAAATACGTTCAAGTTCTTTTAGTACGGTTCATGACTGAACACATTTGCAAATCCAGAACCTACTTTCAATTATGATCATACACACAAACTACAAAACCATAAATTAAAACGTTGTCACTCCGTAAATTTTATTTATAATATAATGTTTTACACCAACAAACATGTAAAAATAGATAACTCCCTGCCTTAAAACTGCTTCCGTTTGTTTCTTTTATTCCTTTCTTGGTTCTTACCAGCCCATTTACTCTTTGAGTGTAGCCCTTCAACAAAACAAAGCCCATTTTCTTTTCTACTAACATTAACTTTAAACACCACTTTGTATTCGGCCCAACTAATTTAAATTAGTTCAATACTTAAATGTGTTGTACTGCTCTTGAATTGAAGTGTTGAATCCAATTGAAGGAAGCATTGATTAAACTTTTTTTAGTTTGAAAAATTATTTATTAAAATAGTATAGTTAAAATTTATTTATCAAACTAGTGTAAATCTAGATGATTTTTTTTTATATTTTCATTTCATAAGTGCAATGCATATCCATTAAGGCGTTTCGTTCTCTCATTCGCCATCCCACGTATGCGATCATTCCTTCGACCATAACTCAACAATTCTTAAATGGTTTGAGATTTCTATCGATCATGTGCTATTTATGGTATTCAATCACTCTTACGATTTCTAGCTTTCATTAGATGCGATCTGACAGTGATATTATTGATTTTTTTAAGAGTGGAACCTATCCAGTCGGTGATTTACATCTAAACTCATGCTTTTGATTTTGATTTGAATCGGTTAGAGACATCTTCAATCAACAGATTTGATTTTGATTTGAGTTATTATTTGTTTGTAAGGCCCCGTTTCCGGGACGCTTACAGTTGGTCAATCATTGCACTTAAAACATATAATTATATTAACCTCAATAGAGCGTTGCAGGGGAATCATTAAAACAAACATTCATTTAATTAAAATAAACGCTTTTGCAAAATAATACAACATTCATTACAAAATATCGTTTGTTCGCATTATAATGCAAAAACATTATACAAAAGAATGCCATCCAAAATGAGCCAAGTAACCGCCCCGTGTCATCCTCATCAACCATTACCTGCCAATTGGAAACATGTAAAAGTCAGCGTTGCTGTGTGAGTTCTAATTTTAAAATAAAACATACTTTATCTTTCATTTAAAACCGTTCTTTATAATCGTACGTGATCATGCATAATACATACACATAGATAATATCATTATTATCTTCATTATTCGTTCGTTCATCGCTCGTTACTCGTTATCATTCATTCCTTTTCTTTTGTATCGTTCATTCCGTACATACATCATTAATCTTTACTTTCATTTGGACCAATACCATGTGCTTCACCCCACCGTCATGCATAAAGCGGGTACTGGGCCGAAGTCTATAGATAGACCCCCATACATTGTGCCCCGTGGCCTGACCACGGTACTGGGATAAGTGGCAAGGATTCCATACGTTTGGTCAATCACATGGATTAGACCCTAGTGTGTATCCTTCCGAGGTAGCTAACTCACACACATTTGCTTGCAAGCCTTTCTTACTTTCGTTCATTCGTTAATGCATGCATGCTTTCATTACGTTCCTTTTTTCATTATCTTTCACTTTACGTTACATAATACTTTTCGTTTCATTCATTAACATTCAACGTAAATGCACAGGAAAAATAACATACGTAATCAGGAACATAAATATATAAAACATCACCATACAAGGCACCATCAATCATACATAACATACATCATACACCACATCATCTATGACCTTAAAAGTCAACTTACATAACCCCCGGGAACATCCTAAGTCAAAGCCTATATTTACACTTTTCCCCCAAATATCAGAAAAAAAATTCTAAGTCCTTTAGGCGTATGAGCTCTATTGGGGCGTATGAACACTTAGGTGTATGGAGGGCTTCCAGACGCATGAACACTATAGGGCGTATGGACCCTCAGTCGCATGACCTTTAGTCACATGACTTCCAGTCTTGTGACCTTCAATCGCATGACCTTCAACCGTATGGCCTCCAGTCGCATAACCTTCAATCGCATGAGGAACACTTAGGCGCATGGACAACTTCTAGGTGCATCGGCACTATAGGGCGTATGGACTCTCAGTCGCATGACCTCCAGTCGCATGACCTCCAGTCGCATGACCTCCAGTCGCATGACCTCCAGTCGCATGACCTCCAGTCGCATGACCTTCAGTCACATGGGGAAATCTCCAGGCGCATGAGCCCTAGCTGGGTGCACCTACAGCCTCACCCGTACCTAAACCTTACATTTTAGTCCCCAAACCCTCTCTAACCTGCTCTAAGCTTAAACCATCCATCCTAAGCATTAGGAACCCAATCGCATCATCATTCAAACATAACATGCCCAAACTCGAACCCCATACGAATCGCACACAAGCACATACGGATGAAACACCCAACTTAACAAAACAGTTTCATATGCATTCCAGCCCTAAAATTAGTTAAAATCATGTAAAATAAGAGTCCTAGAACTCACTTTAGCAGCCTATTCGGGTAGAGCTTCCCACAAACCCACTTGCTTCAAGTTCACACCTAGAAACCCATTAGAAATCAACTCTTTCTCCTTGTTCTTCAAGATCCCGAAAGTATTCTGCTCTTTTCCCTTTCTCTCCCTCTCTCAGCCGACTGGAGGATGAGTATGGGGAAGAGAGTGGGCTGTCATGCCCTTAATACCAACTTTTTGTAACTTTTTGTCCTTTTGACACTTTTTACCCCTTGATTTGGGTAAAATACATTTTTCTCCCTTTTTCTTTCTTTATTCTTCTTTCTTTGACTACAAAGAAAATAACCGGGTGTTACAAGTCCACCCCCCTTATATAGGTTTCATCCTCGAAACCTGTTATTCCTCGAACAAACGTGGGTAATGTTGTCTCATCTCTTCTTCAGTCTCTCACGTGGACTCAAATCCCTTTCTGTGCTTCCACTGTACGCGCACGAGTGGAACCACCTTATTCCTCAACCTCTTCTCTTTACGGTCAATGATCGCCATTGGTTGCTCCACATAGTTGAGCCGTTCGTCTACCTCGATATCTTCCAACGGTACAACCATATTCTCGTCTTCTAAACATTTTATCAGATGAGATACATGGAATGTTGGATGAATTCCACTTAACTCCTTTGGTAACTCCAGCCTATAGGCCACATCTCCTACTCGAGCAATGACTCGGGAAGGCCCTATGTACCTTGGGCTTAACTTGCCCCGCTTTCTGAACTGAATGATACCTTTCTAAGGTAAGACTTTCAACATAACTCTATCACCCACCTGGAAATCAATCAGTCTACGTCGTTTATCAACATACGACTTTTGCCTATCTTTAGCTGCCTTCATAAAGGCCTTGATCCTTCCCAGCTTCTCAGTCGTAGCCTCGACCACCTCGACGCTCCCTAATTCTTTTTGGCCGATATCACCCCAACAAACGGGTGTTCTGCATCTCCTACCATATAGCATCTCATAAGAAGGCATACCAATACTGGCATGTTAACTGTTGTTATATAAGAACTCAGCTAACAGTAAGTGGTCATCCCAACTTCCTCCAAAGTCAATGACACATGCCCGAAGCATATCCTCCAACGTCTGAATGGTCCTTTCCGACTAAACATCCGTCTGAGGATAATAAGTCGCGCTAATATGTAACCTCGTCCCCATAGCATCATGAAATTTCTTCTAAAACTTAGATGTAAACTGGGTGTCACGATCAGACACAATAGACACCGACACAACATGATGAGTTATAATCTCTTTAATGAACAAATCCGCTAACCTCTCGGATGAATATGTCTCGCGGATCGGTAGGAAGTGAGCACTCTTCGTCAAACGGTCCACTATCACCCATATTGCATCATACCCTCGTGCGGTATGTGGTAGCTTCGTAATAAACTCCATGGTGATATGTTCCCACTTCCACTCCGGTATTGTGAAGTCGGCTGGATCGATAAACATCCGAGCATGTTCTTGACGGAAGGATAAACAAACAGCAAAAGCCAAGAGACAATCAATAATACGAACTATAATTGAATGGTTTCATTGATAAAACCTAATGATTACAAGCTCGTTACAACATAAGAATCAAGACTCTTGGCAAGGGG
The DNA here is from genome assembly GCA_025506515.1 of Flaveria trinervia. Lineage (NCBI taxonomy): Eukaryota > Viridiplantae > Streptophyta > Magnoliopsida > Asterales > Asteraceae > Flaveria > Flaveria trinervia. The sequence goes on from CM046448.1 coordinate 23,783,782, forward strand.
AAGATCGAGCATGATCTCCCCTCTCATCCGGCAGCTCTAGGCTCCGGGTAGACTTCCTCTCAAAACCCTTCCTCTCTCTACACATTGAAACTAGTATATATAGGCCTCGGCCATATTAGATGCGACTGGGCCCATTCGTGCGATTGGACCATGCGTATGGTGCAATCGTACGACTGGACCATGCGTATGGTTCAATCATACAACTGGACCATGCGTATGGTTCAATCGTACGACTGGACCATTCTTATGGTTCAGTCTTACGAATGCCCCAATTGCATCTCTTAGTTGCACGACTAGTCTATTAGCATGGCTCAGTCGTATGACTGAGTCTCATTCGCATATGCTCCTGCGAATGACCTAGTTTAATGTGTTTTCAACATATCAAGTGTATTCCATTAAGCCTAGACTATTCGACAAGCGACGGACACACTATATATGACAATATATGCTCCAGCAGGTATATCCAAAGATTGGATCTTCCCATACAGCTTCAAATGCTCCGCCTTCACTTGTAAACAAGTAAGGCGCTTACTCATATACTCCGCAACATCACGCTTCATACCCGGCCACCAATAATCTTTATTCATGTCTTGGTACATCTTTGTAGTAGCGGGATGAATAGAGTATCGAGTCTTATGAGCTTCATCTATAATCTTCATACGTAGATCCCTAAAACGAGAAATCCACATCCGCCCGAATCGGGTCCTAACACCGAGTGTGTTTTCACCCAAATCCGCAACCAGACCTCTCATTCTTTCAGAGTTAAGATGATCTTCTTTCAATGCCTCATCTTGAAACTCCTTGACCTGCTTCATCACATCAAAGGTCATGATCAACTGATAAGCCTTCACCCAAATCGGCTTGGGTCTTTCCTTTCGGCTAAGGGCATCTACCACCACGTTGGCTTTGCCCGGATGGTAATGGATATCGCAATCATAGTCCTTTATGAGCTCCAACCATCTTCTTTTCCACATGTTCAAGTCTTTCTATTCGAAGAAGTACTTCAAGCTCTTGTGGTTAGTGAATATGGTGCACTTCGTCCCATACAGGTAATGTCTCCATATCTTCAACGTGAAGACTACGGCTGCTAGCTACAAGTCATGGGTAGGGTAGTTAACCTTATGATCTTTTAACTGTTGGGATGCGTAGGCTATAACCTTTCCTCTTTGCATTAACACACACCCTAACCCTGAGTAGGAAGCATCAGAATAAACCAACAGATCTTCACTTCCATTGGGTAACGACAAAACAGGAGCTTGAGTCAATCTCGCTTTTAACTCCTCAAACGCCTTCTCTTGAGCTTGACCCCATACAAACTTTACATCCTTGCGGGTCAACTTTGTTAGTGGAGAAGAATCTTAGAGAAGTCTTGAATGAATCTTCTGTAATAGCCTGCAAAACCTAAGAAACTACAAATCTCGGATGGCGTCTTTGGAGACTTCCATTACATCACCACCTCCACCTTTGTCGGGTCCACCATAATCCCATCAGGATTCACCACGTGACCCAAGAACTGGACCTCACGCAACTAGAATGCACACTTGGAGAATTTAGCATACAACTTCTCCCTTCTCAACGTCTCCAACACCTCTCGAATATGACCGGCATGCTTATCCTTGCTGTTTGAATAAATCAGGATATCATCAATAAACACAATCATTGATTTATCCAACATCGACCGACACACTCGATTCATCAAGTCCATAAAAGCAGCTGGCGCGTTAGTCAAACAAAAAGACAAAACTAGAAACTCGTAGTGTCCATAACGCGTGCAAAAAGCTGTTTTAGGAATATCCTGCTCTTTCACCTTTAGCTGATGGTAGCCAGATCGAAGATCTATCCTCGAGAACTAACTGACACCTTGAAGCTGGTCAAACAAATCATCAATTCTTGGTAACGGGTATCGATTCTTTACCGTCAACTTATTCAGCTCACGGTAGTCGATACACATCCTCATGCTACCGTCTTTCTTCTTCACGAATAAGACTGGAGCACCCCAAGGAGAGATACTCGGTCAAATGAACCCCTTATCAAGTAACTCCTATAGTTGCTCCATCAACTCCTTCATCTCAGTCGAAGGCAACCGATACGATGCCTTAGCAACAGGTTGGGCACCTCGTATCAAATCAATCTGAAACTCGATCTCCCGGTTAGGTGGCACCCCTGGTAAGTCTTCGGGAAATACTCTGGAAAGTCACACACAACTGGTACATTGGATAGTTATGGTGTTGGTGTATCCACATCCTTTACATAGGCCAAGTAGATGCTACATCCACGCCTCATGTACATTCCTGCCACCGCCATCAAAATGACTTTCGGAATCGTAGTGACTCGATCACCATAAACTGTCACCAAACTCCCGTCAGGCGTTGTCAAACGAATCATCTTTTTGCCACATACAATGTTCGCCTTGTAGTCCGCCAACCAATCCATTCCTAGGACTACATCAAACCCGCCTAAGTTCATCACGAATGGTCTAACACGAAACTTGTGACCTTCTAATTCCACGTCACAACCTTCTATCATCTCAGAAATCCTGATAGACTTACCTATGGCAGTTTCTACATCAAAGGGCGCATCTACACTCCTACTACTAACAGGCAGTTTAGCACAGAAAGCAGCAGAAATAAAACTTTTACTAGCACCATAATCAAATAACACAAAGGCTAAAGTTTGGTTTACTAGAAACATACCTGACACAACATCAAGGTCCGTCCTAGCCTCCTCATGCGTCATCGTAAACGCTCTGGCGCTTGCCTTATGTCCTTCTATCCCAACCATATTCTTCTTTGCACCGGAACTCTCAGCCCTCGACTTCTTGCAGTCTGCTCATGTGACCCTCTCCACCATAGTTAAAACATCTAGCTGCATGATAATCCTTTGCTATATGCTCCATCCTCCCACACTTGAAGCATAAGTTCGATCCCAACCACATTCTCCAATATGCTCCTTTCCATATTTGCCACACCTCTTCAACCCCACAACAGATGTGACCACACGACGGTCATCCACCCCTACACTCTTGTTACTCGTCGGGGCACCACCCTGACCAAACATCTTCCCATTCCAATTCCCATCACCACCACCCTTCTTGCTCACCTCAGCCACCACCACCTCTCGCTTGTGTTATAACCTCCCCGCCAAGTCAACTGTCGACCTAAACATGCTCGGTCGGGAAGCGATCATGTGCCTGTGAATATCCGTTGGCAAGCCCTGAATATACCTCTTGATCTTTTGTGACAAGGGTGTCACTTGATCTGGCACCAGCCGTGCCATCTCATTGAACTTGGTGGTGTATTGCTGATGTGTCATCGTTCCCACCTCTAACTGCAGAAACTCCCTTTCCACCTTATCCATTTCCCTATGAGGACAGAACTCTTCAATCACCAACTTCTTCAGCTCTGCCCACTTCATCCTTCCAATTTCCCGACTACCCTCGGCTTGGATAATATTGTTCCACCACCACAAAGTGGAGTCCATAAATGAGTGGGTAGCGAACTTCACTTTCTGATCTTCTCGACAATCGCTGATATCAAGAACAACTTCCATCTCTCTCACCTACCAGTGAGTAACAGCAGCAGTGCCGTTACCATCAAAAGTAAGGGCTTGCATCTTTGAAATGCCCTGTAGTTTTAGCCTCGTGCCGCCTCCGGCGCAGGCTCTTTTCCTCTTCCTCATCTTCGGAGAAAACTGGCTCTGTCTCCGGTAGCTCCCGTTCTCCTGAGGACCTATTCCTCTCCTTTCTTTCTCTTTCTCTTACAGCCTTAATCACTTTAGTCACCATAGATGGTAAGATCATCTGCATGACTTGATGCACTTCTCCACAACAGCCTCCTTCACTGAGGCCCTTAAGTTAGCACTCTCGTCTCTGCCCTCTGGATGAGGGGTCTCGGGTTCTTCATGAACCACCTTTTCGACTCTAGGCCTTCCTCTTTTGGGCCGCGGTTCAGCACCACATCCAACACAACCTCCACCCCGCGAAGCTTTAGATGATCTACCACCAGCCAGAAAGATTCAAACACCAACACGGTCATTCAAGGGAATAACTTAGTTTATGTCAAGTATAATAAATCCTTAATTACAGTGGCTAGTAGTGATTAGCCACTTACTTTACTCTTCATACCCCAAGCATTACCTATCCTGACTACATCAGTATCTAAATCTACCAAAAGCACGTAACCATATAACATGCGCACGTAATACCGGTTAACATTAAGAAAATACCTGATGACACGTAGCTACTCGGACTAGCATCCCTTCCCTTTCTATCCCACCTTCAGTTTAAGTTTAGGTTTATTTTGAAAATTTACCCATTTCACTTAAACTTTGGCTCTGATACCAACTTGTAAGGCCCCATTCCCAGGTTGCTTACAACTGGTCAATCATTGCACTTAAAACATATAATTACATTAACCTCAATAAAGCGTTGCAACGGAATCATTAAAACAAACATTCATTTCATTAAAATAAACGCTTTTGCAAAATAATACAACATTCATTACAAAATATCATTTGTTCGCATTATAATGCAAAAACATTATACAAAAGAATGCCATCCAAAATGAGCCAAGTAACCGGCCGTGCCATCCTCATCAACCATTACCTGCCAATTGGAAACACAAAAGTCAGCGTTGCTGAGTGAGTTCTAGTTTTAAAATAAAACATACTTTATCTTTCATTGAAAACCATTCTTTACAATCGTACGTGATCATGCATCATACATACACTTAGATAATATCATTATTATCTTCATTATTTGTTCGTTCATCGCACGTTACTCATTATCATTCATTATCATCATTCATTCCTTTTCTTTCATATCGTTCATTCCGTGCATACATCATTAATCTTTACTTTCATTCGGACCAATACCATGTGCTTCACCCCACCGTCATGCATAAAGCGGGTACTGGGCCGAAGTCTATAGATAGACCCCTATACATTGTGCTCGATGGCCTGACCACAGTACTGGGGTAAGCAGCAAGGATTCCATACGTTTGGTCAGTCACATGGATTAGACCCCAGTGTGCATCCTTCCCAGGTAGCTAACCCACACACAGTTGAGCTAACACCCTTCATTGGGTGTCACCTCCATACATTTGCTTGTAAGCCTTTCTTACTTTCGTTCATTCGTTAATGAATGCATTCTTTCATTACGTTCCTCTTTTCATTATCTTCCACTTTACGTTACATAATACTTTTCATTTCATTTATTACATTCAACGTAAAGGCACAGGAAAAATAAAATACATAATCATGAACATAAACATATAAAACATCACCATACAAGGCACCATCAATCATACATAACATACATCATACACCACATCATCTAAGACCTTAAAAGTCAACTTATATAACCCCCGGGAACATCCCAAGTCAAAGCCTATATTTACATTTTCCCCCTAAAAATAAAAAAAATTCTAAGTCCTTTAGGCGTATGAGCTCTATTGGGGCGTATGAAAACTTAGGTGTATGGAGGGCTTCCAGACGCATGAACACTATAGGGCGTATGGACCCTCAGTCGCATGATCTTCAGTCGCATGACTTCCAGTCATGTGACCTTCAGTCGCATGACCTTCGACCGTATGCCTCCAGTCGTATAACCTCCAATCGTATGAGGAACACTTAGGCGCATGGACAACTTCTAGGCGCATGGGCACTATGGGGCGTATGGACTCTTAGTCGCATGACCTTCAGTCGCCCAATCGCATGACCTCCAGTCGCATGACCTCCAGTCGCATGACCTTCAGTCGCTTGGGGAATCTCCAAGCGCATGAGCCCTAGCTGGGCGCACTAAGAGCCTCACCCGTACCTAAACCTTAGATTTCAGTCACCAAATCCTCTCTAACCTGATCTAAGCTTAAACCATCCATCCTAAGTGTTAGGAACCCAGTCACATCATCATTCAAACATAACATGCCCAAACTCGAACCCCACCCGAATCGCACACAAGCACATACGGGTGAAACACTCAACTTAACAAAAATAGTTTCATATGCGTTCCAGCCCCAAAATCAGTTAAAATCATTTAAAATAAGGGTCCTAAAACTCACCTTAGCAGCCTATTCGGGTAGAGGTTCCCACAAACCCACTTGCTTCAAGTTCACACCTAGAAACCCACTAGAAATCGACTCTTTCTCCTTGTTCTTCAAGATCCTGAAAGTTTTCTGCCATTTTCCCTTTCTCTCCTCTCTCAGCCGACTAAAGGATGCGTATGGGGAAGAGAGTGGGCTGCCATGCCCTTAATAGCAACTTTTTGTAACTTTTTATCCTTTTGACACTTTTTACCCCTTGACTTATAAATTTCCTTTTTCTCCCTTTTTCTTTCTTTATTCTTCTTTCTTTGACTACAAAGAAAATAATCGGGTGTTACATTGTTCGTGTCACATCTCGGCGGAAGCATGAAATGTTTGAGTGTGACTATTTAGCTCAGAACACATTGATTAAAATGTAAATATAACAAACATTTATAATAGATAATACATCATAACATTATCATAGATAATATAAGTTTGGGTTACATCATAACTAAATTTTCAAAATCTAACATAACCTTATTACAAAAAAAAGTTTATTAATTGCTACATCTTTAGTAGTAGTCAATGTTGTTAGGGTCGGATCAGACTCGCAGGTCTAACCGGTCGGACCGCCATTCGGCTCCCTGGCCTATCTGATCCCATATGAATCATTTTATTTGTTATGAATCGGCCGAGTGAACCCGAAACCACCGATTGGACTGGGTTTGGCGGTTCACCGGTTCGACCGGTGCCTTTTTTGGCCCCATATTAAAGCCTAAAAATAAAATCCCAAATCCTAAATCTTTTAATGGTGCCCTAAATCAGTCAACCGCCACTCTCCCACAGTCCCACTCGACCCCTTTTGCAGTTTGCAGCCTTCGCAGTCCGCAGGTAACCCTCGAGGCCTCGACCACCCACACTTCGCACTTCGCACTTCGGACCACCCACAGGTTGACCACCCCAAAGACGCAGGTAACCCTCGGTTAGTCGATTGTGATCTGCAGGTAAGCTAACCCTCGATTGTCAAGTGGGTTGGTCTCACTTTTCACTCAATTTGTGATCTGCAGGTTGCACTTGCCACTTGATTAGTTGTTCACTTGGTTAATCTCAGATTCTCGGCTCCTCAATTTGTGGGTTGGTCTAGTTGTTCACTCAATTTGTGATCTGCAAGTTGCACTTCACTTGTTAATTGACTTGGTTAAGTTAGTGACTTGGTTCTTAAGTAGATCAATTCACTTAAGAATTGGTAAGAATTATTTGTTAAGAATTGGTAATATGCATATTGCACTTGGTTAAGTTGGTGACTTGGTTCTTAAGTAGATCAATCTTAAGAATTGGTAAGAATTAATTTGTTAAGAATTGGTGTTTTGGACCTTTTGGTACTTGATCTCAATTGGTTTTGGTACTTGATGTTGTTATTCATGTTTTTAATTTGTTATGAATTGGTAATCTGTAGGCTATGATATTGTTACTCATGTTCTTAATTTGTTAAGAATTGGTAATCTTGATTAAGAACTTATTTATGTTTATATTTAGTGGTGTTATTATTTATGTTTAAAGTGGTTGAATAACTAGTTTATGATCTTGATTGAGAACTTATACACTCTTTAGCCTTTAGTTCGTTTTTGCAATTAATTTGGTGATCTTGAATAAACAATTTTTTTTATCTTATAGAACATGGATTCGACTTCACCACCGCCACCGGCCTCACAAACTGAAACACAATCGAGTGTTCATTCAAGTCTTCATTTGAAAATGGATAATGCATGGAGATATGCAACTAAAGCTCATGATGCATTAGGGAAAAAGTTTTTAATTTGTAGTTTTTGTGATAAACCTATTCGTGGAGGGGGCACTAATATAATGAAACAACATCTTGGTGGAGTAAAAGGAAATATTGCTGCTTGTTTAAAGGTTCCTGGGGATGTCAAGCTTCAAATGAGAAGTGCTTATGAAGAAAGTTCACAGGGAAAAGATGAATAAACACCTAAGAGTAAACCACAAAATGCACGAGGTAAAAGAAAAGCTTCTACTTCTGAGAACTTACAATCTTATTTTGAGCGAGGCATAAGTGATTCTTCTCAACCTTCAATAAAATTAGCATGGCAAAGTAAAGAAAGATTACATGATACAGATTTGGCTGTGGCTATGTGGTTCTATCATGCATGTATACCAATGAATGCTGTTAATTCACCTCTATTTCCACTTGCAATGAGCAAAGTATCTTCTATAGGTCATGGGTATATAGGACCTTCTTATCATGCAATGAGAGTGAGTTTATTAAAAGATGCTAAGAAATCAATGACACTAATAGTAGAAGCTCAAAGACTGTTATGGTCAGAAATAGGTTGCACAATAATAAGTGATGGATGGCGTGATGTTAGACAAAGACCACTCATTAATTTCTTGGTATATTGTCCAAAAGGGATTTCTTCCATTGCTTTGTTGGTCCCCGTGTGCAGCCCATTGTATTAATATGATTTTGAAGGATATTTCAGAATTAACTTCCGTGGCTGAGTTAGTTCAACTTGCATCTAAGGTAACTATTTTTATATATAACCATAAGTGGCCTTTGAATTAGTTGAGGAAAAGACAAGGTTGGACAGAAATTATACATCCAGGTGCTACTTATTTTGGTACAACTTTCATTGCATTAAGAAGCTTACATGACCATAAATTAGATTTCCAAGCTATGGTTACTTCTAGTGATTTCAAAAAAGTCTTGAAATTACCAAAAGCCAAAGATGTGAAGCAAATTGTATTAAATGATAAATTTTGGAATAATTGTTTGATAATTGTGAAGGTGATGGCTCCTGTTTTGAGGCTTTTGCGTATTTGTGATTCGGATGAAAAACCTTCACTAGGTTAGTGTTTGAGGGTATGAGCAGGCAAGGAAAGGCATCATAGAATTATTCTGCTATAAAGAACGTAACTACAAGCAATATACCGATATTATTGATGCTTGTTGGGATAGAATGTTATGTAGGAGTCTACATGCTGCTGCTTATTGGTTGAATCCAGCTTCTCAGTATGATCAAGAAAACAATGTGGAAAAAAGGGAGGTGTTTAAAGGGGTGCTTGATATGTTAAGAAAGACGAATTTGGACCCTATGAATCTTACATCACAGTTATATCAATTTCGTGATCGAGTGGGTGATTTTAGTAACCACTTGCTTTTGCTTCAGCAAAGACAACTCATCCCGGTAAGATTACTTTAATGTTTATTTTTCTTAATTATATTGTGTGAATGTATTGATGTAATAATAATCTACTATTTTAATTTTGTTAGATGAGCGGTGGAAATTGATTGGTGGAGATGTCCTCGAGTTGCAGTCATTTGCAATAAAAATTTTAAGTCAAACTACATCTTCCGGATGTGAGCGTAACTGGAGTGTTTTTGAAAGAATTCACATGAAAAAGAGAACCGATTAGAGCATCAAAGGCTTTGTGATCTCGTATATGTTCATTATAACTTGCTTCTTCAAAATAGGTATTATATAAATGACAATTATGTTATTTTTATTATTTGTTCTCTTACGTGATATTTACAAATAACATTGATTTCATTAGGAAAAATAAGAACAAAAGGTCATACGACCCTGTGGATTATGAAAGCATTGATAAAACTAAGTTTTGAGTTATTGATGACGAAGAGGAAGGTGAACTTGATTATAATGAATTGGAAAATATGCTAGAAGAAGAGCCACCAAATAACACTGATGGTACATCTACTTCGCAAGCACAAGGTTAGTATTCATTTATATACAAGTATTATGTGAAAATATAGAATTGTATATGATGTTTAATTAAAACTTGTCTTTCTTTTAATTTTAGGTGAAGATATTAACGAAGATAATTTGATTGTACTTGATGATGAAGTTGATAAAGATGATGGTTTGGATGATTTTTAAGATACTTATGTTATGTTTGTTAAACTTGTTGGTTTGAACTTGATGCTTTGTTTCGATTAGTTTGCTACTTTGCTTAACTTTGGAAGTTTGAATTATGGTATTAGTATGGTTCAAACTTGAAACTTGAAAGTTGGATCATGGGATGATTAGATGTTTGTTTGATATGATTAATATATTTATATTTCTATTTGACTATTTGTTGAAGTTGTAATGCTTTATATAATGGTGTTTGACTTGTTATTTTAGTTCTATTAATTTTTATAAAAATATATATATAATATATATTATTTAATATATATGACATCATCCGGTTCTTAAAACCGGTCCAACCGACGACCACCAACCAGTAAGGCATCCGATTCAACGTCCGATCCGGTTCTGAGAACATTGGTAGTGGTGGAATGAGCATCCACTGTCAAACTAAGATCATGCATATTTACAGTTAACTTAACACAAGTCCTTCCCATCACCTCGCCCCATCCATTGTATACATCAAATGAAAACATAATACTGTTAGTCATTTTGAATGCCTGAAAAAACATACTCAAAACAGTTAATAAAATGTTGGTGAGAATATAGGTGTTATTTCTAAACAAAATATATATTGATGCAACATAAATAAGATTATAACCAAACCTACTTATAAGCCAGATGATTTATAACTGGCGCTACCTGTATTATCAAATGGTTTCTCATTAGAATTAATGATTGTAACATAAGGCCATATGATAGTAATCTCAAAAAGTCTTATTTATATAAACATCAATCTCAAAATAGTATGCTTTTTTTCCCGAAACTCATAAATGTAAAAATGGGATTATGAATCTCACCTTTATTCCAGCAACAATCATATAAAATATTTATATGTTAGAATTAAATCTTATTTCTTTAAAATTTTTACCAGTTATAAATAATTGTTTTAAAATAGTAGTTATAATTATTCATATATCATCAAATTTTAATAGAAGAAACATACAAAAATCCATATTAATGTGTAAAAAAATCAACTAATAATTGTTTACAGTAAATTTTCTAGAATTTTTATAAAATTAAATAAATCAGTAGAAATATATACGAATTTTCTAAGTTTACCAAAATTTACCGAAATCAATATTCTGAAATTTATATTATCCCATAATTTTTTAGGTTATAACTCATAATAGTCAATTTTATATGATTTTTATCAGTTTTACATAAATTAAAATAAATAGTTAAACATCTCTAAAATTCCAAATTTCACACAAACTGTTCTTTTTATGTAGCATAATTTATATAAATTTTTAATAATTTAAATCTGTAGCACCTCGAAATTCTATTTAACGGAAGGAGAAGAAAAGTAAATGGAAAGAATAGAAACTATGCATAAGTGGAGGGGAAAAAATGTATAAAGTACAAACCTTTTTACTTTAAGGTTTTAAAAGGGCATGGTTGCCCATTATTTCTTTTTCATCTTCTTCAATCGGCTGAAAAGGAGAAAGAAGAGAGAGAAGCCCCGGTTCTAGAGAGAGAAAGTGGGAGAAGCAGCTATAAAGGTAAGTCTTCTCTTCTATAAGCTCAGTTTTAGCTGGGTTTCGAGTTCTTGACCGAAGTTCTGAATGTTTAGAGTTTTTTTTCAGGATTCAAGAGCTGAATCGAAGTGAGTCTTGAACTGGAAGAGTGTTGCTCAAAGGCCGCTCAAGGTGAGTTTCTAGAACCCCTCTTTTACTGATTTTCAACTGATTTGGGGCTATTATGCATACTAAGTAAACATTTTGAAAGTAACCGTGGGTCTATAGCTTATGTTCAAATGATGTATGTATGTATGTATGTATGTTATAGTGTTGATTATGGGTTAGTAATGATGTTTAGCATGCTTAGAGGGCCTTAGTATGTTAGATTTGTGCTTGGGTATGATTGGAATGATAATCGGGTGATGTTGGTAGCATAGAAAATATTTCAGAATGTTTGATGAACATGAATAGTGGTCCATGTGCCCAGAGGTGGCTTATGCGCCCAAATAGTTGTCCATGCGCCCAGCATGAGAAGCCAGGCGTCTAAGTGTTGGCCATGCGCCCAAGGGTGGGTCATGCGCCTAAACAGTGGCACATGCGCCCAGCATGTTGGCCCATGCGTCTAAGTGTTGGCCATGCGCCCAGAGGGGGTCCATGCACCTAAACAGTGGCCCATGTGTCTAAGTGTTTGCCATGCGCCCAAGTGTTGGCCATGCGCCTAAATAGTGCACATACGCCCTAAGTGATTGAAACGACTAAGTGTTAATGTGCCTAAACAGGTGCCATGCGCCTACATAGTGCCCATGCGCCTAAGTGTTCCCCATGCGCCTGCATAGTGTCCATGCGCCTGCATAGTGTCCATGCGCCTGCATAGTGTCCATGCGCCTGCATAGTGTCCATGCACTTGCATAGTGCCCATGCGCCTGCATAGTGCCCATGCGCCTAAGGACTTAGAATATTTTTCTGATTTTTGGGGAAAATGTGCAATGTAGGCTTTGACTTGGGAGATTCCTGGGGGCTATGTAAGTTGACTTTTTGAAGTCATTTATGTTGTGATGATGTGATGTATGATTGTATGATATGTTTATGTTCCTTATGATGATGTATGTTTATCTTTCCCATGACTTTACGTGTGATGTTAATGAATAAATGAAGTATTATGTAACGTAAAGTGAAAGATAAAGGAAAGAGGAACATGAAGTAAGAATGCATGCATTAATGAGTAATGAAAGTAGAGATAGTCTTTTAAGCATGGCATGTACATCGGGGTCTTTCCTTGTGATTGACCATTTGCATAGAACTATTGATGCATACCTTAGGTACTGTGACCATGAGGTGTGATGCACCGTTATAGAAGGTCTATGTTAGGCCTAGGTCCAGAATCACGAACAGAAAGGTATTGCATAGTAAATCTACATTCATACCTTAGGTACTGTGACCACGAGGTGTGATGCATCGTTATAGAAGGTCTATGATAGGCCTAGGTCCATAACCACGAATAGAAGGTATTGCATAGTTAACCTACATTCATACCTTAGGTACTTGACCACGAGGTGCGATGCACCGTTATAGAAGGTCTATGATAGGTGTAACAGCTCGTATTTTTTTTGTTAACTAAAAGTTAACTTCGTTTATTTTTAAGGGTCATTATTGTTAATTATGGAACCCATATGTTAGTTATGCTTATTCTTTGTAGTTGTCATTAAATTTTAATTTATAAAAGTTAAAAATAAAGACATTAAATAACATCAATTATAATAATAATAGTAATAATAATAATAATAATAAATATAAAAAAAAATTGTTGTAGTAGCAATAATATTAATTTGTAAAATTACTAGTCTTTGTATTGTTTTAAAACTTAATGGAATTAAGTTAGAACATAAAATGTTAAACAACAAACCATGGGGACCAAAGGTGTAATTAATCAAACCCAAACCCCACCCCCCTTTTCTTGCCCGTATTTCCGGCCAAACCCATGGCCAACTCCGGCCAAACTCCGGCGACATCCCAAACGCGCATATAAAAACTGAAAATCAAACCAAAACCGTTCCCAAATGCTTCGTGAAGATGATTCGAATCATTTGCTACCCTTAGTTGGGGTTTAGCGACGGTTACAAGGGCGTTCGAGCTCGAGTAACCGTCGATCATCAAACGTAAACCGTTCGGTAATTAAACTCGAATAATAACCAAATTAAATGAACCTTAATCGAACGTTTAACTAGTTCTAAGCTGGTTACAACCTCAATTTCACCTGAAATCCACACAAACACTCGGTTCGATTATCTCTTTCTTCGCGGACCTGCAACTCAACCGAACATCATCTTCCGAGCTTCAATTGACGAAATTCGCAATGGGCTTTGCATCGAGGTCATCACGCGAAGCTTCCCACAAGTTTAATTTGATTATCGTTGAGGTTTGCCTATCCATCAAGACTTCCACGTCCGCAACGTTTCTTCGGGTGTTCAAACACCAATCCAATAACAATTCGGGTAATTAAAACTACCTTTATACTCGATTTCATATGGGGATCAAAAGCCCTAACCTTTCGATCGATTACAATGTTCATATGGGGCTCAATTTGATCGAACATGGTTCTAGGGTTTATATGAGAATTGGGGTTTTCGTTCGCGATGATTCTTAAGTTTTAAAACCGGGTTGTAACCGCGGCTGGATGCCTTGGTTCACTGGTTAAAACGCTCCCATCTCCACCTAGAGGTCCCGGGTTCGAACCCGGGCACCCTCTGTTTTTTTTAAAGGTTGTTTTTAGCCTTTAATTAAGTAAAAAAATTATTTTAAATATAAAAATAACTTTCACAAACTCTCAATTTTTTTTAAATCATCTAAACCTTTTCTGTAAATTATTTCTTGAAAAACTTTTTATAAAAATTATTTACAAACATCTTAACTAAAATATCTTTATAAAAATAGATTTGTACGATAAGTCCAAACTTACTACATTATTGGAACTTTATGTTTTTCCTTGATTAGAAGTTATTATAATTATTGAATTCAAATATATTTTTTATAGCTAATTATGCAAGTTATTTACAAAGGATTTAATTCCTTTAAAATCTTATAATTAGTATCTTTATTTCATCAAATGAATCATAAACAAGTGTTTATTGAGTTATTTTATAAATTTTTCCCCAATTCGTATTGGAACCCTAGTGTTGTTATATCGTTAACCATATTATTGACCTAAATCTTATAATATATATATAGGTGCCTTGTGACGTTCATCTTGGAACGACGTTTATTATTATTCTTATTGATCTTCATATATACTTATTTTAACATGTGAGTTTTCCTAGCCCCATTTTATCTTATTTCACACTACTTTGGGGTGAAACATGATTATCTATACATTGTACACTTATTAACGTTTGAGACTTGTAAGCACATGCAATTCATCTTATTATTATGTCATGGTTATTTGTGTATTGTAAGTGTTTATATGAGATACATAGTTTTGTTTACAATCATTAACTATTGCTAGCCTGGCGACGTCTTAGATCTTTGGGCCTGACAAGCCTATTTGGTGCTAAAGTCGATGTATTGCCGACTCCTAGGAGCCGTATGCTTGTGCACTAGGGAACCAAATACACTTAGCCAATCTTTCATACTTGTAATCAAGTCGAGGTTTGATTGTAACGTTATGTGTTCTATAACCTTACTAGCTTATAACCTATGACATGAATTGCTACTTGTAACCTTTTTCTTATTATGTATGAAAACCTTGGAAACTCACCAACTATTTTTAGTTGACTCTTATTTTTATCATGTTTCAGGTCAACCACAAGTTTAAAGTGATCCTTTTGAAGCATGCTATAATCTAGGACTTGGACCTATATAATGAAATAAAAAGTTACATTATATTATGTTATGTTGAACTTATTTCTTGTTTAAGACTTACGATTGTAATTTTTCCATTTCATGACTTATGATAATAATATTTACTATTTAATATAGCGTTATGTGGCTGTGAACAATCTTAACCCTCACATCTCGATGTTTCCGCGTCAAGGTTGGGGTGTGACAATAGGCCTAGGTCCAGAACCACAAACAGAAAGGTATTGCATAGTAAACCTACATTCATACCTTAGGTACTGTGACCACGAGGTGCGATGCACCGTTATAGAAGGTCTATGAGAGGCCTAGGTCCAGAACCATGAACAGAAAGGTATTGCATAGTAAACCTAAATCTTACCCTAGGTACTATGACCATGAGGTGCGATGCACCGTTATAGAAGGTCTATGATAGGCCTAGGTCCAGTACCATGAACAGAAGGGAAGAGTTTATGGTTGTCAGAAAGGAAAGTAAAGCATGAAAGATTAAAGAAGATAATGATATAAAGAATGAACGTATGAATGAACATTAATGAATTATCGTAATAATGTACAGAACAGCATCCTTGTCATTCGACCTCAGTAATCATGGCTGAGTGCCAAGAAGAGGGTAAAGTACGAATGCATGCATTCTTACTTCATGTTCCTCTTTCCTTTATCTTTCACTTTACGTTACATAATACTTCATTTCATTCATTAACATGACACGTAAAGCCATAGGAAAGATAAACATACATCATAATAAGGAACATAACATACATAGGCATCAACATCATATAGGGCAACATCATACATACATAACATGCATAATCATGCAACATCATCATCATCATGCCCAACATGCTCTCTACGGCCTCAATCCATCTTAAATGCTCTTAAGGGAACCTTTACGTCAAAACTTACATTTGAACTTTCCCCCGAAAGTCAGAGGTCAAACTACACTTCTCCTCGGGTGCAACAACCCTATTCGGGCGTATGGACACCCTTCAGTCGCATGGCCCCCATGCGACTGAACCTCATGCGAATGAACCAATGCGGATGAACAGTCATGCGAATGAACACCCAATCGTGCGAATGAACTAATGCGGATGGACCTCATGCGAATGGAACTAATGCGGATGAGCACTTATGCGACTGGAGTCTCAGCCGCATGACTCCCCATGCGATTGGCCCCTAATCGTGCGAATGGACTCCCAATCGTGCGAATGGACCCCAAGCGCACCTCATTCAGCCGTATGGCCTCCAGTCGGTCGCCTAGTCCTAGCTGATGCAAAATGCAGTTCATCCCGAACCCAATCTGGCATTTTCGACCTCCAAGTTCATCTTAACCCATTCTAAGCCCAAATCGACCATCCTAAACCTTAGGGATGCATAGCACAACACCATTAAAGCATACACAAGCTCACAAAAAAGTCTCAAACACATCACACACACACATACACATACACAAACGGGTCAAACATGCACACACTCAAAAACCCGATTTTCAGATGTTTTCCAGCCCCAAATCATTCAAAAACGTTTAAAGGAGGGGTCCTAGTGTAACACCCGGTTATTTTTAAAAGACAAGACGTGAAGAATGAAAGAAAGAAAAACAATAAAGTCCAAGTAGAGGACCAAAAGTGTCCAAAAGGACAATTTTTGGAAAAGTTGGTGTAAAGGTGGGCATGGCCGCCCACCCTCATTTCACATCACCATTTCTTCAGTTTAGAAAGAGAGAGTAGAGAAACTCTCGGCTGAAGAAGAAGAAGAAGAGAAGCGAATTCAAGGTAAGAATTCAAGGTTTTTTATGTGTTTATGACGGGTTTTATCCCGGTTGCATGCTTAGGTGCTTACATGCTCGTGTATGTGCTCGGGTGTGTGTGTTGGGTGTTGTTTTTAGGTGTTTGAACTCATTGCAAGCGGGTTAGAAAGGAAAAGAAACACCAATTTGCATCAGGTGAGTTCTAGACCCTGGTTTCTACTTGTTTTAAACATCTTAGGGCTGAAAATGTATTAAAATGATTTTTACAAGGTTATGTATGTTTACCTATATGTATTATGCATGTTGGATGTTAATTCTTGAATGCTTTTAGGTTATTCATGTTTAGAATAGCCATATTAAGCTTAGAACAGATGAGTTTGATGATTAGGGTTGAAAATATCCTAGAAACATGTTTTACAGAAAGCTCATGCGCCTCGGTGAGGCTCATACGCCTGAAAATGTCTTAGAAGGATTTAAATGTAATCTATGCGCCTGAATAGTAGCCCATGCGCCTAAGGTTACCTTATAAATGTTTAAGTATGGCCCATGCGCCTGAACAGTGGTCCATGCGCCTAGAAAAGTTAGCCGAACGACCAAGTGTAGGGCCATACGCCCCAACAGTGTCCATGCGCCCAAGTGGCTAATGCGCCTAAGTGTTCATACGCCTGCATAGTACCCCTGCGCCTAGAATTGGGCTGGAATTGACTAAGTGTCCAGATGTCTAGGATTCCCCATGCGCCTAAGTACTCATGTGCCTGTATAGTGCCCATGCGCCTGAAAGTTTCCCATGCGCCTGTGTTCCCCATGCGCCTGCATAGTGTCCATGCGCCTGCATAGTGCCCATGCGCCTAAGGACTTAGAATACTTTTCTGATTTTTGGGAAAAAGTGTAATGTAGGCTTTGACTTGGGAGATTCCCGGGGGGCTATGTAAGTTGACTTTTGGAGTCATAGATGGTATGATAGACATGTTATGTTATGTGATTGATGTTTATGATGATAATGATGATGTTGCATGGTTATACATGATGTATGGTATATGTGTATGATGCCCTGCTTGATGATGTATGAATGATATGTTTATGTTCCTTATGATGATGTATGTTTATCTTTCCTATGACTTTACGTGTAATGTTAATGAAAAAATGAAGTATTATGTAACGTAAAGTGAGAGATTAAGAAAAAGGAACATGAAGTAAGAATGCATGCATTAATGAGTAATGAAAGTAGAGATAGTCTTGTAAGCATGGCATGTACATTGAGGTCTTTCTTTATGATTGACCATTTGCATAGAACTATTGTTGCATACCTTAGGTACTGTGACCACGAGATGCGATGCACCGTTATAAAAGGTCTATGATAGGCCTAGGTCTAGACCACGAATAGAAAGGTATTGCATATGGCAATGGTAAACCTAAATCATACCTTAGGTACTGTGACCATGAGGTGCGAGGCACCGTTATAGAAGGTCTATGATAGGCCTAGGTCCAGAACCACGAACAGAAAGGTATTGTGTAGTAAACCTAAATCTTACCCTAGGTACTGTGACCACGAGGTGCGATGCACCGTTATAGAAGGTCTATGATAGGCCTAGGTCCAGTACCATGAACAAAAGGGAAGGGTTTATGGTTATCTGAAAGAAAAAGTAAAGCATGAAAGATTTAAGAAGATAATGATGATATTATCTGTATGTACGTATGACGTATGATCATGGATGAATGAAAAGTATAGTATGATTTTGAAAGAAAGTAAAGAACGGTTTTACGAAAGAAAAGTATGTTTTATTTATAAAACTAGAACTCACTCAGCAACGCTGATTTTTATACATTTTCACTTGGCAGGTAACGTTGCTGGGGATGGCACGAGGCGGCTACTCAGCTCTTTTGGATGGCATTCTTTTGTTAATGTTTTTGCATTGTAATGCGAATGAATGATGTTTTGAAATGAACGCTTGTATTAACTTGCAAAAACTTTTGTAATGATATGAAAATTTATATTTTATTTATGTTTCTGCTGCAATGTTTTCGTAAGGCAAATGTAATTATAATGTTTTATGTGCAATGAATGACCAACTGTGAGGTCTCCGGGAACGGGGCCTTTCACCTAGAACTCACACAAGTGACCACAATGAGAAGAGCTTCGATTTGACTAGCTTTTCAACGATTTTGGCCACTCGAACCAACCTGAACCAACACTTCTTCCTCTTTTATTCCTTTCTCTCTTCTTCTCTCTTGTTTGGCTGAAATATGGGTGTGGGGAGAGGGTAAGGGCTGCCCTCTCCCTTTATATACCCCTACTCATCCAACTTTCTTTCGTTGGCGAGTTTGGTCCCTTGACTTAGGACTTTATTTCTTTTCTTTCTTCGTCGGCTTTAAAATAAATAAATAACCGGTGTTACAGAAGATGATGATGAAATGGTTGGAGTTGGTGATTTAAAAACAAAGAGGAAGAGAGTGTTGGTAACTTAGAGACCGAGTGATGTTTGTAGCGACTTGTGGTTATGGTTGTTCACGGTGGTGGTGATTGTGGATGTGTAAAAACAGAGAGAGAACAAGGATGTGGAGAATGGTTGGTGTTTGATGGTGTGATGGTTGTGGAACTCTTCAGCCGAGATTTCTTGTAGTGGAGCTTAGCCATAATTACCTCTAGCATTAGGGTGGTGAGGTGGTGGTATCAGGAGGGCTTAGTCGATCGATGGGGATAGGTGGCAGGTTTGGGTGTGGCTTGGTGTCTAGATTGTGCTAGGTGTCCTATTCTTGGACTTAATCATTAGATTAGTGTTAATCTTATTAGGGATTTGCTAATCTTGTTTTGTTAACCCTTAATGAGCCAAGAACAAATAGGTTGGTTTAGGTTGTTCGAGTTCTTGAGTTAGGTTTGTATATTAGTTTAAGTGTTCTATGATTAGTTTGGTTTTAGTTTTGTTATCAATTTTCTAAAGATTAACTTTATTTAATGTTGATGAGGTTTGACGAAGTTTTTAACTATTAGTTCTTTACATACTTAGATGAAGGTATCAATCAATCAAGCAACTAATCATACAACCTAGATTATAAAGTTAACAAGTTTTTATATACATGTATACGTAAATATTTATGCATAGATGCATGCATGCACATATATTTGCATAATCAATTAAACACATAATATTTATAAAGAAATTGTCAAATAAAACATATCTTTATGATCCCTTAATGAAGTATATAAATATAGGTTTATTTTTAAGAGATTAACTTTTGCCTAACCTTAGGGTCATCACAGTTCAATCATACGATTTTAATTCTTAACCGGTTTGTGATTTTGAGTTTTGATTAGTCATTGCAATTCTAGTTCTCAATTTTGACCTGTAGTTCCTCAGTTTGGGGATTTATCTGAGAATCGCAACTTTCGTTTTTGACTTGCAGTTTCTCAGTTTGCAATTCAAGTTCTCAATTTATGTATTCAGTTTTGCAATTCTTGTTTAGGATCCTTAGATATTAGTTGAGAATCCTTAGTTCATGTATTCTTTTCTTTTTCATTTATTGTGTTTGTAATTAGAAGATCATTATACAATTCTACTTCATGTATTTAAGTTCAGAATCTTTAGTTCTCCCGTCACTAGTACAAAAATAAGGCTTTTATTGCTGTTATTTGAGTCTTTTATAACGATTTCACAAGCGTTTTAAATATATACGTTTTAAAAAGTATGAAACACCTTATAAAAAAACGTTGTATTAACTTTGCTAAAACGTCTATTCTAATATCCCATTAGCGTTGTAAAAACTCAATTCCCTTATTAAAATTAATAAAAACAAATCAAATACTATGTTTTTTATTCAAAACAAATCAAATACAGCTGTTTTTGTTATCTATTACAGCTTTTTTCATATCAAAATACAGCTCTTTTTCTTATCAAATAATCAAATACAACGATATTTCTTATCAAGTCAATGTAATTGTTTTTGTTATAGAGTACACAAGCACGTAAATTTTAAAAGGAAAATTCAAAAGCAGCAAATTAACCAAAGACTATATACAGAAACACAAACTGTCTAATATTTCAACACCACCAAATATTTAGATTAGATTATGTCTTTAACCTTCTAAACTAAGTAACAAGAGAAATCTCTAAACTAACCGGATAAAAATATAGACTTTTAGTTAAACTATGAAAACTAGTTAAAACATCTAACAATGTTATCCAAACTTTTCATTAATATGAAATACTTAGACGCATCAAAACATTAAGCCACCTGCATTCAAAACATCATATCTGCAGCCTTGGTCATTCTAACTCCATCATTAATTGTCAAATGTGTTGATACTTCTAGTCGGTCAATCTCTTGAAACAAATCTTCTTCAAGCATGTAATGAGTTTAAAAATTAGTTTTCAAACCTTTTATATCTATATTAACAGAGAATTGTTTGAATATTAAAGAAAATCACATAAAACCAATCTTTAACAAACATTAAGTATTCATATTCAAATGTATGGAGAGTAAAAGTAAAATAAGAGAATGAATCTCGATAAGTCGTATATCCATAAATATAAATAAACTACTCTCTTGATCAGACTTGTATATGCACCACGAAAGAGATGCAAGAAGATATCAACTAAAAATATAAATAGAACGTAGACAACAAAAATAAATATTGCTATAAACTACATGCAAATATATATGAACATAACCTTAAAATACTACATCAAATCCACACACCACATTTTGAATAAAAAATGATAGGATTAGAATTACATTCATTTTGCCATGATCTTAAAACACTGCCGTATGTTCAATAAATTGGTCAATTTCACAGGGAGTAAGAGGCCTATAGATAGATAGATAAAATTTTGACTGCAACCCAATATATTTATTCTATTTAGCGTAATATAAAAATATAAGATTTTGAAATATACTTACAAGATGTTCTTTGCATCCAATCACAAAATCATACATGACCTTCATTACATAATATTCATATTCTCAGCCTTGAGATTGTTGGTAGCACTAAATACATTGAATTAACACATATTTATTTAGGATACAAGATTAAACAAATACAATTAAAAAGAGAAAAAGTAAACTTACATTTTGCCATAAAATTATTTTTCCCGTAGCCTTTTCAAATAATTTAATGATGACGTAAGACTCAACATTCTTTCCCTTTTTTATTGAATCGATAATGTATCCATAGAATTTATGATTGGTGGGATTGTGGAAAATTATAATTAACGACCATGACCCTGGATAATAAATACTTAAATTTTAGTATCTTTAAAAGAACATAAATAAAAACATTATAAGAAACATGAATAAACATAATACCCGCCAAATACGGTGCCATAAAATATTCCTTGTATGCTCCATGACATCTTTGATATGATCGATGACAAAATTGCTATCTGTATTGCACACACTAAGTTCAATCATTCAAGGATTAAAATATGCAGTTTTATCAAAACCTTTATGTTGCCCAAGGGAATATAAATACCTAAAATAGAAAAATAAAAATAAGTTAAAGTTAATAACACCCAACTAAAGTAAAAAAGAAATATAACATAGAATATCAAAACAAAAAATAAACAAACTTACATTGTATACCAACTCAAGACTCCAATCTCTACCCAATCATTGACACATAATTTCATCATTGACTCTATTTCAACATTCTCATTATAATTTTCTTTAAACATCCCACTTGGTGAAGTAACAAAAACTGAGATGGTTTGGGTAGATACATGTGCAAACTTTTCTGCTAACTTATGTTTTTGTTAGGCCTTGGCTTTGTCATTGTCAAAAGTTTAGTTATTGTGTCAAGATCCTTAGTTGTTTTAGAATCAAGAACCTTAGTAGCTTTAGCATAAGGAAAATCTTTGGTATTAGTAGGTTGTACAAGGAACTCGTCACCTAACTATATTAACAAATAACACCATGAAACCTTTTATTACAACATTTATTACAAGTACAAATGTAGTGTTTTTATGTGTGTATTACAAGATAAATTGATTACCAGATCTAAAAAGCTCGCATTGATGTTTCCTTCTTCATGAAATGCCATGTTTCCTTCTTCATGAAATGCCATGTTTCGTTCATTAAACCACATTGTAAAGAAATCATATTTATGTTAACTAATTATAAATAAAAAAACCCATTACCTGTACAGGCCTATAATCCCCAAAATGTTATGGCAGGTGATGATGTTGGGAAATTGATTATCGTGAAGAACCCTTATTTAAAAGCTATGCATTATAAAAAAATATTAACATAACATTAAATAAAGATATATATGATTATCCTTTATATAATTATACCTTTATTGCTTTTCTAGGCCACTGAATGAACTGTCTTTATGTGTTTCCCATATCAGTTACTTCCTTATTCTTTGTGTAGCACGGGACAAGGAAACTTTTACAATTTTCATTTACAAAATCTACATGGACTTTCACGTAGTCTTCATGCATTAGGCTTCCATGTGAAATCCTAGTAGAAGTAGGATAAACTCGTCCATGTTCTAAAATCAAATCGGGATAGCTATCGTCGAACGCCCATATAAGTTCACAACTACTTATTGACTGTAAATACATAAAAAATATTAGTAAATATGTAACACCTGGTTATTCTTTTAAAAAAAGAATAAGAAATAAAGAATAAAAGTAGTGAATGCAATTTAACCCAAGTTGAGGGGTTAAAAGAGTCAAAAGGACAAAAGTACAAAAAGTTGGTGTAAAGGTGGGCATGGCCACCCACCCTCACTTCACATCACCTTTTTTTCATTTCGGTTCTAGAGAGAGAGAGAGCCGAAAGCTTACGAGTTTGAAGAAGAAGAAGAGGAGGTTGAATTCAAGGTAAGAATTCGAAGTTTCTAAGTGTTCATGATGAGTTTTTATCTCGATTATGTGCTTATGTGTTTGTGTGTGTGTGTTTGGTGGTTTCTAGATGTTAGAACTTATTTGCATACGGGTTAGAAGGAAGATACACCCAAAGTTGCACTAGGTGAGTTTCTAGACCCCGGTTTTACTTGTTTTAAACTCTTTGGGGCTGAAAATGTATTAAAACGGTTTTTTTTATTATGATTATGTATGTATACCCGTATGTATTATGCATGTTTGATGATGTTCCTTAGATGTTTATAAGTTGTTCATGCTTAGAATAGCCTTGGTAAGCTTAGAACAAATAGGCTTGATGTTTGGGTTCGAAAATATTCTAGAAACATGCTGAACAGAAGGTTCATGCGCCTAAATAAGGCTCATGCGCCTGGAAATACCTTAGAAATGCTTAAGTGTAACTCATGCGCCTGAACAGTACCCTCATGCGCCTAGAATAGTAGTTGGACGACTAAGTGTAGGGCCATGTGCCCCAATAGTGTCCATGCATCTGAATAGCCTATGCGCCTAAGTGTCCATGTGTTCGAATGGACCATACACTGAATAGGTCCATGCGCGTGAAAAGTTCATGCACCTAAGTGTTAAAATCTTTTAAGTGTTGGCTGATGTACCTGCATAGTGATGAAACGCCCAAACAGAGCTCATGCGCCCAAATAGTACTGGTGCGCCTAAACACTTAGAATTTATTACAAAATTTTTGGGAGTCTATGCAATTAAGGTTTTGACCGAGGTTTGACTAGGGCTTATTAATGCTTGGTTTCATGCATTCTTATGATTGTTTTATGATTGTTCCATATTATTAGTATTACTATTAGTGTACGACTTTACGTGGTGTGTTTATTATCGTAACGTAAAGTATTACTAATAATAATAAAGAGAAAGAGCAATGAAGAAGAGAAGTGGAACTTAAATAAAACGTTAACAAGTCTTGCAAGCTTATAGGAGGTGCACGACCATGTTGTCGTTAGCTCAACCGTGATGCGGGTTAGCTACCCTATTATGCACATGGGGCCAGTCAATTGAGATTGGCGGACCTTTGTAGCGTACTCTAGGTGACTGGGCCAGCCTTGTATACAGTATTTAGAGCCCATTGTGGAAACAGAGGGCCCAGCATCATTTCCCCGTGCATATAGTTTAGGGTATTGCTCATTGGTCCACATAGACAGTGAAATATAAAGATAAAAGAGTATAGAGTAAACAAGGCATACAGTAAAAAGAAAAGCATTATCTGATTGTATAGTTAATGCGTGCTCATGTATAAAGAGATGAAATTTCACAGAAAAGAGTATTTTCATATATATACCTTACAAAAGTATTTTATTACTTTTAAAACTAGAACTCACTCAGCAACGCTGACTTTTATACATTTTCAGTTGGCAGGTAAATATTGCTAAGGATGGCACGAGGGTGAAGCTGCTCGGCAGGGAAAGACTGACATCCATTCATACTTATTATTTTTGTTGTTTTGTAATGCAATTAAACAATTTTTTTATATTCGGTTAAACAATAGTGTATTGTTCAACAACAGTGTTTTAATGAAATGAATGGTTTTTGTTAAAATAATTCTGCTGCTTAAGCTTGTAAATTTATAATGTTTAATGTATTTAATGCTGTGAATGACCAACTGTGAGGTCTCCGGAAACGGAGCCTTACAAAACATATTGGAGATAATGAACAATCTTAAAATATATTACCTTAATTTCAGGTAGACAAATAGACGAGCTTGCCTTAGCTGCAGCAACGTGATTCTGGTCTTTGTGCTTAGCATCTATCTCCTCTCTTACTCATTTTGCTTCCATAGTCTTCTTTTTCTTTCTAGAAAATAGGCTCTTAACACTAATCACGTCAGAAATTAACCGTGTACGCCCCCCGTGTTGACATCCCTTCCCAACAACCTCAGTGATAACATTTTTTTCCAGATTTGTTATATGTACCATCTGCCTTTATCTTTTTCTCTTTACAATGCTATTAGAATAATATATTACATTCATAATTCATTAATATAATATATATAAGATTGATATAAAAATATAAAATTTTAACAACTCATGAAGTCTTCCTCTCAATACACCTTCTGATAAAAGATGTGGTCTAAGTTAAAATAACTTTGTGATGAGATTATAATGTGCTTTGCTAACAACATATATCTTTGAACTTTCGTTTTGCATATGAGCTATATGTGGGTAGCTTGAAACTAGTTGATTCCACCTATCTTCCCATGAGTTCATTAATCCAACAAATCCTATTCGTCCTACATGAGCCACGCCAATATTTTTTTTGCACTTATCTTAGCTTTTTGACTTTTTTCTTCAAACAAAATTACCGATTAGTACTAATAACAACATATAAAAAAATAACAATAACCAACAATAATCATAAATCAAAAAAGACCTCATACTCTACGGACAAAGCTTTTGAAACAAAAAAGTCCCACTTACTCCTGTCGAGATATTCGTAATCTTAAAAAGGAGATATATCTTTTTTAACATATTTATTTACAAGCGTATGTCAAAAAAATTTCATTATCATCTTTCCTAGTTGCATAATTGTGTTTTTTGCATCATCATTAGGTATTCTCCATGATACCTACAGATTAAAAGAAAAAAAAGGTTAAAATAAAAATTCACAGGTATAATATTTAAAAATAATTGAAAAAATAAAATATCATAACGTACTCCCATAATTCATCATATAATTGTTTGTCTACCTCTTTGGGTAGTTGATAATAAGGAATCCTTTTTCTAAACTCTATGCATGACATAAAAAGTGATGCATTATCACAGATCGCGAAACCATCCCTAGAGAATTCAATTGTAATTTTTTCCAGATCACTAGACTTTTTCTTACATTTTGAAACTCCTCGGGTGCGCCTATTAGACATTTTCTAATAAACAAAACACAAGTTAATAACAAGTTATAAAACATGTAGATTTGTAAATAAATATGATAGTTATGTTTCAAAGGAAATTTAGATTTTTAAACTCTATAAACATAGATCAATCACTTCAAAAAGTTTCAAATATGTGGGGACATGAACCAAATAATATAAAACTACAAGCACTTAAAAAGAGAAGAATGTGTAGGAAATCACCCTTACTGGTACACGACAAGAGCTTAATAGCATTAGAAATGTTAAGTTGTTAGGCTTAATATAACTAGTTTTATACTCGTCCGGTGTTCAGGTAGTGTTATGTTATAATATCATAAACAAACTCTGCATTTCAAATCAAGTTATCATTTCTTTAACGTTAAAGTACAACACATATAACATGAGAGTACAAAACTAATATATTATGTGGACCAAATGTATGATAAATTTCGTTTGTTCTCATCTATTACTAAAACAAACCAAAAAAATCATTTGTTGTATAGTCATTGACCTTCTTGATTCCTCCAATCCAGTATCTCATCTTCAAGTAACAATAGTTGGTGCCCGGATCATATTAGAAGAGAATCCCACTCAGGGAACTTAACTAAATAAACTACATATAAATGAAGATAATGAAAGAAAATATGAGTAGTAACAAATAAGAAAATATGTTAATCATAACAACAACAAAAAAGCTAGTGACCACCATCACCTTATGAAAGGTAGAAAATCTAGGGTTTGGATCATTTTTGTCTTGACCCGGTGATACATAACCAGACCCATAAGAAAACTAATAGAAATTAGAGAAATTAGGATTACCTTCAACAACAATGTGAATGATAGCAGGTAGTTTCCGTTTAGACTCCTGGCAAAACAGCGATAGTTTAGTATCATGTATCCTACCGACAAGACACAAGCTATTAAGGGGAAGGGTGGTCGTCTTTGCGAAGTAGCAATGTATTACGGTTGTTCATGTCGTCGGCAAGAAGCAATTGCCATGTACTATGAGTGATGCAGGGTGGTTGAGTAAAATTATTTGGTTGGGGGTTTGGATTAAAAATTATTTGGTTAAAAGTAGGTAAGAGGAAATGACTGGGAAGGGTTAAAGTAATAATGTGGGGATTTAATTCGTTTTTAAAGCAGTTTTTACAACTATTATTTATGGTTGTTTATAAATATATTTTAATATTAAATACATAATGGTTATGGGTTACCATTAATTCATATTATTATTATATA
The DNA here is from genome assembly GCA_025506515.1 of Flaveria trinervia. NCBI lineage: Eukaryota > Viridiplantae > Streptophyta > Magnoliopsida > Asterales > Asteraceae > Flaveria > Flaveria trinervia. The sequence goes on from CM046448.1 coordinate 23,811,764, forward strand.
ATATTAAATGAAAAGAATGTTATTTTGGTTTTTAATTAATTCTGATGTAATAAAAAAAGACCCGATGTCAAGCGGGTGCATTTTACTACTTATTACTAATAAAAAATACAAAATTTATAGTGATTTTTGTTGTTGTAACTTTTATTTTGATGGTAATATAATAATTTAATCAAACTTGAGGTCATTAATATTTAATATAAAAGAATACAAATCTTTATCTTTTAGTTTGATGTGGTTGATCAACATATATTCCTTGATCATGGTCAGATCGTAAGTACGTGGTGCTATTAGTTTCAGAGACATTCGTCTGTTGAATGCCGACAAAAAATGGTGGTAGATCATCATTGTATTCTTCCTCATCAACAACAGTATCAACACCAAGAATACGCCGTCCTTGCAATACTATATGATATCTTGCTTTGCTCGGGTCACTAACAAAAAACACTTGTGTGGCTTGACTTGCGAGAATAAATGGTTCTGACTTATATCCATTTGTTGTAAGATCGACAAGTGTAAAACCATGTTCGTCAACTTTAACACTTGTGTGATTATTAACCCATTCAAATCTGAATAAAGGTATAGTGAATAGATGATAATTTAACTCCTAAATTTCTTCTATGTCACCATAATATGATTCTTTGGCGATTCTTAATCTTGTACCATGGTTCACTCTGTCGAATTCTATTGATGAGGCAATTAGTGTAACTCCACTATTTTGTGTTGTACTTTTTTCATCTTGGTTCTTAGTGCAGAATGAATAACCATTTATATCATACCCTTGGTAAGATCTTATATTAAAATCTAGCCCCTGTCCTAATTTTATGTTTTTATCAACATGTGAGTGACCATAAGTTTCTACCACCTTAGTCTTCATCTATTCAAAAGAATCCTCGTTATGTTTCATTTTATACCATTTTTTAGACTTTGTAAATGTGTCGCTTGTAATATTTTCATGTGTTCTTCAACATACGAAGCAAGACATGTCATATGTTGTAAACCAATAAAATGTGCAAGTTATAGATCCTCCTGACTTGGGACAATTAATATAGCACCAACCACTTCCATACCTGCAAGTCGACCAGTATGACAACTTTTAGGCAAACCAATACCTTTAACACCTTCCAAGTAACCTGTAAATAAATCAATTATTACACTGTAAAATATATTTAGCAAAAGTTAATTATATTAACAGATTTATGATATGATTACCTGTGCAAAACTCAGTCACCTCTTCGGAAGCATATTCTTCAACAATACTGCCATGAGGTCGATTACGGTTTCTTACATAGCCTTTATGAAATCCCATATATCTTTCAAAAGGGTACATGTATCGTAAACATACTGGACCACAAGCCTTAATCTCTCCTACGATATGAGATACTAGATGAACCATTATATCAAAAAATGACAATGGAAAATACATCTTTAGTTCACAAAGGGTAATGATAATATCCTTTTCCCCCTTCATCCAATACTTCAGGATCAATAATTTTTGAGTGAATCATGTTAAAAAAACAAACAAATTTTTGTGATTGTATGCCTAATGTTCTCCGACAACAATCCACGAGTTGCAATAGGTATCATATGTGTCATTAAAACATGACAATCATGAGATTTCATACCAAGTAATTTACAATCTTTCATTGATACAAATCTTTTAATATTTGCTAAATAGTTAAATGGAACTTTAATACTATGTAAACATTCGCAAAACTTTGTTTTTTTCCGCTTTTGACATTGTATAACAAGCAGGTGGGAGATAAATACCCTTGGCACTTTCAATGGGGGCAATCTCTTTACGTATTCCCATTTCTTCCATATCTCTACGGATATTAATATCGTCTTTAGTTTTTCCAGGAATGTTCAATAATAAGCCCAACAAGCTATCACATATATTTTTTTTCAATATGCATAACATCTAGGCAATGTCAAACTTCCAAATATTTCAAGTAAGGTAGATCCTAAAAAAATGATCTTTTTTTCCGATTACCTCCTTTTTCAACACATGATCTTTTTCCTAACACAATATTAATATTTTTAACTCGTACAGATGCATCAAAACCTTTCCTAACAGTTCGATGCTCGGTCTTTTCGTCAAACTCTTTCGTTTTTTCGATAACAATGATTAATTGAAAGAAATCTCCGATGCCCCATATACACGGTTTTTTTTGCAATTATTTAGCTTTATGGAACTTGTATCATCTTCACATATTGGACAAGCTTGTTTACCTTTAGTACTAAATCTTGATAAATTACTGTATGCTAGAAAATCACTAATGATACAAAAAATCATGGCCTTCATCTGAAAGTTCTCCTTTTTATAAGCATCATAAACATTTACACATGTACTCCATAGTGTTATCATGTCATCAACCAAAGGAGATAAATAAACATCAATATCATTACTAGGTTGTTTTGGACCCTAAATTAACAAGGACATCATTATATATTTTTGTTTCATGCATAACCATGGTGAAAGGTTGTAGATATATAAAGAACTTGCCAAGTATTATGACGCCTACTCATATTCCCGAAAAGATTGATGCCATCTGAACTAAGACCAAATCGTATGTTTCTAATCTCATTACCAAAATCTGGAAATTTATAATCAATATTTCTCCATTAAGGTGAATCTGCCACATGTCTTAACTTTCCATCATCTTTACGCTCCTTACCATGCCAACGCAATAGTTTTTCTTCTTTAGCATTAGCAAATAAACATTTGAGTCGCGAGATAATGGGGAAATACCACAATAATTTAGCTGGTGGTTTATTTTTTGTCACATCATCATCATATTCATCGGTTTCATTTTTGCGCTTGTACCTTGATGCACCACAAGTAAGGCACTAATGATTTTTTTGAACTCATTTCTATAAAACATACAATCATTCGGACATGCATGTATTTTTAGCCTGGTATAAAGATATGGGCAAGTCGTTGTCTTTAGAAAGCATGTCATGTAAAATCAATAATAGACTTGTAAAACTCTTATCGCTCCATCTGTAGTTTGACTTTAAGTTAAATAGTTTCAACACTAAGTTTAGAAAAGTTCTCACAACCATCATACAACGGTTTTTCTGAATCAACAAATGTTTGTTGTAGTTTTTCTTGATCATTATACCAGCATTAGTTTCAAAATCATTAAACATGTCATTCAGATTATCGTTGCCCTTATCAAAATTGTCACTATCATCGTTGATGTACTAATCACTGTTCTCATCATTATTAATGACTGCATTGGCTGGCGTTTTGCTAGTATTAATAAGTGATTTTCCATATTTTGACCAACAACTATAATTGTACATGAAACCATGTCTAAACAAATGATACTCGATGTCCTTTATTTTCTTAAATTCTATAAAAATTTTGCATGTCATACAGGGACACAGAATGGATTCATTTCATTTTATTATACGACCATCTTCGGCAATCTTAAGAAAATTTTTCACGCCGGTCGAATATGTGGGTGATAACGTCCAACATTGTACATCCAATGACTACGCTCCATGTGACGTATTTAACTAATAAAAATAATATACATTCACATGTGTAATAAATAAACCTAAAGTAATCTAAGATGATAAATTTTAAATCATCTTTTGCTTATTATATATATATATATATATACATACATATATATATATATATATATATATATATATATATATATATATATATATATATTATATATATATATATATATATATTATACATTTTAACAATGTAATTATTTATTAAAAAATTGATAATATTTATATTTTATTCATTAAGTATCCATATAAACGATAGAGTATAAATAGAAATTGATAATATTAATATTTTGACTAGTTTTTAAGGGCATATCACATTTATAGTTTTAGTTGTGTGTGCGCGCATATATATATATATATATGATATTTTACAATTTATACGATATATATGGAATTCTCCTTAAAAACTATATAGGTATGATCTTAAAGGTTTCTAAAAGTCTAAATAATCATTATAATCAAATATAATAATGCGTGCACACATATATATGAAGGTTGATCATCACCATAAATAATCTAAGTAAGTTAAAAGAGAATAACATTACCTTAGTGAAGAAATCTATATTACAAGATATGAGTTTGTTCAAAAGATTATCCAACTCTTTTCCTTTGATCATGAGACAATATTCAGTTTAAGTAAATGTAAAGTTAGATAGAAAAGAATAAAGAATCAATAGATAGTATTACCAGAAGCATTTTATCAGTATATACTCTAACGGTTAAGAATAACAATAAATGAATGCATCAAATTTAAGAGTTTGATCTGATATGAGAGAAGTAAAGAGAAAAAGATGAATATGAATTTAGATTTTTGAATTAGGTTAGATTATATTTTTTAGGAGTTTAAACAAACTTTATGGATAAGATAGAAAATAAAGAAATTAAAATTTAATAAAAGAAAGTAAAATTAATATTTTCATTACAAAAAAACTCATTAAATAACAAAACAAATTAAACTTAATATTTTTAAAATAACATTTGAAGCAAAAACAACGATTCAAGTTCAAATACAACATAATTTAAATTTAAAATAATATCAAATACAATGTTTAACCAAAAACAACCATATTTAACACTCGTTTTAAATTAAGCGTACTTTGAATTTAAAATAATATCAAATACAACATTTAACCAAAAACAACCATATTTGAATGTAATACTCGTTTTAAATTAAACTAACCTTCGTAAAATTATAACCACCAGATTTGTAAACAACACTTTTGTGCTTTTTGCAATGATTTTTATTACACCCAAATTTACAGAATGCTATTTTTAATAACAGGTTCCTAATTTTATTCCCACAATCACAGTCATTTAAATATTTAATTTAATTCATCAAGAATGTTAGGGTTTTTATCCTTTTATTTGAAATCTTTTTGTTAAAACCTTTGTTATTATAAAAAGCTTTCTAGTTTTGAAACCTCTTTTCTTGATTTTTAAAAGAAAATAAGAAAAGATTATATGTGTTTACTTAAACACATATAAATTCTTAAAGTTTGTTAATGATAGACTTCTAGAATCTAACTTTTCTTGAAAGAGTAACTAAAGGATTGATGATTCGATTGAGGTGGTCTTCTTGGTGCTTGATCTTAAGTACTTGAGGTTGAATCCAAGATGGTGATGGATAAGAAGATGATGATGAAATGGTTGGAGTTTGTGATTTGAAAACGAGAGGAAGAGAGTGTTGGTAACTTAGAGACCGAGTGTTGTTTGTGGTGACTTGTGGTTATGATTGTTCACGGTGGTGGTGCTTATGGATGTGTAAAAACCGAGAGAGAATAAGGATGTGGAGAATGGTTGGTGTTTGATGGAGTGATGGTTGTGGAACTCTTAGGCCGAGATTTCTTTTAGTGGAGCTTAGCCATAATTACCTCTAGCATTAGGGTGGTGAGGTGGTGGTCTCAGAAGGGCTTAGTCGATCCTTGGGGATAAGTGGTGGGTTTGGGTTTGGCTTGGAGTCTTATAACACCCGGTTATTCTTCTAAAGTTAGTAAAAAAAGAATAAAGTGAAGAAAAAAGAAATAAAGGAAATAAAGCTCATGTGGAGGGACCAAAGGTGTCTAAAGGACAAAACTTTGAAAAAGTTGGTAAGTAAAAGGTGATGGCCGCCCACTTCTTGCACATCACCTTTCTATTTACGGATTCTAGAGAGAGAAAGTGCAGAGCTTTCAGGTTTGAAGAAGAACAGAAAGAAAAGTGTGAATTCAAGGTAAGAATTCATGTGTTTATAGTGTTCTTAACTGGCCTTGCCTCAGTTACATGCTTATATGTGTGTGTGTATGTGTTCGGTTGTGTGTGATTTTGGTGGGTTTCTAGGTGGTTGAACTATATTGCAAATGAGTTTTGAAGAAGTCATAACCAAAGACTGCAAAGGTGAGTTTTAGAACCCCATTTTTACTTGTTTTAAACTGCTTTAGGGCTAGAAATGCATGTATGAATGTTTTATAAAAGTTGGGTTTCATACCCGTATATGTGTATGTGTGTATGTTGCGGGTGGGGTTTGATTTGGGTTATGTATGTGTTTGGGGTTGTTATGATTGTGTTTCTAAGGCTTAGAATGCATGATTTAATCTTAGAGTAAGTTTAAGAATGATTGGGGACCGAATTATGATGTTCAAGTGTGTAATAGGCTACTCATGAGCCTAAATAGGGTTCATGCGCCTAGTAAAAAAATATGCCTAAGTGTCCTCAGACGCCTGAAACCTCATGTGCCCATATAATGGTCATGCGCCTAGAAATAGGCAAAATTTGACTAAGTGTTCATGCGCCCTGATAGCTCATGTTCCTGCATAATTCTCATGCGCCTAGAATTGCCCAGAATAGACTAATTGTTGCTCATGCGCCCTAATAGTATTGATGCACCTGAAAGTTTCCCATGCGCCCGAAAGTTTCCCATGGGCCCAAGTGTTCCTCATGCGCCTGAAAGGTCATGTGCCTGCATAGTGTTCATGCGCCTAAAGACTTAGATTATTTTCTGAAATTTTAGGGAAATGTGAAAAGTAGTCTTTGACTTGGGAGGTTCTCAGGCGCATAGTAAGTTGACTTTTTAAAGTCAAAGATGATGTGATGGGCATGAATGATATAAGATGATGATGATGATGATGATGATAATGTATGATGTATGATGATGTTATGATAAAGATGTTATGCATGATGGTATGTGTGATGTATGTTATGTATGGATGCTGATATGTATGAAGTTTTGCATGATCTTAATGATGTTCCTGTTTATGTATGGTTATCTTCCCGTGGCTTTGCGTTGAATGTTGATGAAAGAAATGATAAATTATTATATAACGTAAAGTGGAAGATAATGAAAAGAGGAACGAAATAATGAATGCATGCATGAATGAATGAATGAAAGTATGAAAGGCTTGCAAGCAAATGAAAGAGGTTCACAACTCACTGAGAGTTGTTAGCTCAACTGTGTGTGTATTTACTGCATGTGATTTTGGCGAACTTATAAGGATTCATACACGCAATAAGAGTTCAGTCTTGGTGACTGCTCCAATACTTCTAATTACTGTGTGTCATACAGCATGCGATTTTGGCTAACCCATAAGAGTTCACACACACAGGGGGAGTCTGTCCTAGTGACTACTCCATATGTGTGATATGTGCAATATATGCAATATGGGGTCCTTGTTGCTTAACCCTAGATGATATAACTTTGTGCTCAAGAGGGGGGTTAAGTACAGGACCTAGATAGAAGTGAAAGATAATAAATGTACGAAAAGTGCGATAAGTACGAAATGTACGAAATGTGTGAAATGTACGAAACGAACGATGATGAAGATAATAATTATTATCTATGTGTACGTATGATATGTGATAACGTGTGATAGTAAAGAAAATGTTTTAACAAATGAAAGGTAATATAATGTTTTTATAAAACTAGAACTCACTTAGCAACGCTGACTTTTTATGCATTTTTCAGTTGGCAGGTAAAGTTGCTGAGGATGGCACGAGGCGGCTACTTGGCTCTTTTTGGATGGCATACATTTTTATAATGTTTTTGTCATGTAATGCAACAAGTATTTTGTAATGTGATAACGATGTATAATTTTGCAAAAGCCTTTATAATGAAATGAAATGTCATTTTTGAATGTTTCCGCTACGGTGTTTATTTAAGTTAAATGTAATATATGTTTTATGTGCGATGATCGGCTAGTTGTATGTAACACCCCGAATTTCTATTTAAACGAAAGGGAAAAAAAGTATATAGAAAGAATAGATAATGAGCACAAGTAGAGGGGGATAAAGTGTACAAAGTACAAAACCTATCTATTTTAAGGTTTAAAGGGGCATAGTCGCCCATCTCTTCTTCACCATTTTCATTCGGCTGAAAGGAAGAAAGAAGAGAGAGAAAGCTCTCGGTTCTAGAGAGAGAAAGAGGAAGAAGCAGCTGCAAAGGTGAGTCTTCTTTTATACGAGCTCGGTTTCAGCTGGGTTTCAAGTTCTTGACCGAAGTTCTTGGTGTTTAGTGTTTGTTTTTGGGAGTTAAGAACTGAATTGAAGGTGGGTCTCGAACTTAAAGGGTGTTGCTCAAAGGCTGCTCAAGGTGAGTTTTTAGAACCCCTCTTTACTGAATTTCAACGTTTTTGGGGCTATTATGCATATGAAGTAAACATTTTGAAAGTAACCGTGGGTCTATAGCCTTATGTTCGAATATGATGTATGTATGTATGTTTTAGAGTTGATTATGGGTTAGTGTTGATGTTTAGCAGATTTAGGTGCCCCTGGTATGTTAGATCTATGCTTGGGTAGTGATAGAATGATAATTGGGTGATGTTGGTAGTAGAGAAAATATTTCAGAAGGTTCTGATGCGCCCAAGAGTGGGCCATGCGCCCAAATAGTGGCCCATGCGCCCAAATAGTGGCCCATGCGCCCAACATATTGGCCATGCGTCTAAGTGTTGGCCATGCGCCCAAGAGTGGGTCATGCGCCTAAACAGTGGCCCATGCGCCCAGCATGTTGGCCAGACGCCTAAGTGTTGGCCATGCGCCCAAGGGTGGGCCATGCGCCTATATAGTGCCTGTGCGCCCAAGTGTTGAAACGGCTAAGTATTGATGTGCCTAAACAGGTGCCATGCGCTTGTATAGTGGCAAAGCACCTAAACAGGGCAGAAGCGCCCAAATAGTGCCCATGCGTCTAGACTATTTTACACTTAAAATTTTAATGCTCATGCGCCTAAAGGGTCCCATGCGCCCAATTTGGACTTAGGGTTTTCTAAGTGGTTTTTAAGGGGTAATATCAGGAGATAGGCCTGGTTATGATGTGATGGCCTATGCTTGTTGTGTGCATGGTGATGTGATGGAATTACATGTGTTATGTATGTGTGATGATGTCTGTATGGTGATGGTGTATGTTTATGATTATGTGTATGTTCCTTATTATGTATGTATGTCTTCCATTGGCTTGCGTTGAACGTTAATGAATGTAATGAAAGTATTATGTAACGTAAAGAGGAAGATAATGAAAAGAGGAATGTAATGAATGAATGCAAGTATTAATGAATAAAACGTGAGAGGCTTGCAAGTGAAGTATAGTGAAGTGCATGGCTCTAAATGCCTTAAGCTCAACCGCATGAGGTTCAGCTAATCCTAAAGTGTGCACGCAAGGGTTCCAATCTTTGTGTCTGACCTTCAGTGATGTACCCATGTTGATGGGGGTGATGTACCCATTTTGATGGGGGTGATGTACCCATTTCGATGGGGGTGATGTACCCATTTCGATGGGGGTGATGTACCCATTTCGATGAGGGTGATGTACCCATTTCGATGAGGGTGATGTACCCATTTTGATGGGGGTGATGTACCCATGTTGATGGGGGTGATGTACTCATTTTGATGGGGGTGTAGTTACCCATAATGTTAGGGGTGAAATATATGATGGTTACCCGGGTTACACATAACTTCGGGGGTGTGGCAAAAAACCAAGCATATGTATGAGGTGAGCAACCATGTTGTTGCAACAGACTCGGATAGCGTGCAATCGTTGAGATTGCCTATGAGGTGAGCGACCCTGTGTCGCAACAGACTCGATAGAGGTCCTTGTCGCGTACTCCAGCATAGTGTCAGTCTTCGGACATGAGTCGGGAGTATTGCATGAGACGAGATAATGAGGTGAGCGACCTGGCGTTGCAACAGACTCGGATAGAGTTCAATCCCTGTGATTGACTCGTATGGGATCTTTGTCCCGTATCCCGGTGTTGTGTTAGTCTTTAGACATGAGTCGGGGGTTTGTGTACAGGCCCCGGCACAGCATCATCTTTCGAGCATGAGTCGGGGATATTGCATGAGACAAGATTCGAGTAATGAAGAGTAATGAACGAAAGATAATGATGGAAGAACAAATGTAATGATGAAGATAATAATGATATTATCTACGTGCACGTATGTTGCATGACTGCGAATTAATGTAAAGATAGTTTTTAAAGGAAATGACGTATTTTATTATATAAAACTAGAACTCACTCAGGGTCGTTGACTTTTGTATGCATGATAGTTGGCAGGTATTATGTTGATGCTGAGGAGTTGCAGGCATGGATGCATAAGCTATTAGGAGCATTTTGAGGCTGGCATCCGTATTTTGACATGTTTTTGTATTTTGAGACGAAAAGGAATGTTGTAAATGAATGAAACGACATGTTTTTAGTAATTAATGAAAGTTTTAAATTCCGCTGCAAAATAAATGTACGTTTTATAATGTTTTATGTGCAATGAATGACCGACTGTGAGGTGCCCAGGAACGGGGCCTTACATTGTAAGTGTCCCGGGAACGAGGCCTTACAAGTCTAGATTGTGCTAGGTGTCCTATTCTTGGACTTAGTCATGTAAGGCCACGTCCCCGGGACGCTTACAGCTGGTGATTCGTCGCACATAAAACATATACTTTACAGTTATTCATCAAAGCATTGCAGCGAAAAACATAGCACAAATGGCATTTCATTTCCTTCTAAAAACTTTTGCAAAGTAATGCATGGTTTGTGGGTCACACAATTACATTGTTGTATTACATCACAAAAGCCTTAATTAAAAGGATTGAAAGACTTGATCTGCCCAAGATACATATTAAGTTGATGTGGCTAGTGTGATATGATCCAAGTCGGGTCATACCCAATAACAAGCTAAACAAACACCTATAAATATTTATTCGTTGATAAGATCATAAAATAAGTATTGACATCAATTTAAAGAAAATGGGTTTTCTAAATACATCACTTTTGTAGATGAACATCATTATATGGATAATTGTTCATGAGGTATTATTTGTTTCATTATTTAAATTTGTCAAATAATAACAAATAAAAGAGTGCTAAGTTTATTAAGTTAAAATTGGTTTCAACTTTATAAAATATAAGATTAAGTGTGTTTATTATTAAAAAAAGGGAGGTAAAATGGATTTTGAAAATCCATTATATGTTTCGGCCGCCCAAGGGGCCTAAAATATCCCTCCTTTTGTCTTGAGTTGTGCAAGACTTAATAAACACACTATCCAATCTTGCACCCTCTCTCTCTTGCATGCAAAGGCTGAAATCTCCTCTCAAAAACTCTCTCTAAAAACGTTTTTGGTGCTGGAACAAGAGAAGAACATTTCAGCAACTACAAAGGTTGAAGTTGCTGGAAATTGGTGTCGAAAACCTAGCATTTCAAGGGGTTTGTTGGTGGCTTGGGGTATCACTTACTTGAGGTCTTCTTTGTTGAAGATAAAGCTACAAAGTTCATCATTCTCAGCCCTTATAGCTCGTTCTCTAACAGGTAGAAAGGTAGATTCTTAACATCTTATGGTTGTTTGTATGCATTTCGTATATGGATCCATGGTTTGGGTTTAGCTTAACAAATGGGTTTGATATCTATACATTAACAAGATTTTAAACTCTTAATCCACTGCGTTTTCCTATAAATTAGCTTATATGGACTTTGATAATCTTGTTAAATCCCTACAATGGCATCAAGAGCCAACTATACGAATGCATACATGTATATGACATTCTAGTTCACGGTTTTGTGGTGTGTGACACCATATGGCCGAGAGTTAGAGGGCTGAAATGGTTCCCTTTTTTTGATTTTAAAGATATTATCTCATATGCATGATAGGATCTTTAAAATTTAGATCATAAGAGTTTGTTTGTTTGGTCAAAACCCATTTGTTTTTGGTTTATGTTGGCCAAGAATATGGGTTGAAAAGGGGCTGCCATAATCGATAGATATGTGCATATTTGGATGTGTATTTGGATGTTCATAACCTAGCCAATACCTTGTATTTGGATGAGTTTTGTTGTGATGTTGTTTGATTATTCAATTGCATTGCAATAATTATTTATTTGGGTTTGTAATCTATTTATTATTTATGTTGGTTTGTAATAATAAGTAGATTAGTTGTATTTCTTTTACTAGTAAAAATGTATTAGGATATATTTTGTAAAAGAAGTTCAAGAAGACTTTGGTTTTTGGTTTGGGCCATTGAAGGCCCAAATAGGCCTCATAGCCCAAGATTGGTTTTAAGCCCAATAACCAAAGCCCAAAGCATGAAGGCCCAAGGAAGCTAGGAGCTGAAGTTGGAGCCCAAAAGAAAGCCCAAATAAAGCAAATCGGTGACAACACAAAATGGACACTTGATGCATTAGGATGCGGGATCAAGTGGGAGCACACCATCTCCATGCCTTGTGTCATGTTTATGCTTTATTATTGACCCTCTTGGGACACTTGTTTTGGCCAACAAGTGTTGCCAAATCCATTGGCTATGGTTATGAACTTGTGGTTGTTTTATTATGCATGTATGGTTGATTTATGTTCTTCTTATCTTATTATGGAATTGGATAGTTAACAACTCGAAATCTACCACTCGCATAAAATTGGTTCCTTAGAAATCAATAAGTAATGAAATAGGTTTTGCCAAATGAAAATTGTTTTCAAAATTTATTGGGCTATTAAAAGGAATTTTGAAATAAGTTTTCAAATAAACTACCATGTATTTGAATGCATACAAATGCAAGGTATGAAAATTGTTTTCCAAACTAGAATTTTGTAAAACGTAAATCCCTTTTATATCAAGTCAAACACCATCCTATTATACAACACTCGAATCATTTGAGAATTTAATGTGGGATAAAGGTCACCTAACCACTAATATTAGCAAATCCACACGTGTGTCTAAGTAGGACGACTTAATTTGGAAATCATGCATTAGGATCACCGAAGCATGATGTACAAAGGGTGTTGATGGGATAAACATGCCTAATAAACATAAGATGTTTAACCGATCCCATACACTAGAAATTGTAATAGGTTACAATTGTCAAACGTTGACTACCTTGTTAATTTAAATAAAGGGATAAATGTCACCTAACCAATATTTAAATGTAACGTTGGATTCTAAAATTTTGACTATTAATTGTCTATGAGACAAAAAGGGTATTAATAATCAAAATACATTGATATTAAAAATACTAAAAAATTTTTAACTTTGTAATATTGTAGATGGCTAACAACAACAACGCAATCCCGACCGTCCATAACCTATCACTAAGGACCATCCTTGAAAAGGAACGTCTAAACCATGGGAACTTCATGGATTGGTACCGAAATTTGAGAATTGTTCTCAAACAGGAAAATAAGTCCTATGTGTTAGACGATCCCATTCCCGATCAACCCGATGAAAATGACGTTGAGGCCTTTGCCAAATGGGTCAAGTACACCGAAGACTCTATGCAAGTCTCATGTCTCATGCTAGCGAGTATGATTCCTGATTTGCAAAAGGACTTTGAGAACCACAATGCCTATGACATGATCACCCAGTTGAAGGAAATGCTCCAACAACAATCAAGGGTGGAGCGCTTCGAAACGGTTCGAGCACTTCATGCATGTCGAATGGACGAGACCCAATCGGTATCATCTTACGTTCTCAAGATGAAGAGCCACATTGATCGCCTTGAAAGGCTTAACTGTCATGTGTCCAATGAGTTGGCAACGGATTTGATCCTCAACTCTCTATCCAATAAGTTTGATAGCTTCGTTATGAACTATAACATGAATGGATGGGACAAGAGTATTGGTGAGCTTCATTCAATGCTCAAAACAGCCGAGGCAGGCATGGGTAGAAAGGTTCTACCGGTCCTTACGATCAATGAAGGTGGTAGTAGGAAAAGGCACCTCCACGACCCTAGGGCAAATGTTGCCAAAGGGAAGGGGCACGTCAAAGGGAAGGGTAAGGGTAAAGCAAAAATGGAACCACCCAAACCGAAAGAAAAGAAGCAAAAGGTTGCTCAAGATGACCCGTGTTTTGAGTGTGGTGAAGTAGGCCATTGGAAACGCAATTGTCCGGTCTATCTCAAAGCATTGAGATCGAAGAGGGACGCGGGGCAAACTTCAGGTACAATGTTTATGATACATGTTGAGCTTAATGTTATTTCTTCTAACACATGGGTATTAGATACTGGATGTGGAACTCATATTTGCAATTTGTTGCAGGGGTTCAAAAGAAGTGAGCATTATGCAAAAGGGGAAATAAGTCTCTTTATGGGCAATGGTGCAAAGTTTACGTGGAAGCCCAAGGAGACTACATTTTGAAGCTTCCAAGTGGGTTGGAAGTCATTTTAAAGAATGTATTGTATGCTCCTAGCTTGACTAGGAACATTATTTCTGTTTCCCGTTTAAGACAATATGATTATGATTTCAAGTTTGTTGACAATGATATTCATGTTTCTTTAAATCATGTGTTTTATTTTAAGGCTATACCTTGTAATGGTATTTATGAATTGGTTCATAATAACACAACATATGATAGCTCTATGTACCAAGCAACCACCAAGAGGCTCAAACTTAATTTGAGTGATTCCTATCTTTGGCATTGTCGCCTTGGTCACATAAACAAGAATCGTATGCAAAAACTTCAAAAGAATGGTCTTTTGAAAACCAATGAAAATGATTCATTTGATGTATGCGAGTCTTGTTTACAAGGTAAAATGACAAAGGCCCCTTTTAGTAGGACTAATGAAAGGGCAAAAGATTTATTAGGGATCATACATTCGGATGTATGTGGACCTTTTAAACCAACAACTAGGAATGGTGAAAGATACTTCATTACCTTTACCGATGACTATAGTCGATATGGGTATGTGTACTTGTTAAGACACAAACATGAATCTTTTGAAATGTTCAAAATCTTCAATAATGAAGTAGAAAATCAACTCAACAAAATGGTTAAGATTCTTCGAACAGATAGAGGAGGTGAATACCTTAGTAGTGAATTTCAAGAATATCTTAGAAGTTGTGGGATTATCTCACAACTTACTCCACCTGGAACACCACAACATAATGGTGTGTCTGAGAGGAGGAATCGGACTCTATTGGATATGGTTCGATCTATGATGGCTAGAAGCACACTGCCTCTATCTTTTTGGGGTTTCGCATTGCTCTTCGCGGCCCGTATTTTAAATATGGCCCCAACCAAGAAAGTTGAAAGGACACCTTTCGAAGTATGGCATGGAAGGGTTCCATCATTATCATATTTAAAAGTTTGGGGGTGTGATGCTTATCCTAAGCAATACACTCAAAACAAACTGGAAGCCCGATCCATAAAGTGTGTCTTCATTGGATATCCTAGAGATTGTATTGGATATTATTTCTATGATCCAACAGAGCAGAAAGTGTTTATTGCTCGAAAATCAAGTTCTTGGAAACTAAGTTTCTTTCGGAAGAAACTAGTGGAAGAGCAGTGGAACTTGAAGAGGTTCAAGATTCACAAAATGATACACAATTGGTTGATACTAGCAATCAACATGAGGATGTTGAGAATGATCATATGGATGATCAAGATACACAAAACGTTCGTAGATCTGGTAGAATTAGTGTTCCTCCTGAGAGATATGGATTTTTCATGGATGGATGCTATGTGGTAGATTCGGATGAACCAACCACATACCATGATGCAATGTCAAAACCTGATTTTGACAAATGGCAAGAAGCCATGAACGTTGAGATGCAATCCATGTATGATAACCAAGTTTGGGAATTGGTTACACCACCTCTTAAGTCCAAGATAGTTGGAAGTAAGTGGGTTTTCAAGAAGAAAACCGATATGCATGGAAACTTGGTACTTATAAAGCTAGACTCGTAGCGAAAGGTTTCACTCAAACTCAAGGGATTGATTATGATGAAACTTTCTCCCCTGTGGCAATGCTAAAGTCTATTAGGATATTATTTGCCATAGCAGCATATTATGACTATGAGATTTGGCAAATGGATGTCAAAACTGCTTTTCTTAATGGATATCTTGAGGAAGATGTCCATATGGAACAGCCTGAAGGTTTTGTCGATCCAAAACATCCTAATAAGGTATGCAAGTTAAAGAAATCAATCTATGGATTGAAACAAGCGTCAAGAAGTTGGAATCACCATTTTGATGATGAAGTAAAGAAATTTGGGTTCATCAAAAACGCTGATGAAGCTTGTGTGTATAAGAAAGCTAGTGGGAGCATTATTACTTTCCTTGTATTATATGTCGATGACATTCTACTTTTTGGAAACGACATTCCAACCTTGGAAGGTGTAAAAACCTGGCTTGGAAGCTGTTTTTCCATTAAGGATCTTGGTGAAGCCACCTATATTTTGGGAATAAAGATCTATAGAGATAGATCAAGGCGATTAATAGGTTTAAACCAAAGTGCATACATTGAAAAGATCTTAGAGAGGTTCAAGATGGAGAATTCTAAAAAGGGGTTAGTACCTATTCAGAAAGGGACTATATTGAGCTCATCTCAATGCCCTAGTTCAAAGGTTGAACAAGAAAGAATGAATGGAGTCCCATATGCATCTGCTATAGGATCCATCATGTATGCAATGATATGTACTAGGCCGGACGTGTCATGTGCTCTAAGCATGACAAGTAGATATCAACAGAATCCTGGTAATAGTCATTGGATGGCTGTTAAGAGTATTTTGAAATACCTTAGGAACACTAAGGATATGTTCTTAATATATGGATCTAGTGAGGAGGAGCTCGTTGTAAAGGGTTACACGGATACGAGTTTCCAAACTGATCGAGATGATTCTCGATCACAGTCGGGATATGTCTTCATTATGAATGGAGGAGCAGTCTCTTGGAAGAGCTCAAAGAAAGATGTAGTGGCACTATCTACAACAGAATCAGAATACATCGCCGCTTCATTGGCAGCTCAAGAAGCTGCGTGGCTTAGGAAGTTCATTGCTGATCTAGGGGTAGTTGCTACCATTCAAGACCCCCTAGAGATCTTTTATGACAACGAGGGTGTGATTGCTCAAATCAAGGAACCTCGTGCTCATCAAAAGACTCGGCACATTGAACGAAGATTCAACTACATAAGGATGAAGTTGAAAAGGGAAAGATATGTATTCGTAAAGTTCACACCGATCAAAACGTTGCGGATCCATTCACGAAGCTCCTAGATAGGTCAAAGCATGAAAGTCATACTTGTGCCCTAGGACTTCGATATTCTAGTGATTGGACTTGATCAAATTTTGTATTTAGATATTGGAACTTATGTTATTTGACCTTATTATTTGGTTATAAATTTCATTTGTTCTTCCTTTTAGCATGTTTAAATCCGTAAATAAATAAGTTATTTTAAATGTCCGTAGTCGATCATACTTGTGGGAACAACTATGAATGTAAGACTATAATGAACTTGGATTGGTTGATATTCATAAGGTATGAATATAAAGCAAAAGGTTGCTACCAAGGTTCATTGATATCTATGGGATATAGATATTGGACCGACCCGCTCTCAATTATTTCTGCATAGAATCTTTGTGATTAGTCATAAGAGATATTGAGTAAAGACGAATATCATTGTATCCTCAGACCTGAGATACATATTGGGTCTTGATATTCACCAAGTATTGTGCTATGACTTAGTTCTTTGCTATTCTGAAAGATTGGCAGTACATAAGGCTAGGTTCAGGTATGATATAAGGTGATTATGAGAGACGTATGTAGTCAAGATGGGATCTGTTTCTCTTATTCGTGAGAGTTGGATGTCTAAGGCCTATTAAAGTTAAATCATCGGAGAATGACCATTTTGTGTCTCTAGGATTCAACATGACATCTCAAACAAAAGGATAGATGATTGATTTACCTAAAACATTTCAAGTAAGGTACTTGAAGAGGATGATGTTATTGAATGGCACTTAATCATATACATTAGGGGTAACAAACCGTTGCTAGGCGATATTTGTTGCTTGCATCAACCTTCTATGAATCTTGTGCAAGTGGGAGATTGAAAGACTTGATCTGCCTAAGATACATATTAAGTTGATGTGGCTAGTGTGATATGATCCAAGTCGGGTCATACCCAATAACAAGCTAAACAAACACCTATAAATATTTATTCGTTGATAAGATCATAAAATAAGTATTGACATCAATTTAAAGAAAATGGGTTTTCTAAATACATCGCTTTTGTAGATGAACATCATTATATGGATAATTGTTCATGAGGTATTATTTGTTTCATTATTTAAATTTGTTAAATAACAACAAATAAAAGAGTGCTAAGTTTATTAAGTTAAAATTGGTTTCAACTTTATAAAATATAAGATTAAGTGTGTTTATTATAAAAAGGGAGGTAAAATGGATTTTGAAAATCCATTATATGTTTCGGCTGCCCAAGGGGCCTAAAATGTCCCTTCTTTTGTCTTGAGTTGTGCAAGACTTAATAACACACTATCCAATCTTGAACCCTCTCTCTCTTGCATGCAAAGGCTGAAATCTCCTCTCAAAAACTCTCTCTAAAAACGTTTTTGGTGATGGAACAAGAGAAGAACATTTCAGCAACTACAAAGGTTGATGTTGCTGGAAATTGGTGTCGAAAACCTAGCATTTCAAGGGGTTTGTTGGTGGCTTGGGGTATCACTTACTTGAGGTCTTCTTTGTTGAAGATAAAGCTACAAAGTTTATCATTCTTAGCCCTTATAGCTCGTTCTCTAACAGGTAGAAAGGTAGATTCTAACATCTTATGGTTGTTTGTATGCATTTCGTATATGGATCCATGGTTTGGGTTTAGCTTAACAAATGGGTTTGATATCTATACATTAACAAGATTTTAAACTCTTAATCCGATGCGTTTTCCTATAAATTAGCTTATATGTACTTTGATAATCTTGTTAAATCCCTACAAGGATGTCATCCAAAAGAGCTGAGTAGCCACCTCGTACCATCCTCAGCAACGTTTACCTGCCAACTGAAAACGTATAAAAGTCAGCGTTGCTGAGAGAGTTCTAGTTTTATAATAAAACATACATAAAATCGTTATTTATTTCTTTATAGAGTCCATACTACACGTTTCATTCGTTCGTGGTCATACATCATATGTACATACGGATAATATCATTATTATCTTCCGTTATGTTCGTTAACTTCGTTCATTAGTTACATCTTGTGACATGTACAATACCCCGAATATTGTGCACGAAGCTGGTTACTGGGCCTGAGGTCTATCATAGACCCCGAACATTATGCACGAAGCTGACTCCAGTACCTAGGGCAAGTACATTCACCATTTATCTTTTCTTTTCATTCTGGATCAATGCCATATGCTATACCCCGAACATTGTGCACGAAGCTGGTTACTGGGCTTGAGGTCTATTATAGACCCCGAACATTATGCACGAAGCTGACTCCAGTACCTGGGGCAAGCGGCAAGGATCCCATACATATGGTCAATTACAAGGATTGGACCCCAGTGTGCATCCTTCTGGGGTAGCTAACCCACACACAGTTGAGCTAACACCCTTCATTGGGTGTGGACCCCCATACATTTGCTTGCAAGACTTTTTACGTTCATTCATTCGTTAATGCATGCATTCATTCATCATGTTCCTCTTTCATTATCTTTCACTTTACGTTACATAATACTTTCGGTTCATTCATTAACATAACACGTAAAGCCACGGAAAGATAAACATTCATCATCATAGGAACATAACATAACATGCCATTCATACATCATCACAGGGCATCATACATACATAACATACATCATGCATAGTCATACACATCATCATCATCATCATCATCCATAACATGCCCATCATACTATCTATGACCCCAAAAGTCAACTTATATAGTCCCCTGGAATTTCCCAAGTCAAAGCCTACTCTACACATTTTCCCCAAAAATCAGAAAAATATTCTAAGTCCTAGGTGCTATTCAGGCGCATGGACATTATTCAGGGTCATAGGGAACACTTAGGCGTATGGGCCACTTCAGGCGCATGGGTACTGTTCAGGCGCATGGGGACTCCTGGACGTCTGAACACTTAGTAAATTCCAACCCAATCTGGGCGCATGGATACTATTCAGACGCATGAACACTTAGGCGCATGGGCCACTTGGGCGCATGGGAACTGTTGGGGCGCATGGCCCTACCCTTGGTCATCCGACTAACATTTCTAGGCGCATGGGCCACTGTTCAGGCGCATGGCTGAACTTAAACATTTCTAAGGCAAATTTTAGGCGCATGAGCTACTGTTTAGGCGTATGGCTTACACTTAATTCTTTCTAAGGCATTTTCAGACGTATGAACACTTATCTAGGCGTATGAGCATTCTGTAAAACATGTTTCTAGGATATTTTCAGTCCTAATCATCGAACCCATCTGTTCTAAGCATAATGTGGCTATTCTAAATATGAATAACCTACAAACATCCAAAAACCATCATCCAACATACACAATACATACGGGTATTCAGATATAAACTTTGTAAAATATTTTAATACGTTTTCAGCCCCAAAGATAATTTAAAACATGTAAAAACCAGGGTCTAGAACTCACCTGGTGAAACTTGGGTGTTCTTCCTTTTTAACCCGCTTGCAAAGAGTTCAATACACCTAGAAACAACATCCAAAAACACACACACACACGAGCACAACACAACCCATAAGCATACAAACACATAACCGGGATAAAACTCGTCATAAACATGTAAAAACCACAAATTCTTACCTTGAATTCGTTCACTTCTTCTTCTTCTTCTACAAAACCGAGAGTTCCTCTGCTCTCTCTCTCTAAAACCGAAGAAGATGATGATGTGAAATGAGGGTGGGCGGCTATGCCCACCTTTACATCAACTTTTCAAAGACTTTTATCCTTTTTACATTTTTAGTCCCTCCACTTGGACCTTATTGCCTTTCTTGCTTTTATTCTTCATATCTTGACTTTTTTAAAAAATAACCGGGTGTTACAAGTCCACCCCCCTTATATAAGTTTTGTCCCCAAAACCTGTTATTCTTCAAACAGACGAGGATAATGCTGTCTCATCTCCTCCTCAGTCTCCACGTAGATTCGGATCCCTTCCTGTGCCTCCACTGTACATGCACAAGAGGAACCACTTTATTTCTCAGCCTCTTCTCTTTACGATCGATGATTGCCACTGGTTGCTCCACATAATTGAGCCTTTCATCAACTTCAATGTCCTCCAATGGAACAATCATGTCTTCGTCAGCTAAGCACTTTCTCAAATGAGATACATGGAATGTTGGGTGAATTCCACTTAACTCACCTGGCAACTCCAATCTGTAGGCCACCTCTCCCACCCGAGCAATGATTCGGAAAGGGCCTATATATCTTGGGCTCAACTTGCCCCGCTTCCTGAATCTGATAATACCCTTCCAAGGTGAGACCTTCAACATAACTCGGTCACCCACCTGGAACTCAATTGGTCTACGTTGTTTATCGGCATACGACTTCTGTTTATCTTTAGCTGCCTTCATGAAGGCTTTGATCCTCTCAAGCTTCTCAGTCGTAGCCTCGATTACCTCGATGCTTCCCAACTCTTGCTAACCAATGTCACCCCAACAAACGGATGTTCTGCATTTCTTACCGTATAGCATCTCATATGGTGGCATACCAATGCTGGCATGATAGCTGTTGTTATATGAGAATTCGGCTAACGGTAAGTGGTCGTCCCAACTTCCGCCAAAATCGATTACACATGCCCGAAGCATGTCCTCCAACGTCTTAATGGTCCTCTCTGACTGACCATCAGTTTGGGGGTGATAAGCCGTGCTAATATGTAACCTCGTCCCCATGGCGTCGTGGAATTTCTTCCAAAATTTAGACGTAAACCGGGTGTCACGATCAGATACAATGGACACCGGTAAACCATGACGAGTTACAATCTCCTTGATGAACAGGTCAGCCAACCTCTCGGATGAATATGTCTCGCGGATTGGTAGGAAGTGAGCACTCTTCTTCAAGCGGTCTACAATCACCCATATGGCATCGTATCCTTTCGGAGTACGTGGCAGCTTCGTAATGAAATCCATGGTGATGTGCTCCCACTTCTATTCCGGTATATCCAAAGGTTGGATCTCCCATACGGCTTTTGATGTTCTGCCTTCACTTGCAAACAAGTAAGGCACTTGCTCACATACTCCACCATGTCACGCTTCATACCCGGCCACCAATAATCCTTCTTCATGTCTTGGTACATCTTTGTGGCACCGGGATGGATAGAGTATTAGGTCTTGTGAGCTTCATCCATAATCCTCACACGTAGATTCCCGAAACATGGATTTCGAGGAATCCACACCCGTCCAAATCGAGTTTTAACACCAAGCGTGTTTTCACTCCATTCCTTTACCAGACCTCTCATTCTTTCAGAGTTTAGATGATCTTCTTTCAGTGCCTCATCCTGAAACTCCTTGACTTGTTTCATTACATCAGAGGTCATGATTAGTTGGTATGCTTTCACCCGAATCGGCTCGGGCCTCTCCTTCCGGCTAAGAGCATCAGCCACCACGTTAGCTTTGCCCGGATGGTAATGGATCTCATAATCATAATCCTTTATGAGCTCCAACCATCGTCTCTGCCACATACTCAGGTCCTTCTGCTCAAAGAAGTACTTTAAGATCTTGTGGTCGGTGAAGCTGGTGCACTTCGTTCCATACAGATAGTGCCTCCAAATCTTTAGTGCAAAGACCACGGCCGCTAGTTCCAAGTCATGAGTAGGGTAGTTGACCTTATGAACCTTCAACTGTCGGGATACGTAGGCTATAACTTTTCCTCTTTGCATTAACACACACCCCAACCCCGAGTAAGAAGCATCCGAATACACCACCAAATCTTCGCTTCCATCGGGTAATGACAAGACAGGAGCTTGAGTCAACCTCGCCTTTAATTCCTCGAATGCCTTCTCCTGAGCCTGAACCCATACATACTTTACATCCTTCCGGGTCAACTTAGTTAGTGGAGAAGCAACCTTAGAGAAGTTTTGGATAAATCTCCTATAGTAGCCCGCCAAACCCAAGAAACTACGAATCTCGGATGGCATCTTTGGGGCTTCCATTGCATCACTGCCTCTACCTTCGCCGTTCCACCATAATCCCATAGGGATTCACCACATGACCCAAGAACTGAACTTCGCATACCAAAACGCGCACTTGGAGAATTTTGCATACAAATTCTCCCTTCTTAACGTCTCCAGAACCTCCCAAATATGGCCGGCATGCTCAATCTCACTCTTTGAATAAATCAGGATATCATCAATACACACAATCACCGATTTATCTAACATTGGCCGACACACTCGATTCATCAGATCCGTAAAAGCAGCTAGCGCATTGGTCAATCCAAACGAATAACGAGGAAGTCATAGTGACCGTAGCACGTGCGAAAAGTTGTTTTAGGAATGTCCTGCTCCTTCACTTTCAGCTGATGGTAACCAGATCGAAGATCTATCCTCGAAAACCAACTGGCACCTTGGAGCTGATCAAACAGATCGTCTATTCTTGGGAGGGGGTATCGGTTTTTCATCGTCAACTTATTCAACTCTCGGTAGTCAATACACATCCTCATACTACCGTCTTTCTTCTTCACAAATAATACCGGAGCACCCCATGGAGAGATACTCGGTCTAATAAACCCCTTATCCAGTAGTTCTTGCAATTGCTCCATTAACTCTTTCATCTCAGTCGGAGCCAACCAGTACGGTGCCTTGGAAACGGGTTGAGCACCGGGTATCAAGTCAATTTGGAACTCAACCTCGCGATCTGGTGGCACACCGGGTAAGTCTTCCGGGAATACGTCCGGAAAGTTGCACACCACTGGTACTTCGGATAATTGCGGTACCGATGCATCCACATCTTTTATGTATGCCAAGTAGGCACTACATCCGCGTCCCTTGCACTTTCCCGCCATTGCCATCGAAATCACCCTCGGGATTGTCGTGACGCGATCACCATAAACCGTCACCTCATTTCCGTCAAGCGTGTTAATCGGATCATCTTCTTGTGACACACGATGTTTGCCTCATAGGTTTTAACCAGTCCATCCCCAGTACTACATCAAATCCACCTAGGGAATCACGTGTAACCTAGCAGCAAACCTATGGCCTTCTAGTTCTATGGCACAGTCCTCTATCACCTCAGTAATTCTAGTGGACTTACCAATAGCAGTTTCTACATCGAATGACTCACCATACATCTACGCTTATTGGGAAACTTAGCACCAAAGGCAGCAGAAATAAAACTCCTGCTAGCACCAGAATCAAACAACACAGATGCAAGAGTTTGGTTTACTAGAAACATACCTGACACCACGTCGGGTCTGTCCTAGCCTCCTCTGAGTCATCGTGAAAGCTCGGGCGCTTGCCTTCTGCCCCTCTCCTCCGGCCTTCTTCACCCCCGGAACCTCCGCCCTTGGCTTCTTGCACTCCCTACTCATGTGACCACTTCCCCCATAGTTGAAACACTTCACACCTCCACAGTCTCTAGCCATATGATCAAGCTTCCCACACTTGAAACAGATATTCGAACCCCATCTACACTCACCACCGTGTTCCTTCCCGCACGTGCCACAATTCTCCAACCCAGCACCAGCTGTGACCACACGTCGGTCACCTACCCTCGCCACCTTATTATTTGGAGCGGCTCTACCACGTCCAACCGTTTCCCATTCCAGTTTCTCCCATCCCTACTCGTCTTCTTCTCCTCAGCCACAACCACCTCACGCTCATCATATAGTCTACCAGCCAAATCAACCACCGACCTAAAAGTGCTCGGCGGGCGGCGATCATATGCCTACGGATATCCGCCGGCAGCCCCTGGATATATCTCTAATCTTTCGTGACAGTGGTGTCACCTGATGGGCACCAATCGTGCCATTTCATTGAACTTTGTGGTGTACTCTTGGTGTGTCATAGTTCCGCTCCGGTTGCAGAAAAACTCTCTCTTCGACCTTGTCAATTTCCCGTTGAGGACAAAACTCCTCGCTCACCAACTTCTTCAACTCCGACCATCTCATTCTCCCGATCTCCCGACTACCTCGGCTTGGACGATATTGTCCCACCAGCACAGAGCCGAGTCTAGAATGAGTGGGTAGCGAACTTAACCTTCTGGTCTTCTCGGCACTCGCTGATATCAAGTACCGCCTCTATTTCCCTCACCCACCGGTGAGCAGCAGCGGCAGTGCCGTTCCCATCGAAAGTAGGGGGTTTGCATCTCATAAACACCCCGTAGTTGCGGCCTCGGGTTGCCTCCAGCGCAGGCTCTTCTTCTTTGTCCTCATCATCGGACGGAACCGTCTCAGTCTCGGGCTGTCTTCTTTCGCCCGTAGGTCCACTCCTTTCCTTCTCTTTCCTCTCTCTTAACTGCCTTTATCACCTCCGTCACCACAGACGGTTGGATCGTCTGCATGACTTGGTGCACTTCTTCCAAACCGCCTCCTTCACTGAGGCTCTCAGATTAGCACTCTTATCTCCGCCCTCCGGATGAGGGGTTTCTGGTTCTTCATGAACCACTTTCTCAACTCTGGGTCTCCCCCTCTTGGGTCGCGGTTCAGACCGTGACCTCCACCACGATGAGGCCTTCGAAGATCTACCCCCAGCCATCATCTAACACACTGAAAGATTCAAACACCAAACACAGTCATTCAAGGGAACAGCTCAGTTCATGTCAAGTATAGTAAGTCCCTAATTACAGTGGGCAGTTGTGATTAGCCACTTACTTTACTCTTCATAACCCGAGCATTACCTGTCCTGACTACATTAGTATTTAAATCTACATACAACACTACCACATACCATGCGCACATAAACCGGTTAACATTACGAAAATACCTAATGGCACGCAACTACTCAGATTGGCATCCCATTCCCATCCATCCCATTCCAGTTTAAGTTAAGGTTTATTTTGAAAATTTACCCATTTCACTTAAACTTTGGCTCTGATACCAACTTGTAAGGCCCCCGTCCCCGGGACCTTACAGCTGGTGATTCGTCGCACGTAAAACATATACTTACAGTTATTCATCAAAGCATTGCAGCGAAAATATAGAACAAATGGCATTTCATTTCCTTCTAAAAACTTTTGCACAGTAATGCATTGTTTATGGGTTACAAAATTACATTGTTGTATTACATCACAAAAGCCTTAATTAAATGGATGCCATCCAAAAGAGCTGAGTAAGCGCCTCGTACCATCCTCAGCAACGTTTACCCGCCAACTGAAAACGTATAAAAGTCAACGTTGTTGAGTGAGTTCTAGTTTTATAATAAAACATACATAAATCGTTATTTATTTCTTTATAGAGTCCATACTACACGTTTCATTCGTTCGTGGTCATACATCATACTACTACAAATAATATCATTATTATCTTCCATTACGTTGGTTAAACTTTGTTCATTCGTTACATCTTATGACATGTACAATACCCCGAACATTGTGCACGAAGCTGGTTACTGGGCCTGAGGTCTATCATAGACCCCGAACATTATGCATGAAGCTGACTCCAGTACCTAGGGCAAGTACATTCACCATTCATCTTTTCTTTTCATTCCGGATCAATGCCATATGCTATACCCTGAACATTGTGCACGAAGCTGGTTACTGGGCTTGAGGTCTATTATAGACCCCGAACATTGTGCACGAAGCTGACTCCAGTACCTGGGGCAAGCGGCAAGGATCCCATACATATGGTCAATCACAAGGATTGGACCCCAGTGTGCATCCTTCTGGGGTAGCTAACCCGCACACAGTTGAGCTAACACCCTTCATTGGGTGTGGACCCCCATACATTTGCTTGCAAGACTTTTTACGTTCATTCATTCGTTAATGCATGCATTCATTCATCATGTTCCTCTTTCATTATCTTTCACTTTACGTTACATAATACTTTCGGTTCATTCATTAACATAACACGTAAAGCCACGGAAAGATAAACATTCATCATCATAGGAACATAACATAACATGCCATTCATACATCATCACAGGGCATCATACATACATAACATACATCATGCATAGTCATACAACATCATCATCATCATCATCATCATCCATAACATGCCCATCATACTATCTATGACTCCAAAAGTCAACTTACATAGTCCCCCGGGAATTTCCCAAGTCAAAGCCTACTCTACACATTTTCCCCAAAAATCAGAAAAATATTCTAAGTCCTAAGCGCATGGGCACTTTCAGGCGCATGGACATTATTCAGGCGCATGGGGAACACTTAGGCGCATGGGCCACTTTCAGGCGCATGGGGAACACTTAGGCGTCATGGGCCACTTTCAGGCGCATGGGGAACACTTAGGCGCATGGGCCACTTTCAGGCGCATGGGGACTCCTGGACGTCTAAACACTTAGTAATTCCAACCAAATCTAGGCGCATGGATACTATTCAGACGCATGAACACTTAGGCGCATGGGCCACTTGGGCGCATGGGCCACTTGGGCGCATGGGCACTGTTGGGGCGCATGGCCCTACCCTTGGTCATCCAACTAACATTTCTAGGCGCATGGGCTGAACTTAAACATTTCTAAGGCAAATTTTGGGCGCATGAGCTACTGTTTAGGCGCATGGCTTACACTTAATTCTTTCTAAGGCATTTTCAGACGTATGAACACTTATCTAGGCGTATGAGCATTCTGTAAAACATGTTTCTAGGATATTTTCAGTCCTAATCATCGAACCCATCTGTTCTAAGCATAATGTGGCTATTCTAAACATGAATAACCTACAAACATCCAAGAACCAACATCCAACATACACACATACATACGGGTATTCACATATAACTTTGTAAAATCATTTTAATACATTTTCAGCCCCAAAGATAGTTTAAAACATGTAAAAACCGGGGTCTAGAACTCACCTGGTGTAACTTGGGTGTTCTTCCTTTTTAACCCGCTTGCAAAGAGTTCAAAACACCTAGAAAAAACATCCAAAAACACACACACACACGAGCACAAACACAACCCATAAGCATACAAACACATAACCGGGATAAAACCCGTCATAAACATGTAAAAACCACGAATTCTTACCTTGAATTCGTTAACTTCTTCTTCTTCTACAAAACTGAGAGTTCCTCTGCTCTCTCTCTCTAAAACCGAAGAAGATGATGATGTGAAATGAGGGTGGGCGGCCATGCCCACCTTTACACCAACTTTTCAAAGACTTTTGTCCTTTTTACATTTTTAGTCCCTCCACTTGGACCTTATTGCCTTTCTTGCTTTTATTCTTCATATCTTGACTTTTTAAAAAAATAACCGGGTGTTACAAGTTATTAGATTAATGTTAATCTTATTAGGGATTTGCTAATCTTGTTTGTTAACCCTTAATGAGCCAAGAACAAATAGGTTGGTTTAGGTTTGTCCGAGTTCTTGAGTTAGGTTTGTATATTAGTTTGGTGTTCAAGTGTTCTATGATTAGTTTTTTTTAGTTTTGTTATCAATTTTCTAAAGATTAACTTTATTTTGATGAGGTTGATGATGTTTTAATTCTTAGTTCTTTACATACTTAGATGAAGGTATCAATCAAGCAACTAATCATATAACCTAGATTATAAAGTTAACAAGTTTTTATATACATGTACACGTAAATATTTATGCATGGATGCATGCATGCACATGTATTTGCATAATCAATTAAACACATAATATTTATAAAGAATTTGTCAAATAAAACTTATCTTTATGATCCCTTAATGAAGTATATAAATATAGGTTTATTTTTAAGATATTAGCTTTTGCCTAACCTTAGGGTCGTCACAGTTCGATCATGCGATTTTAATTCTTAGCAGGTTTGTGATTTTGAGTTTTGATTAGTCATTGCAATTCTACTTCTCAATTTTGACCTATAGTTCCTCAGTTTGGGAATTTATTTGAGAATCGCAACTTTCGGTTTTGACCTGCAGTTTCTCAGTTTGCAATTCAAGTTCTCAATTTATGTATTCAGTTTTGCAATTCTTGTTTAGGATCCTTAGATATTAGTTCGGAATCCTTAGTTCACATTTTTCTTTCATTTATTGTGTTTGTAATTAGAATGATCATTATACAATTCTACTTCATGTTTTAAGTTCAGAATCTTTAGTTCTCCCGTTCAAGTTTTAGTTCATGTATTGTGTTTTTAATTAGCATGATCATTATGGAAGAAAAGTAAAAATGATAATAGATTAATTAAAAATAAAAAAATAAAAACTATAACTATTTTGATAAATAATTTCAAACCACACTATTTTAGTAAATAATTTTTCAAATTACATTTTTTCGGTAAAAAACTCGCATAAAAGATAAAATCAATATAAAATAATATTTATTATAATATTAATGCATCGAAAATAAAGATTAATATATTAATAATATGTATGCAAAATGAACGATCATATTTATAGACTTTAGTGCTTACATTTTTATGCAAGTAAAGTGTGAAATATTTTCCCTACCAGGATCTCACTTATGCAAATATGTGTTTTTGTATTGATCTGAATCATTTTCAATATAACAAGTAATCAAATTATATTTCTTACCAACTTGTCTATAGTTCCATAACTGATCTATAGTACTAGAAATTATAGATGTTTTATTTATGGCAATGATAGCGAGTAGTTAACTAGAAATCATAGATGTTTTATTATGTTCCTTATTGACCCATTTGTTGCTATATTGTTAAATTTCAATCCAATAAATTTTTGGAGTAAACAATGGCCTCGAATGGTTGTGACGTTATATGTCTACTAAGAGCCTTTCAATTAGCTGCTCGGTTGAGATCAATAAAGATGAGCTACTATTGAACTCTCTAGTGCCATTTCTTGTCTTCTTCATCTCTTACAGACTATGGATTACCAACGCCAAAAGCCATCTTCCTTGCATCTCTTTAAAACATATTAGTAATTGAATAAAAAAAGTTATAATAAGATTGTTTTTGAAGCAAAATTGCTTACGGAAGAAACTCATTCTTACGAATGGAAAAGGAAAGCTTATTTTCGAAGCAAAGTGCTTTCCGAAAAAACTCATTCTTCCGAATGGAAAATAGCTTTGGAAGATAATACTAAGAAAAATTAAAAGAACAAAAGTGTTCCTTTGAAACCTTGTGAAAAGAAGACTAGTTGGAAGAAAAGGTGAGGAAAGCTTCTCCCGAGAAGAAAGAAGCGTCAGAAGTATGCCATGTGACCCAAGCTTCATCAAGCTCATCTACTTTGATTAGCCAAGGGATAGATTGGAAAATCAAACAAAATGTTGCAGCCCAAACCTCTTTTCATAAATATCTATTGAACCCCATGCATACACTTTGGTTAAATTAAATCCTCATCATTGAAAAGCCCAAAGGCTTGGGTTTTAATAATAACTAACATTTTCACCTTATGTGTAAGAACATCCACATGACAAGAATGACAATGTATAGATTGTAGAAAGTGGATGTTTCAGGCACATGACTGAGAACAGATCTCTTCTTCAGCAATTTCAACATTTTGATGGAGGTCCTGTTCAATTTGGAGGTGAGGCTGGAGGATACATTTCTCGCAGAGGAAGTGTATCCAACGACAAGTTAAAAGTCAGCAAAGTAAACTTTGTCAAATAGCTTGAACACAATCTTTTTAGTGTTTTTCAGTTTTGTGATCAAAAGCATCAAATGTTTTTCACATAACATGAGTACATTATCCTCAATCCCA
The DNA here is from genome assembly GCA_025506515.1 of Flaveria trinervia. Taxonomy (NCBI): domain Eukaryota; kingdom Viridiplantae; phylum Streptophyta; class Magnoliopsida; order Asterales; family Asteraceae; genus Flaveria; species Flaveria trinervia. Next base: position 23,842,236 of record CM046448.1, read on the forward strand.
GTATAACAATTCCTCGGGAATTGGTGCTTCTTATATATTCCAAGAAAGGGGATATGTACAAGCTGGATATGAACAATACTTCCCCATTGGGTGAAGTATCATGCTTTCTTTCCAAAGTTGATGGTGATAAGTCAATTTTATGGCATAAATGAATGTATCATGTTAATTTCAAAACCATGAATAAATTGGTTAAAAATAACTTGGTACATGATTTTCCTAAAAAAGAATTTTTCTGCAAAGATAACTATGTTGCATTCCGGAAAGAAAAGCAACATAGAGCATCTCATAAATCCAAAGTAGTTAACTCTATCATCACTCTATTACACTTATTGCACATTGATCTATTTGGTCCCACAAGTATAATGAGCATTGGAATGAAATCATATTGTTTTGTGATTGTTGATGATTTTACTAGATTCACTAAGAACTAAAATAAAACTGCTAAAACTTTAAAATATTTTCTTCTTAAAATAGAAAATCAAATTGATCACAAAGTTAAAATAATTAGAAGTAATCAAGGGACCGAGTTTAAGAATCAATTTCTTGACTCATTCTGTAACTCAAAGGGATTACTAGACAATATAGTGCTCCTAGAACTTTTTAACAAAACAGTATTGTGAGAGGAGAAATAGGACACTTATTGAGGCTGCTCGAACATATTAGTTGATTCAAAGTTGTCTCTAATATTTTGGGCAAAGGCAGTCAGCATTGCATGCTATATGCCAAACAGAGTTCTTATAGTTAAGCCACATGGAAAGACCCCTTATGAGCTATGGAACAAAAGGCCATCATTCATTGGCTTTCTTAGGTCATTTGCCAGCAAGTGTATCATACTTAACACAAAGGACAATTTGGCAAAATTTGATGAAAAGTCAGATGATACTATCTTTGTTGGATATTCCTCCAACTATATTGCCTATAGAGTTCACAAAATTAAAAATCAACAATTTGAAGAATCATCTAACATCGTTGTTAATAAGCACACATATTGTGTTAGGGGGAATGGACCTTATCATATCATTGACTTAGAATTGTTTTCAAACCATTCTAAACCCTCTTGTGAGAATGTTTCAGTTGAAACAGGTACTCAAATTGATTTTGATGATGATCAATTGTTTGAGTTACCTAAACCTATTCCAAGTTCTTTAAGATTTGCTAAAAATCAAGCTCCCTCTACTGAAGATCCAATAGTATAACTATCACAAGATCTAATGGAGCTTCAACAAGTTGTCAACAAGTGAGCCGCAAAACTCATCCAGTGACAATGTACAACACCAAGTTGATGGAAGCAGTATTTTGAAGGAACAAACAACTGTTAATACTGCTCCACAACCAACTGATACTGATGTTGTCTCTCCTTCATTCAATCAATCCTCATTGAATGAATGTGAGACATCAACTGGACCAAGTATTCAAGTTCCTGAGCAAAACATGTCCAATTTGGATCTTTCCATGCAACTGGATGTAATTCCTAGGCTACGAACATCATTGGAGATGTTTCTGAACGTGTGAGAACAAGGAGACAAACTCACAATGGGAATGTCTGCTTGTATCATGTTTTAATCATAGATGGAGCAAAAAAGGTAGAAGAAGCCTTGAAGGATAGTAGTTGGGTTGAATCAATGCAAGACGAATTGCTTCAATTAAAAAGATAAAAGGTTTGGAACCTATGTCCACTACTATCTGGTCAAGTACCAGTAGACACTAAATGGGTATTTAGGAACAAGAGAGATGACAAAGGTTTTATTATCAAGAATAAGGCAAGACCGGTAGTTCAAGGGTACACATAAGAGGAAGGAATTTATTACACTGATGTCTTTGCACTTGTTGCAATACTCGAAGCAGTAAGGATCTTTCTTGCATATACAACATCCAAGAACTTTACAGTTTACCAGCTTGATGTCAAGTGTGCCTTTCTATATGGGGATATAGACAGGGAAGTCTATATGTGTCGGCCTTTAGGATTTGAAGACCCATAGCACCCCACCTATGTGTGCAAATTGGATAAAGATCTTTATGGGCTGCACCAAGCACCTAGGCTATGGTATGAGACTTTGTCTCAATTTCTCCTGAAGAATGGTTACACCAGAGGTACCATTGACAATACTTTATTCAAAAGGAATTCTAGGAAAGACATTTTGCCCGTACAGGTCTATGTTGATGATATCATATTTGGTCAAATGAACAAATGTGTAAGGAAATTGAGAGCATTATGAAAAAGAAATTTGAAATGAGTTCCATGGGAAAATGGACTTTTTTCTTGGAATTCAGGTAAAACAGATGAAAGAATGGTTCTTTATCAATCAATCTAAGTATGTTCAATACATCTTAGAAAGATTTGAAATGAAAGATTACAAGCCAGTAAAGACTCCTATACCTAGAAATCACAATCTTTGTCATGACTCTAAGGGGGAGGATACTGACCAACATCAGTATAGGGCAATCATTGGATCACTAATATATTTCACAACAAATAGACCTAATATCATGTTTTCAACTTGCATCTGTGTAAGATATTAGGCTGCTCCAAAGGTGTCTCATCTATTCATTACTAAGAGAATCCTCAGATATCTTAAAGGAGCACCTAAACTAGTCTTTGGTATCCAAGAACAACAACTTCAATCTCTATGGCTATACTGATAGTGATTATGGTGGCTACAACATCAACAAGAATCAACTCAAGAGGATGTCAATTTCTTGGTGGAATGATAATTTCATGGCAATGCAAAAAAGCAATCATGTGTCTCAACATCAACTGTTGAAGCTAAATACATTGCTGCTGCTAGTTGGTGTGCTCAACTACTATGGATTCAAGACTAGATTTAGATTATGGATTCAACTTCATGGAAACTCCTATCCACATTGACAACAAAAGTGCCATTTCTATTACAGAAATACTATCAAGCACTCCAAGACAAAGCATATGACATCAGGTATCATTCATTAGAGATATTCATGAGAAAAACTTGATTAAACTAGTCAAAGTTGACTCAAATAAATAATATGCTTTTTGTTCACCAAAGCATTTCATGAACAAAGATTTAAGTTTCTTATCATAGTTATTGGGATGATAAATATTGATTAGTTTATATGATTTGAAAATCTTTTTACAATGTGTCTTGTCTTTGTCAATAAAACCTAAACCATGTTACAAAAGGTTTTTCTTCAAAATTTTACTAAGTGTAAATTCTTTCGAAGAGAAATTAACCCTTGAAAGATGTCATATATATCTTCCAAATGAAAATTCCTCCGAGGGAAATCTTATCTTCCGAAGAGTTTTTAGTCTCGGAAGAAGCGTTTTGATAACATATCAAATCTACTTCTGAAACTTAATAAATTTTTTCATTCGGATGGCCTTCTTACTCTCAGAAGTAAATTGGATAAATTTACCTTCGGAAGTAAGTTTGACTTTGGAAGAAGATTACCTTTGGAAAAATTTACACTCGAAAGAAAGCTTTACTGTGTAACAGAAATCTTTTGGGCCACTCTGAAGAAGGAAAAGATTTTATTAATTATGTAGAAATATTTTAAATGGATTTAACCTTACCGTCATTGTCACATCATACAGACCCATACTATCATTTCACCTTATCCATCCGCCATTTCACCTATTAAATACTTCTGACCTTTTCATTTAATCTTTTTACAATTTCCAATCCACAGCCTAAGTTTCCTTCATCTCCAGTTTTACTCCCAAAATCAACCTCATTTCCTCTGTATTTTTCTCTCACAATTGGGGGAACGGACAAATTGTCACCTTGAACGGGATTAGGGTGATTCGGTTAAGCATTTGTGGCCAGGATTGATCATATCCGAACAAATCATTAGGGAGCATCTCGAACTTCATGATGAAGGCTCTCATATGGAATTATTAGGAAGCATCTCGAACTTCAAGATGAGGCCGACCATCTTCAAGTGTTCAAAAGGTATCCAACAACTTCATTAGAAGACACACTGAGCTACTTTTAGGTATGATTAAGCCAAAGGCTCCTGGTGACATCCTTGTTAACCCCACAAGTGATGAACCCACACCAACAATAACCACTACATTGCCAAATCTTCCTTCTCACCACATCAAGATTGCACACTAGAGACGCTCTAAACAAACCCTTGTTCAATCTCCTCTAATTGAACAAGTTCCCCCTGTTACACACTAGAGACGCTCCAAACAAACCCTTGTTCAATCTCCTCTAATTGAACAAGTTCCCCCTGTTCTATCCAAAAAGGCTAGAGTGGAAACATGGGCTCCCACTCTGTCTGAGAACCTAACTTCCTTCACATTTGACCTTGATATGGGTATTGAGTCTCCTCGGTCTCAATTCTATAAGCCCCAAACCCAAGCTAAAAACCCTCAGGATAAGTCTCTATACTCTCCTAAGCAGCCAAAAAGGAACAACCATATCATAGACTCAATGCCATTAGACATTGATCAAAGTGCCCGGGTCATTAGAATAAATTCCATATCCTTTACTGGCCTTCTTATAGGTACTAATGAAGAAATCATGTTTGTTCAAGGTAATGAAGTTGATCCACAACACCTCTTTAAAGATCAACTGAGCCTAGAGAGATCTCTGATTTCTAGCCTCCATTAGCAAACCCAAACTGAGGTAACTCCCACTAGAGTGGAAGGGACTCATGTAGATTAAACTTCCACTACTAAAGGTGCCTCAATGGACCCTCATGACGGTGGTAACATCTCTGAGACTGAATCTACGACAACCATATCTTTTGATGACTCTGAAAGAGACATCATTAAGCAAGGGAACCAAGGCGCCAAGAAACCATATCTGGTGGTAAGGATGAATACACTAGGTATGTTACCTCATCTCCTTATGATTCTTCAAAATAAGATTAGGGAATTATGCAACTCACCATTCAAGACCTATTTGTTAAAGTCTCAGATCTTGAATCCAGGGTTAAGACTTTAGAGGATAGGTATGCCACTCAGCAACATGAGATTGAAAGTCTCAAGGCTCAGGTAGCTGAGAAACAGATTGAGAGATCTGTTACACATGTACCTGTATAAGTTTCTCTGACTTCTTCCTCCAACACTTCTAGCTCTCAAGATGCTGCTACAAAAAGGGAGAGAATGATCATAATAAAACTCACATAGAGCAGGAGAGCTTAGTTCTTTCTACTCTCTCTTCAAGATATCTTGCTAAGCAATCAATTGTTTTCCTTGAGCCTCCTCCTACCATCCTTCAAGTGGATCCAAGGATGCTCATAGATTTGAATAGATTCCTAAACAAATTTCTAATGAGCTCTTCCCTTAAACAACCAAGCTTAGATGTTACTTTGGCATATTTTAGAGCTGGAGAGCTTCAAAGGTAGAATACATCATCTACTACTGTCAAGGAAGTTTTTCAACCTAAGGTCCATATTAAACCTAAGATTGAATTCGAATGAGATATGGGGAACCTAAATTGAATTCGAAGGAGGTATGGGACTAATGGCCCAACAACTAAAATAATTAAGACATATAGTGAAGTGCCACTAACTTTCAAAGCTGAAGTCGAAGTCGCAGAAGAAGTATTTAAAACTTCTGAAGCTAAGATCCAAGTTGCAGAAGGACTATACTCTATGTCTGATGATCTAATTATCACAGATGTAATCCTTGAACTAGCATACTAAGGTAAATTGTGAAGACTTTCTCAAAACACCTCTTACTCAAACATCATCATCATCACAAGCTCAAATCACCACCCACCAAGCTAAAACCTCTACGCAAGAACCTCCAAAGTCTCAAGCTTCTGAAGACCTAAAGGGTAAAAGCAAGTTGTCTGCAGAAGAACTACAAGAGGAAGAAAGGCTGGAAAAGCTTAGACAAAAATGCAGGCTACGCTCTTAGAAACTATTAGTTGCAATTAGCAAAGCAACTATAGTCAATCAGGAGGCTATCAATAATCAGAAAAGGGTGGAGATTATTGACAAGCTTGTCAATCTGGGTGCAACTAGTGAAGATGTTCTCCTCCTACCACTTGAGGAGTTAGTGGAGTTAGAGAAGGCAACCCTGCTAGAGATAGAACAAGAAGAAGCAACAAGGTTGGCCTTATAAGAGGAAGAACTGAGAAAGAAAGAGGAAGCTGAGTAACAACTCAGGGATGAAAGGATAGCTTTTTTGAGCTCCAGGGGATTCTCTCTTGAGGAACTAGCTTCTCATGATAATGATACCATCTTGTAGCTTTTCAAAAAGGAACAAGACCATAAGAACAAATAGAGAAAGAGGGCTTCTAGAGAAAAGCTGAAGGAGAATAAGAAGAAAAAGAAGAAGGAAGAAGAAGCTCGACTTGCAGCTGTAAAGAAAATGGGAGATAAAGCTTGAATGAGGGATTATCTCAGTGCCGATGGATTTTCTGGCAGGCAAGTTGGCCCCATGTTCGAGAAGACATTGAAACGACATGTCAGTGACATCAAGGCTGACATTCACTCAGGAAGAAGGAAGGAGATGCATAGAAGAATGCAAGGGATGACTTCTGAACCCATACCTCAACTGCAACCTCAACCTTAACCAGAACCAACTCCTCTTTCTTTCCCTATTAAAACTAAACCAACCATTGAACCTTACACTCCTGAGCCCACACTATCATCCATACCCTCTCCTACACCAATTCAAACAACCACCTTCACTACTTATCTTTAAACCCAAAACACTCTCCATAACCCAACCATCATCTACCTAGCAGCCACCTAAGTCATTCTCTTAACCCTCTACACCTCTGAACTTAGAAGACTTTAAGGACATCAAGAGGAAGCTCATCAAATGTACCACACTAAACGATATCTCCTGTGAGGAGGGGTCCATCAAGTTAACCTTCATTGATGGCTCCTCATGTTCCCTCACAAGAGAACAATTCCTTGATCTATCTAGAGGAATACTTGACCAAGCTCCTAAATTCTGGCAACCAACTATGACTCTCTTAAATAAGAAGAAAAATTTGAGAAGAAACCTGGTGACTCTACTGGACACTAGGAAGGAGGACAAATTTCCATCTCAACCTCTTTTTCCTAGGAAGAAAATAGTCCAGTGGAGGTTTGAAGACTCTTCTCACAACTTTGTTGTGGAAAAAGAGAATGGTGAGATCAATAGGCTTAATGCCTCCTCTCTGCTACACTTAAGCAGATTTGATATTGCTAAGTTAGCAGATAATCCATTCTCTGATCCCTCCAACTCTAAAGTAGCTGCTCACATCAGAAATCATCTAAGAAGTCTTCATCTAGCCACTAACTGAAAGGGCCGAGATTGAAGAAGAGTTAAAGCTGAGAAAGAAGGATGAAAAGGAAGGGTCAGCAATTAAAAGAGAAGTCTTTCTTCAAATGGTTAAAGGTCCTAAATTGGAATCTATAGTTAAATGGGAGTATGATTATAACTTCCATCAACAAACTCTCTTCATAGGGACATAACAAAGGTTACACATCATTTAGAGTGACAGACTTGATCTGCTGTCTACGAAAGATTTGTACAAACTTCTCACACACATCAGGAAAGAACAAAGAGATAGATAAGTATCTCCTATCCTTGGTGCTAAAAGTTTTGAAAAGTAGAAACAAGTGAGGTTTTGTAGTATCATCCTAGGGGGAGTTTGTTGGATCAAGTAAGGCTGGTGCAACCAAACAAACACTTAGAATATTTTTGGTGTAACTGATAAAGAACTCCGAAGGCAAAAGCTGAACTTCTGAAGGTCAAGACTAAAAGAACTTCCGAAGAGAACTCTAACTTCCAAAGACAAGGTCTTTCCTCTTTTGAAGATCAACATTTAGAAGAGTTTAAGATAATAACTTACGAAGTATGAAGATCATCAAGGCTCAGAAGAAGTAGACTCTTCTGAAGTATAAGTGGCTTCAGAAGAACTTATTCTTTCGAAGCCAATTAACCTTCGAAAGAACCTGCTATAAACCGGTGGACATAAGTATGGACCTTCTGACAGATCTGTTGCAACCTCTGATATACTACATGGTGCTTTCCCACGCCCATGTAGTTGACCATACTTTATTCCACTATTTATTCCTTATCAGTTAGTATAATTACCACCTATATTTGGTGACAAAAGTTAAGTCATGGACATGTCATGACTATCAAATCTTAGATAGTAGTTTATCTATGATATCCTACCTTTAGCAACATAGTATTTGCTTTAGTCATAGGTTCCTATCTGGTATCAAAGTATAACCGTTATAGATAGTAGTATATATAGTTTCTCATTGTAACTCTATAAATATGCTTGTAAGAGTCTTGTAACACTTGAGTTGAGAAGTAATATATACAATATCTTGAAAAACTATCTACTTGTGTTTGTTTACTTAGTCTATTATTATCAACTTTAAAGGGGTTTTGCTTCATCAAACCAGTGACTTAGTGAGTTTGAGAGATAATACTTGTTTTGAGTGACAAAATCCGACCCTTTAATGTTTAACTACTCAGTGCCTTAATCCTTCAAAAATACAAAAAAACTCACGTCCAAAGCTTCTTGAAGTGGCTAAACTTCATATTCTTATAGGTAGTTTGTTTCTTTTTCATATGCACTGTAATTTATCAATGAACTATTAAGAAATTAACTTCCACCTCCTTTATCTTGAAATATGAACTTATACCTTAGGATAATTATGCTCATGTGTTCTAATATCTTTATGACAAGTTTGTCATATTGAATTCAACATCTAACATTGTATTAGATAGGAAATGAGTGTCTTGGCATAAGATATTTATATGGAGTTTAAACCAATCCCTTAGCTACTTAGTTTACAAGATCTCTTCCTAACCCTTTAGTTAGATGATTAGCTAAATTAAGTTTAGATTTTATAAACTCAATAAATATCGCACCATTCATGTTTAATATTCTAACCATGTTGTGCCTAACACTTAAGTGTCCTAAACTTTGTCACTCTTCACTTGATTATAAGCCTTAGCAAATGTAGCTTCATTATTACTTTCATGGATAGTGGTGATATCTGTTTCGATCACAATGGTATCATAAAGATCAAATTTTTTGAGCCATTCAACTTTTTTATCATCTGCTACTAAAGTTACATATTAAGATTCCATAGTTGAACTTGTGACACAGTTTTTTTCTTTGAAGCCTAAGATAAAGCTCCCCTGACTAGAAGGAATATTCATCCACTTGTAAAAGAATAATCTTCAATATTCATTATTCACCTTACAACAAAATACCCTTTTATTGCCAAAGGAAACCTAGAATAACAGAAACCAACTCACATAATCTGTGTACTGCTTGTAAGTGATGAGCACTAGGATTACAAGTAAATCTACTCAACTTACCATAGCAGACACCATGTCAGGCCTTATGCTAATCATAGCATATATTAAACATCTAAATCCTTTGAGTACTTTAACTGTGATACTATATCACCCTAATTAGTCATAAGCCTAATATTAGGCTTATGACTAATTAAAATATTTAAATTTCTATAACACTTGTTCATTGTAATAAAACTGTGTTATGGTTATACCATTGTTACTCCTTTTAGTCCTTGTTCCAAGGATCACTACTGATTTCCTCGTATCCTTCTTTTCACAAATAAAAGACAATACTTTCTTATCAGGCGTCCTACATTTAGTAAAATTACCATACTATCCTTCTAACATGCTACGCAGCGGGGTTATAAATGTTAACAAGTTTTAGTTCTGAAGATTTATACGTTAGTACTAACCACTCGAAAAACTATTATGTGTGAAACACTAATTAAAAAGTGTAACATAAAAAATATGATAAAATAATAACTCAAAACATAGAAGAAAAGTAGCGAATGTGTAAATGGTGACTTTACTATAATTAACAAGCTCTAATGTAAGTTTATTTAAAGAAAATTTGATATAACTCGAAGGCTTAAGTATAAAATTTAAAAAAAAATCGGATGATTAAATGTAAATTTGATACAACTTGAATGCTTAAGTATAAAATAAAAAAAGTTCAGGTGATTAAATGTAAATTTGACATAACTCAAAGACTAAATATAAATTATAAAAAAGACAAAATAAGTATATGTCAATTTGAAAAAAAACAAAAAAGAGAAAACGTGTTATGGTTAGTTTCAAAATGATTTCACCGTTGACGAACACTTGCGCTAATAAGACAAAGAGGGAGTCTATGCCTTGAATGAATCAGTAAAGTAATAACGAATTAGTCGAATAAGGGATCAAGAGACGCATAGGGGGAGAACAACAATCATTGGTGGACTTTCCCTTGAATGAGTCACGGAGCTCTCAAGAAAATGGTTTAGGTTCTGGAATTGCAACTCTAGTTGGGGTTTTCGGTTCAAAGGTTATAATTTGTGGTGCGAGTTCATCTCTCTCGACTAGTTCAAGTTCAAGGGAGGGTGATCTGTCGCAACTCTCGGAGAAACTTTACGCTTCTTTATTCATACGTTTCTTTGTTTTGGGTTTATTTCAGAAGTTCCAGAAACCAAACTCTGCTTCTTCTGTTTGTCGTTGTTAAAAACCTAGTGGTCATACTTAATCTAATGTTCTAATTTTCGGGACGAAAATTCCTTCAACAAGGGGAAGATGTGACACCCCGTATTTTCAGTTCAACACTTTCAACCCAACCTCCGTTACTTCTTACTTCAACGTGTTCGCATAAATGGTTTTATTATTTAATTTTAGTATGTAATTAAAGTTAATTAATTAAGTTGGGTTTAAATTAAATATTGTTAACTTGGGGGGGCTAAAGTTGTAATTATGAAAACTTGATTAATGCATCTTCTCAATCATTCAAACCTACCCCACGGTTTCCCCTCGACAAACCCTAATCACCAAAACCCCGCTACGATGCGGTAGCACCTCTCGCCGGTTCTTTTCCACCTCCGACGACGTGCCGATACTAACCGCAGCCCTCATCCGCTATGCATGGTATGTTCTTTCGCTTGTTTCGCACGATTGGTTTCGGTTACGGTTTCGTTTCTCGCTTAGTCGAGGGTGTTGTGGGTTGTGATGGTTCATTGTGGTTGTATTCCTTGATGTGTGTGCTTTGGTTTTGTATACTTTTGTATGTATATGCGTATGAGTGTGTGTGTTCCTGATGTGTGTATGGTATGCATCGGGTTTATTCTACAGGTTATATGTATGTGTGCTTCTTTGCCTTTGATTCTAGCATACCATATGTGTTCATGTATATATTGAAGCAAATCGCGACGGTTTGGTTCATGTTGTGCGATCATAATGTGTATGGTGCGACCGGTGTGTGCGCTTACATGACGGTTTTTGGGTTTGGGGTTATGGATGGTTAACCATATGGCTTGTGGTGTGTGGTGTTATATATAGATACATGTTTCTGCAATGTATATGTGTGTATATATATATAATATAAGTGTCTGTGTTAAATGGTGCATGTTATGCATGTAAGTATATGTGTACTTGATGTGAGATGGGTTATGTATGTGAATGATGATGTGCTTGGGTGGGTTGGTGTTTTGGAGGTGTTGCCATTACATGCACTATTGGTTATAGATGTATGGATATGTGTATTGTGTGTTCTGGCAGATTCTGTTAGTCAACTTTTGCACGTTGTAACTTAATGATAACGAATTCAATCACTGCGTTTCTTGGGTCCAAATTGTGTGTTTTTGAATCTACTTTCCAGAAAGCCCAACCAAACTTAAATTGGACGTGTAAAACTCAAGTTATTGTCTTTTTAGTGAAGGTAGGTCAAAACTATTCTTTTTGACAGCAAACAAATGGTCAAGTGTTTTGGTACATGGTTTGTATTTTGATGAAGTTATGGTTAAAGTAAATGATTTGGAAGTATTTCATGAGTATTAGAGCACCTCAAAATAATATATAGATTTGTGTTTAGAGACATTATAATAAATGCATGACATATGAGTTTATTATAAAAACTCTTATAATTAAAGATATATTAACAATACCTTCATGTAGGATCCAGAGTGTGCGTGAATAACTAGGTTTATGTTTGTGTGAGCTTGTGTATGGTAGTACTTGTTTGTGATTGGGGAGTCAACCAATATCCGACATCGTAACCAAGTCGTGAACACGAAACCGTACGACCACATTATTAGTATTAGTTATTGACTTCATATTCAATGTACGTTCAGGTTAATCGAAAAACAAATCATTATGATTTCAATTGTTTATCGTTGTCCATTCGAGGTGAGTTCATGCCCCTCTATTTTTATAAACCTTCTTCTGGGGGAGGTAGCATACTGGTTCTCAAACACTATTTTTATTATGATAAGTGGTGTATGTTTTAACATAGTGCTTAATACCTTGAAAAGTCCTAATACTTTCGGATCGTTAATAATGGTAACTAGCGGGAAATCTTGGGTAGTACTACTGGGTGTGACGAGCCCCACCTGTGCGACTCGAGGTCAAACGGGTGCAATATTGTCCTAAACACAAACATCGTCACGACCTGGTAAGTCGTGATAGGAGGCAACAAATGAAACACAGTCAGCTTTGATCGCGAAATCACTATTGTTATTACTTGTGAATATAGACTAGCTATCTTATTCAATACACTTATTATGTTATACAACTGTTAATATTTATGTTAAACGCAAACTCTTGAACTCACCAACCTTGGTTAATACTATAGCATGTTTCTTTCAGGTTCTTAAGCTGCGCACGAATAGGATCATCTCGCACTGCATTCATCATCGTAGAGTCAAATGAACCATTTGCATTTTTTGTATAAATTATATTACATGGTTTGCGTTGTTTACGCCGTTTAAATTATGGTTTATATGCTTCCGCATTTACTTCCATGTTTTCGTAATTAACTCTGATTTTGAGAACTTCATTTGAATTAGAAATTATGTTTTGTAATTGTTGCGTCATTTGGTGTAACTAATGGCTAAGATTCTGGTATGTTACGCGCCTAACGGTATTACCACGTTTGTGGAAATTAAGGGTGCCACATGATCGATAGGACCCTGACTTTAGATCTCTTCTCTATAGTGGGAGGCCTCTTTCGTATCAAGAGTCAATATGACTTGTAAAAAAACAAAAAGTAGGTTTTATATAAGGTTGGAGAAAAAAATATTGGGGTAATATTAAAAAAATCTACACCATCACTACTCATCATTTTTTTATTTGTTATATATAGTGATGCGGCGGGTGTTATCAACCCTTCTTTCCGACCTATCTTAAACATTGAAATAATTTTTTTATTATTATTGTTATATTATTATTATTATAACTATGTAAATGTTTATGGTTATATGCCTAAGTGTTTAAATAAAAAATACCTTAGTATTAAGTTATAAAAATATAATAGTAAATGTGTATATATAATAATAATTTAAAGTATTATAAATAAGATAATACTAATTTGGGAGAAATATATATATATGGACGAATTAGACTATTATATATAGATATTATTATTGATGTAGCCTAAATAAACATAAAATTTCTTACATCTTGAAGCTTAGATTAGTTTTTATTAATATTAGTCCTACTTATTTCATATTGAATTTTACACAACTTAAAAGATAAACGAGTAAAAATTTGGCAATTAAGTTATATTACATTTTGTTACAAAATTAGTATTATTTATAAATGGCTTCAGAACTACTTACTCTTCCGAAGCCATTTAACCTTCGGAAGACACTAATATGACCAGTGGACACAAGTATGGTCTCTGACACTCCGCTGCAGACCTCTGATACTGTTTGGCTTCTTCCTAAAGAGCCATGCAGTTGACCATACTTTATTCCACTGTTCACCTTTTCATGATAGTATATGTTACCAACTTAGTTGGTGACAAAAGGTAAGTCAAGGACATGTCCTGACTACCAAATCTCAGATAAGACTTTATCAGAGATACCTTAAACTTTAGTCTTGTAGTATAGACTTTAGCTATAGGATCCCAGCTGGTATCAAAGTATATCCGGCTGTAGGTAGTATTATATATAGGTTCTCTTTTTAACTCATTGTAACATCAACAACTGCTTGTAAGAGTCTTGTATTTGAGTTGAGAAGCAATATATAAAAGTACCTTGAAAATTACTTCATGTTTTTTTTATTACTTTCTATATTGTGATAAACTCTTACTGATTCTATTTTAACCCGAGTGTTGTTCTAGGTGAGTTTGAGAGAAAAACATAAGTGTTTAGTGACAAACATCGATCCTGCAATTGGTATCAGAGCTTCTCAGGCTCTTGATTGCGTGATCTAACCATCCAAATCAACCTATTTTTTTCACTCCTCCCTACAACCATTCACTCTAATGGCCCTTAACAAGTCCGAGGTAGAGATAGGAACCATGACAAAGGCTCTCATCATTACTCCTGAAAATTTCAGGTCTTGGAGCAGGAGAATGGAAGGCTTCATCAGATATCAAGACAACAGAATGTGGAACTCCATTGTCAATGGCCCGTATAAGCCTAAGGTGACATCACCTGGTGGAAACGGTACCATGATAGAAAAGGCTGTAGAAGATTATTCTAATGAAAATAGAAAGAAGATGGACATCGACAGCAATGCCATGACAATTCTCATGACTGCAATACCGAACTCTATTATGGTGGGATTCGAGCATTGTACGACTGCTAAAGAATTGTTTGATGCACTTGCTCAGATGTACTCAAGCTCCAATGACTCAAAGAAGGACTCACTGAAGCAGCAGTTTGAGAACTTCACTCATATTGCTAGAGAGACCCTCAGCCAGCAGTACTTTAGGTACATGGATCTTATCTCTTCTCTTCAGTCAGTGAAGATCACTCCCGAACTTAGAGATCTTACTAGAAAGTTCATGAGTGCTCTTCTAAACGAGTGGACATTTTACTGTGTCTCTATCAAGAGGACAGAGAACTTGAACACTCTCACCATGACTGAACTCTACGGCATCCTTGATGGATATCGCCTAGAGATGGAGAGTAAGAAGGGCCACCAAACAAGCAGACCCATGAGTCTTCCTACTAGCAATGCTTTAATTGTTGCTGAGGGCTCATTACCCCTCAACCTTAGCATTTCTTGACTTATCAGCAGCCATCTTGCTCTTCTGGACCTTACATCACTTTTCCTGAGACTCCAAGGTCTTAACCGGCTCAACACAACTCCTTTCAGGAAGTTGTGCCTTTGTCTCAGGAAGTGGACACTCTGGTGCTTTTCAATACTGCTTTGATGATCTTGAGTGTTTTAGTCCGGATGATGTAGAGTACGTGGACATTGTCCAACAGATAGCTCTCTTAACTTACAGAGCGAATAAGTTATTTAGAGAAAGAAGGCATTTCCCTCAAAACCCAACTACCAGCAAGTTCGGGTTTGACAAGACCAAGGCAAAGTGTTACAACTGTAACCAACTGGGTCACTTTGCAAGGAATGCAAGGCTCCCAAGACCAATTCGGGACCCCACAAGCCTCCACACATCCCTCAACCTCAAAGCCCGCTGAGAAGTCAACTGAAACAGCTGTAATGGCTCAAGATTGACTAGAGCTTCATGGTACAGGTCCTACAGGATGTGACTCCTACTCAAGCTCTCATGACCGAACAGATGATGCCCAGGTATATGAACATCTCTGCACTCCAGCCTGTATAGCTAAGTTAAACTCTATCAGGATTACAATATGGAAATCAGATCTGATATTGAGTCTTTAAATATCTTAAAATCTGATTTAAAAAGAGCTGAATCTGACTATCAAAAGAAAATTAAGGAGTTGGAGAAAACTGTGTCTCTTTTAAAACATGAACCACCAACTACAAGACTCAAATCAAGATCTGATATCCAAATTGTCTGAGGCTCAAGCCCAGCTTGTCATTGTTGAGGCTTAGGCCAGGAAGCATGCTATCTCTGAGCAAAACTTCCAAGCTATTCTTGCATCATCCTCCCACTCCAAAATCTGTTATCAGAACAAAGGAGGGTTGGGAACCAATGAAATTGCTCCACCCACTCCAATGAGTCTATTAGACCACCTAGATGTGGTACTAAAGAGCAAGAGGTTCCAACTGATGACCCTTCCTCACCAGAGTTGAAGAATGAAGCAATAATAGTGGTCACCACAGGGAGGAATAGGTAGATGTACCCATCTCCTCCTGTGAAGAACAAATCCTAACCACTAAGGCCAAAAGAAGCAGAGCTAAAGCTGCTAGGAGAACAGCCAAGAAGGTGGCTGAGTTTAAACTAAAGATTGACCCAAAGCAGAAGGGTGTCTTTATCTCAGCTGGATTCCAAGTGGTAGGTACTTCTGATTCAGGAAAGGATTGTAATACTAGCACTTCTGTCCTACCAAGGGATCAGAAGTTGAAGGGAAAAGTTGCTGATGAAAAAGAAGCCCAAGAAACAGCAACCCTCACATTCCCAAAGAGCATAATGTGTGGTCTGCAAAATCACATTGCAAAAGATTGTTACTACAATCCTGCAAGTATACATTATGCAAATAATATTAGGAAAGAAGGAGTCAAGGAAGGTTTCACATTTGGACCTTTTCAAACGGTTCAAGTGATGAAAAAGGGAAAGCTAGTCTTGGAAGCCAGGTTGCTTTCGGAAGAAGCTCTTTTTTTCCGAAGGGAAAATGACTTCGGAAGCAAAAGCTACAAGGTTCAGAAGAACAAGAAAGTTCCCTTGAAACCTCCCCAGAAGAAGACTGCTTCAGAAGAAAAGGTGGTGAAGACTTCTTCCGAAAAGAAAGAAGCTTCGGAAGATAGCCATGCAGCTAAAGCTTCAACAAGCTCATCCTTCAAGATCAACCAAAGGATGGACTGGAAGATCAAGGAAGATGCTGCAGCCCAAACCTCTTCTTCAAAGACCTCTATTGAACACCCATGCATAACATTTGGTTCAATTATGTCATTATCTTTGGAAGAACCCAAGACCAGCAAGGCTTGGGCTTCCAAACAAAACTAACAATCTCATCTTATGTGCAGGGACATCCATATGACAAGAACAACAATATTGGATTGTAGATAGTGGATGCTCCAGGCACATGACAGGGAACAGATCTCTCCTTCAACAGTTTCAGAACTATGATGGAGGTCCTGTCTAATTGGAGGTGAGGCGGAGGATATATTTCTAGCAAGAAAGTATATCCAATGGTAAATTAAAGGTTGACAAAGTTCACTTTGTCAAACAGCTTGAACAACAAATGTAAGTGTTTCTCAATCTGTGATCAAAAGCACCAAATTCTTTTCACAGAACATGAGTGCATTATCCTCAAACCTGGGATGACAATTCCTCCGGAATTGGTGCTTCTTAGATCTCCCAGAAAAGGGGATATGTACCAGCTTGATATGAACAATGCTTCCCCAATGGGTGAAGTATCATGCTTTCTTTCCAAAGCTGATGGTGATGAGTCAACATTGTGGCATAAACGTATGTGTCATGTAAATTTTAAGACAATGAATAAATTGGCTAAAAATAACTTGGTACATGGTTTGCCTAAAAAGAAGTTTTTCTGCAAAGATAACTGTGTTGCTTGCCTGAAAGGGAAACAACACAGGACATCTCATAAATCCAAATGTGTTAACTCTATCACCACTCCATTACTCTTACTGCACATGGATCTTTTTGGTCCCACAAGTATAATGAGCATTGGAAGGAAATCATATTGCCTTGTGATAGTTGATGATTTTACAAGATTCACATGGGTATTCTTTTTAAGAACTAAAGATGAAACTGCTGAAACACTAAAATCTTTTATTCTTAAAATAGAAAATCAAATTGATCACAAGGTTAAAATTATTAGAAGTGATCAAGGGACTGAGTTTAAGAACTTCATTCTTGACTCATTTTGTAACTCAAAAGGGATTGCCAGACAATATAGTGCTCCTAGAACTCCTCAACAAAATGGTGTTGCAGAGAGGAGGAATAGGACACTTATTGAGGCTGCTCGAACTATGTTAGCTGATTCAAAACTACTTCTAACATTCTGGGCAGAGGCATTCAGCACTGCATGCTATGTGCAGAACAAAGTTCTTGTAGTTAAGCTCCATGGAAAAACCCCTTATGAGCTATGGAATAAGAGGCCACCATTCATTGGCTTTCTAAGGTCCTTTGGCAGCAGGTGTACCATACTTAACACAAAAGAGAATTTAGCAAAGTTTGCTGAAAAGTCGATTGATGCTATCTTTGTTGGATACTCTTCTAGCTCCAAAGCTTACAGAGTATACAACATTAAGAATCAACAATTTGAGGAGTCATTCAATATAGTTGTTAATAAGCACATTCCTTGTGTTAGGGGGAATGGCCCTAATCATATCTTTGATTTAGAATTGTTCCAAACTATTCTAAACCATCTTGTGAGAATGTTTCAGTTGGAACTGGTGCTCAAATGATGTTGATGCTGCTGCTGACGATCAACTGTTTGAGCTTCCCAGACCGAGTCCAAATTCTCTAGAGCTGCAAAAAACGAAGTCTCCACCATTCACAGATATGATAGCTTGACCATATCAAGGAATTGTGAAGCTTCTTCAAGTGAATCACTCACTGAGCCTCAAAACTCATAAGGTGATCCACCACAACACCAGGCAGAAAGAAGTAGTGTTTTGAAGGGACAGGAAACTGTTAACACCACTTCACAGCCAACCACTGATGATGTTTCTCACTCATTCAATCAGTCCTCATTGAATGATTTTGAAACAACAGCAGGACAAAGTGTTCCAGCTCCTGAGCAGAATACATCCAACCTGGATCTATCTCTGCAACTAGAAGTGATTCTTTGCCTTAGGATTCATAACACTCATCCTACTGAGAACATCATAGGGGATGTCACTAAGGGTGTAAGAACAAAAGGACAAACTCATCATGGGAATGTCTGCTTGTACTCATGCTTTCTATCCTAGATGGAACCCAAGAAGGTAGAAGATGCCTTAAAAGATAGTAGCTGGCTTGAATCGATGCAAGAGGAGCTTCTTCAATTCAAGAGACAGAAGGTATGGAACCTATGTCCGCTACCATCCGGTTAAGTACCAATAGGCACTAAATGGGTTTTCAGAAACAAGAGAGATGATAGAGGCTTGATCATCAAGAACAAAGCAAGACTTGTAGTTCAAGGATACACACAAGAGGAAGAAGAAATGATTATACTGATGTCTTTGCGCCAGTTGCAAGACTTGAGGCAGTTAGGATTTTCCTGCTTATGCTGCATCTAAGGACTTCACTGTCTATCAACTTGATGTCAAGTGTGCATTTCTATATGGGGATATAGATAGGGTAGTCTATGTATGCCAACCTCCAAGATTTGAAGACCAGCAACACCACAACTATGTGTGCAAATTGGATAAAGCTGTATATGGGCTGCACCAAGCACTAGGCTGTGGTATGACATATTGTCTCAGTTTCTTCTGAAGAACGGCTACACTAGAGGTACCATTGATAAGACTCTCTTCATCAGAAAGTCTGGAAAGGACATCTTGCTCGTTCAAGTCTATGTTGATGACATCATATTTGGTTCTTCAAATGACCAGATGTGTAAGGACTTTGAAAGCATTATGAAGAAGAAGTTTGAGATGATTTCCATGGGAAAAATGGACTTTTTCCTTGGAATCCAGGTAAAGCAAATGAAGGAAGGGTTCTTCATTAATCAATCTAAGTATGTGTCTAACATCTTAGAAAGATTTGAAATGAAGGATTGCAATCCTGCCAAGACATCCATATCCAGAAACCATAATCTTTGTCCTGAACTTAAAGGCAAAGATACTGATCAACATCAGTATAGGGCAACTATTGGTTCTCTGATGTATCTTACTGCTAGTAGACATGATATCATGTTTGCTACTTGCATTTGTGCAAGATATTAGGCTGCCCCAAAGGTGTCTCACTTAGCTGTTGTTAAGAGAATTCTCAGATACCTCAAAGGAGCACTTAAATTAGGTCTCTGGTATCCCAAAAACAAGGATTTTAATCTTTATGGATACTTTGAAAGTGACTATGGTGGCTGCAATATTGACAAGAAATCAACATCAAGGGGATGTCAATTTCTTGGTGGAAGGATCATCTCATGGCAATGCAAGAAATAATCTTGTGTATCTACATCAACTGCTGAAGCTGAATACATTGCTGCTGCTAGCTGCTGTGCTCAACTGCTATAGATTAAAATCAAATATTAGACTAGGATTCAACTTAATGAGTACTCCTATCCATATTGACAACAACAGTGCCATCTCCATTACTGAAAATCCGGTGAAGCACTCAAAGACAAAGCATATTGACATCAGGTATCATTTCATTAGAGATATTCATGAGAAAAATCTGATTAAATTAATCAAAGTTGATTCAAATGAACAATATGCTGATTTGTTCACCAAAGATTTTGATGAGCAAAGATTTAAATATCTCATAACAGCTATTGGGATGATAAACATTGATTAGTTCATCTCTTTTGAAACCTTTTAATGTGTAATGTCTTCTGTCAATACAATTTAAGCCCTGTTACAAAAGATTTTTCTGAAAATTTTCTAAGTGTAAATTTCTTCCGAAGAGAAATTAACCCTCGAAAGTTATTTTTATATCTTCCGATGCATAATTTCTCAAAGGATAATTTTTCTTCTCGGAAGAACTTTTGGTCTCGGAAGAAGCGATTGATTACACATCAGATCTACTTCCGAGGTTTCCAAATTCTCCATTCGGAAAACAAATCTAACCTTCGGAAGCAAAGTTTTTGCTTCGGAAGTAACAATTGCCTTCAAAAGACAAATTACCTTCGGAAATGTTTTACATTCGGAAGAAAGATTCTACCGTGTAACGTAAATCTCTTGGGCCCCACACTATAAAAAGCAAAGATTTTGTTAATGATGTCGGATTATTTAACTGATTTTAACCTTACTGCCAATGTCATTTCATCCACTAAACCATCACATCACCTTATCCTAACCCCCATTACCGCCTTCCCACCCTCTTTTAAATAATCTCGACTGTTCAATTTCATCTTCTTACTTGCAATCTTTACTGACCTAGAAATTTTTCTCCTCTGTAACTTTATCCAAGCTCAAAATCATCCACATTCACCTTTCTCCAAATGGCACTTAACCCTCAGCACAACCAGGTCGCACTCCTTGATTCTTCAAGGGATGCCGACTTCTCTGAAATCATCTCCTTTCTCACCCAATCACCTTACTACACTGCACTTACCGTTAACCCCACTGTTTACTCCGATCACATGGCCGGATTTTAGGGAAATGGTCGAGCCGAAACCTAAGTGGGATTCGAGTATTGAGGTCCAGCATTTGTGGACATGAGTTAATTATTACTGAACAACTCATCAGGGAGCATCTAGAGCTTCATGATGAATGAGCTCCTACTGAGTTCCCGAAGGTAGACTTGGACAGCACCTACATCCTTATGGGATATGGTGGCGACATCAGCAGGTCAACGGTATACAAATTCAACTTCTCTTACAATTGGAAGTTTCTCCTACATGTTGTTCTCCACTGCTTGTCCAACAAGTCCGATGGATGGGATCAAATCCCATATGAACTAGGATGCTTAGTTCATGGATTGGTGAGAGGCCTGCGCTTCAACTACTCACGATTTGTGTTCACCAATCTAATTGGGAATCTACAAAGGGAGACATTCTATATGTATCCTAGATTCATACAACACATCATCAACTGTGAGTTGGACCAGAGCATGCTTGTCTGTGCAGCTGCTCTGACTGTCCCCCACATGCGGCCTACCATCTTCAAGACATTGAAGAAGGTATCCACCAACTTCACTGGAAGGTATACCACTCTGCTTCCAGGTATGATTGAGCGCATAGCTCCTGGTGACATCCCTGTTCACCCCACAGGTGATAAACCCACACCAGCAACCACCACCACAATGCCAACACTGCCTTCTCCACCGATCACCATCATATATCAAAGACGCCCCAAACAAATCCTTGTTCAATCTACTTGATTGAACAAGCCCCTCCTATTCAATCCAAAAAGGCTAGAGTGGAAACATGGGCTCCCACTCAGTCTGAGGTCTCTCCATCCTTCTCTTTTGACCTTAATATGGGTTTTGAGTCTCCTCAATCTCAAACTCAGGAGCCCGACACCCAAACCGGCAGCCTTCAGATTGAGTATCTACACTCTTCTGAACAGCCAACAGGGACAGCCCCACCAGAGGCTCAATGCTTGTAGACATTGACCAAGGTCATGGGTCAGTAGGCTTAACCTCCCTATCTTTCACTAACCTCCTATTCAAAATTGATGAAGAGATAACATCTCTCCATGGCAATGAAATTGATCTACAACACCCTCTTCAAGATCAACAGAGCACAGAGAAATCCCTTATCTCTAGCCCCTATCAGCAACCAATTACTTAGGTGATCCTACTGATGTGGAAGGAACTCATGCAGATTCAGCTGCCACTATAGAAGGTGCCTCAATGCACCTTGTGGACAGTGGTAACATATCTCAGACTGAATCTGTGACAACCGAGCACTTTGATGACTCTGAAAGAGACATCATTGAGTACGGGAAACCAGGGTGCCAAGAAACCACATCTGGTGGTGAGGCTGAACATACTAGGTATGTTACCTCATCTCCCTGTGATTCTTCAAAAGAAAATGAGGGAAGCATGAAACTCCTCATTCACGACCTTCTATCTAAAGTCTCAAACCTTGAATCCTTGGTTAAGACTTTAGAAGCAAGGTCCGCCACTCAGCAACTTGAGATTGACAATCTCAAGGCTAAACTAGCTGAGAAATAGACAGAGAGGTCTGTCAGGCATGTACCTATTCAGGTCCCATTGAATTCTTCCTCTAGCTCATCTAGCTCTCAAGATGATGCTACCAAAAAGGGGAGAATGTTTAGAGACAAACACTCAAGGATCCCCAACAGAGCCACACTTCATCTCCAACTTCAACTACTCCTATCATCACTGTGTCTGAGCCATCTCAAGTAATTTTGCAGATTGACTCAAAGATGCTCAGTGATCTCTACAGAATCTTCACCAAGTTTCTGTTGAGATCCTCCACAGATCAGCCAAGCCCAGATGCTGCAATGCTCTACTTTGGAGCTGAAGAACTTCAAAGGCTGACTGCACCTTCTACCACTGTGGAAGAAGTTGGTCAACCTAAGGTCTACATGGAACCTAAGATTCATTTCAAAGGGGAAATGGGGACTGATGGCCCAACAACTAAAATAGTTGGGACAAAATTTGCATCTCCTCTAACTTCCGAAGCTGAAGTTAAAGCCTCGGAAGAACAAGCTGAATCTTCCGAAGCTGAAATGGAAGCTACGAAAGGACTGTTTAAAATGTCTGAGGAACTGATCATCACAATGCAATCCTTGAAATGGCATCTGAGGTGAACAGCAAGGACTTTCTGAAACTTCCTCCATCACAGACACCATCTCTACCTCTCTCATAGTCAGAACCCTCTCTCCAAGCACCACCACAGTCAAGCACTTCAGAAGACAAAGGCAAAAGAAAATTGACTGCGGAAGAGCTTCAGGAAAAGGAGAAGATTGAGAAACTTAAGAAGAAAGGACGACTTCCAACTAAGAAGTTGCTAGCTGCCAATACAAAAGCAGTTGCAACCAATCAGGAGGCGGTCAACAACAAAAGAAGAGAAGAGATCATTGACCAGCTTATCCAAATAGGAGCTGCCAATGAAGTGACACTCCAGCTACCACTAAAGGAGTTGGTGGATCTGGAGAAGGAAACCCGACTGAAACTTGAAGAAGAAGCCAGGTTGGCCCTGGAGAAAGAAGAAGAAAAACAAAAGGAGGCTGAGCTACAGCTGAGGAGAGACATGATAAACTTCCTACTCTCTAGAGGCTTTAATCTTCAAGAACTTTCTCCACACAATGATGATACGATCCTCTGGCTTACAACAAAGAGCAAGATCAAACGGAGAAATAAAGAAGAAGGCTACAAGAGAAAAAGCAAAGGAGAAGAAGAAGGAAGAAAAGGCTAGGGACACTGAAACCAAGAAGCTCACTGATAAGGCCTAGATGAAAGACTATCTTCGGGCCCATGGCTTCTCTGGCAGGCAAGTGGGTCCCATGTCTGAAAATACACTTCAACGGATTATTAGTGAAATCAAGGCTGACATCCGGATGGGGAAGAGAAAAGAGACATACAGAAGGGTAAAGGGGATGACCTTCACTGCAACCACTCCACCTCAACCCTCACCCTCACCCTTCACCATTAAAACCGAACCTTTCACCCCTGAACCCACAACTTCTCCCTCACCATAACCACCCAATCTTCCAATCCTTCAACCCAAAACACTAGCCAAAACCTCTAAACCTTAACCTACCCAACTACCATCCACACCATCCCCTCGGCCTTCTCAACATCTCTCTCTTAAGGAGTTTAAGGTAATCAATACCAAGCTCATCAACTGCACTACTCTGAGCAAAATCTCATGTGATGAAGATTCTGTCAACATTACCTCTGTTGATGGATCCTCTTGTTCCCTCACAAGAGATCAATTTCTTGATTTACCTAGAGGAACACTGAACCAGGTAGCGAGACTTCTAGGCCTCAACTCAGATTCATTAAATGATGAAGAGAAGAAACTTAGAAGGAAACTGGTGACTCTGCTAGACACTAAGAAAGAGGACAAGATTCCTAGTTAGTCTCTTGTGCCTAGAAAGAAAATAGTCCAGTGGAGGTTCGATGAATCTTCTCACAACTTTGTTGTGGAAAGGGAGAATGGCGAAGTCAATAGACTTAATGCAACCTCTCTACTACACTCCAGCAGGTTTGATATTGGTGAGTTAGCAGAGAAGCCATTCTCCAACCCCTCCAACTCTGAAGTTGCTGCTCTCATCAGAAATCAGCTTAGCAGCCTTCCCCTAGCTGAGTTAACTGCAAAGGCCAAGATTGAAGAAGAGTTGAGATTGAAAAGATAGGAAGACAAGGAAAGACCTCCCACCAAAGGCACTGCCTTTTTACAGATAGTGAAGGGTCCAGAATTGGAACCTATAGTCAGATAGGAATATGCTTACAGTTCCTATCAACTAACTCTTTTCAGAGGGCAACAACAGAGGGTACATGTTATCCAAGGTGACAGATTGGATTTCTTGTCCACCAAGGATCTGTATAAAGTTCTCAACACCACATCAGGGAAGAACAAGGAGACAAACAAATATTTACTCTCCTTGGTGCTGAAAGTTTTGAGAAGCAGAAACAAGTGAAGTTTTGGTAGCATCAGCCTAGGGGGAGTTTGTTGGATCAAGAAGAAGGCTAATGCAACCAAAACTAATTCACTTAGATAATTTTGGTACTAAATGCAAAGGCTTCCGAAGCTTGGCATGGAACTTCGAAGGTTGTAGAGTTCTTCCGAAGACAAAGTGAAAGATCAACTTTCGAAGACAGAACTCTACTTCCGAAGTCAAGTGTATACTTCCGAAGTTCAAGCCTTGGAAGAATGAACTAAAGACCACTTCCAAAGTATGATGAAAAGAAAAAGTC
Source organism: Flaveria trinervia (assembly GCA_025506515.1). Classification (NCBI taxonomy): domain Eukaryota; kingdom Viridiplantae; phylum Streptophyta; class Magnoliopsida; order Asterales; family Asteraceae; genus Flaveria; species Flaveria trinervia. The sequence goes on from CM046448.1 coordinate 23,867,555, forward strand.
TCCAAGCCTTGGAAGAAGTAGTCTCTTCCAAAGTATAAATGGCTTCAGAAGTACTTACTCTTCCGAAGCCATTTAACCTTCGGAAGACACTGCTATGACCAGTGGACACAAGTATGGTCTCTGACACTCCGCTGCTGGCCTCTGATACTGTTTGGCTTCTTCCTAAAGAGCCATGCAGTTGACCATACTTTATTCCACTGTTCACCTTTTCATGATAGTACATGTTACTAACTTTAGTTGGTGACAAAAGGTAAGTCAGGGACATGTCCTGACTACCAAATCTCAGATAAGACTTTATCCGAGATACCTTAACTTTAGTCTTGTAGTATAGACTTTAGCTATAGGATCCCAGCTGGTATCAAAGTATATCCGGCTGTAGGTAGTATTATATATAGGTTCTCTTTGTAACTCATTGTAACAACAACAAATGCTTGTAAGATTCTTGTATTTTTGAGTTGAGAAGCAATATATAAAAGTACATTGAAAATTACTTCATGTGTTCTTTATTACTTTCTATATTGTGATAAACTCTTACTGATTCTATCATAACCCGAGTGTTGTTCTAGGTGAGTTTGAGAGAAAAATATAAGTGTTTAGTGACAAACATCGATCCTGCACGTTTTCTTAGAGATAGTCATACGAGTCATTATCTTTATGTCATGACATGTTAGTTGGATCTCTGCCTAGGTAGTTATTTCACATATTTGATCGTATTCAAGTTTCAAAGTTTGAATTCTTATTTGTTTATTTCTTTCGTCGTATTTCGATTAAATAATTTTAGTTAAATTGTTTGTTTTGTTTATTAATATTAATTACTTAAAATAATTAAATTAATTAGGTTAGAAGTCGATAGAGGTTTAGTAACGAAAGTCGCCAAACGTGTCCCTAGGGTTCGATATCCGGACTTACCTAAACTTTATTATATCACGACCAATACACTTGCCATTTGTGTGAAGTTTAGTTAGGAATTTTTAAATTCTAAAACTAATTTGTAAAAAATATTTTCTTAATAAAATAATATATATTTTCACACATCAATCATCATCATCATTATTACAAAAATATGTAGTAATTCTATAGTTAAGTATCAAATAAGATAATATTTACTTATAAATTTAATAATAATAATAATAATAATAATAATAATATAATAATAATAATAATAAATAAATAAATAAATAAATAAGTAAATAAATAAGGTATATAGAAATTATGTAGATAAGTTTTCAAATAAGATAATGCTTGTGTTAAATTAAAAGTATTATAAATAATATAATATACAACGTGGGTAGAGTTATAATAAAAAGTGTATTTAATAAAAAAGCCTAAGAAGAGACACATGTCAAGCCTACAATTATTATTAAATTTTTTTAGATTAAATACATTTTTTATTATAACTCTACCCACATTGTATATTATATTATTTATAACACTTTAAATTAGCATTTAAATTAATTAATAAGCATTATCTTATTTAAAAATTTTCTATATAATTATTAAATACTTTTGTCATAATGTTAATAATAATAATGATAATAATAATTATGATAAAATTATATATAGATATTATCTTGAGAATCTCCTTTTTGTGAGAACTCTACGAACTAATATGAGCCACTTATTTTTTATCATATGCAAATCACATGTTATTTTCCCCTTTTTTAAAACCTTCACAACTTTTTTCATAACATCGTATTTCCAAAAAAAATTCACCATAAAAATCACTATTTTTTATTTTTCCAACGGCTACCATATTGATATATTTTAAAAAAAATCATCAATTTTTGTTGTTTACATGTGTAATATGGTTATACACATGTGTAATACTGAATTTATACATGTGTAATACTGAATTTACACATGTGTAAATCCGGTATTACACATGTGTAAAATGAATTTCGTAAAAAAATGAAATTTTTTTATATTTTATAATTTTTTATGAAAGAGGAAAACTAGGGGAATATTTTTTTGTTTTATTTTTTTTTGTTATTTTCATTTTATAACTTTTTATTATGTGTTTGTTAATTACCATTTTGCTATTGAAAACTAGGGCTGATTTGGTTCCTAGAGTTTTCATAAAGAATGAGTTTTTATTTGATTCCTCATATATATATATATATATATTATCTATTCTATATTATTATATAAACTATTTGATGAAGACATACTAGTATACTACTTAAAATTTAAGACCCTTAATATAACTTTTTGAACATAAGGTACAACTGTTATATATAATAGTTCTTAAATTTCTCATATTTAAGAAATTTCTCCTAATTGAGTATTGTCTTATTTATATTATACTTTAAATTAACATTAATATATACATTTGTTATTTATATTTTTATAACTTAACACTATTTCATTTAGCTGTTATATTATTCAAACACCTAAATATATAATTAGTAAATATTTACATAGTTTTAACAGAATGAAAAGTGTGAAGCACACAATACTTTTTCTACATTTTGGATTAAACTATTATTAAGCCCCCCGAGTTGCAGCGGGGATAAAAACATACAAAGTATTACCAATGACACAACACTGTAATCAAAGAACAAAAAGTACACGTTTAATTCTTTATAAAACACATGAAAAGTAGATGTTAAAAGTTGAAGTTGAACCATACATGTAAAACATAAAATATAAAAAAAATAATAACTAAATCGATCATATCTATGGCCCACACGTTACGACAGAGCCGTTAAGCGGGAAAAATAGACGTAACAACGTTGAATCATAATTGCACGTTACAACGTGTTAGCTCTCAAAATTTAGACCAAAATGTAAACGGAAAATTTGTAAATTATGAAAAATATATAGGTGATCAAAGTTGAAAGTGAAAATATATAAGAATTAAATTGTAAAAGTATTTGGTTTAAAAATTAAAATTTAAAAGAAAGAAAAATCAAAAATATTTACAACTTTTAACCTACAATAATTGATACAACCTTAAGTTGATGAGTTAGTTATTTAAATGTGAAACTAAGCAAACACATGATAACTACAATATACAAAAAAACATAATACATATTCATAAACAACTTAATAACTAATAATATTTAATTATAAACAACTTAGTAATTAGTAATATTTAAATATGTTTTTCCTATTTACTTTACTCTAAAAAACAATAAAATTGAATAAGGGGAATCATATATTGTCACCCAATGACCGAACGCCATGTCAAACTATAGACGTGTTCTTTCAAGATTTGCAACGAGTATTTTAACAAATTAAGTCCATCCAAGGGTTTACCCTCAAACGATCGATCTTAATTCTCATACAAATCGTCAAGTTGACAAAAAACAAGAATCTTGGGTGGAACCCTAGCGAGCTCTAATCACTTCACAAAAGACTTGAGTCAAAACATCAAATCCCACTTCCCAATTCAACTAACAAAACCATCTTGCGATTGAAGCTCGAATCTGTAATGGGGTTTTAGGTGAATTGCAAATCTTGTGAATTTGTGATCAGCACTGAGGAGAACACACTGTGATCAGCATTGAGCAGAAAGATTAAATCGATGGAGATCCGAATCGGATCCGGGTTTCGGGTCATGATTTTGGTAGCAGTTTGTATAATAGTTTGTGGGTATTCAGTTTCTGCAGAGACCCAACGACCCAAGAATGTTCAAGTTGCTCTTCGGGCTAAATGGCCTGGTACTTCACTCCTTCTTGAAGCTGGGTATGCTACTTTTTGTTTTCTCTAATCTTTTTGTTCTTGAGAAAGTGATAGTAAGTTGAAATATATAATTTTTTGTTGTTTTTCTGTTACTTTTTTTTGTAATTGCCAAGGATAGTGCTTTGGATATTGATCTGTTTGATGAATGTGTGTTGAACCTCACATCTTTTTGTAATGTAAAGTTTATTATTTGATGAATTCTTGGTAAAGATTGTGCTGATAACACATGCTTGAAGGGGGGTTTCTATAGGCACACCCTGTCATGCTAATCATAAACCTATGATGAATCATATGGGCCATACAGTCATACATGCTGTATACATGTTGATAATAGGTCATAGGGGTCTGTATGAGGTGTTATACTATTGCATCACACGAACCATAATTTCTATACTGCCGGTATGACCAGTGATACAGCCTATATGATGACGTCTGAGGATGTATGTATAGTAGCACCCTACTTGAAAGGTAATCAAACCCATCCAGTGGTGATGTAATGCAGTAACACGACTCCTATAATTTTACTTTGTTCTTTGTTGTATGTATGAAAATTGAAAATAGTTTTTGTTAGATCACTGTAAGACAAAAAGAAAACAAAAGTGGAAGATGAAACAAAAAAAATGTAGTCTTATTGAATTTTTTATCATATTTTGTTTCAATTACTATTTGCTAGCAATTATAAGTCTTTGAAAGCATTTGCAGTGCAAAATATGTTCTAAAAATGGACTTTTAAAGTTGGATCAATAATTCAATAACTTGAGAAGGCCTATGCTAAGCTGCTCCAAACATCTCAAAACATTTAAAGGAGTTCACTACTTTTATCTTTTTGCTTTCTGTTTAAGTGGAAAGTTTGCATCAGAAGCAATTTTTCCAGATTTCCAGGCAGTGAATTACATGCAGTTAAATTAAGCACAAACTGAATCACATGAAACCTTGCAACCTGTCTGCATAGCGTTGAATGTAAAAATAGTAATGTAAGACATCTAATACTTTGAAGTAATTTTTTTACTAGAGGTGATCTTATCACCCATGTACTCAAGAATGGGTCAACCTAGGTTGTGTTTCATCTGAAATGGACCAAACAAAAAACTCAGCTAAAAGGGAAGGGGTCAAATAGGCGAATCGAAATGAGGAACAACCATTATTGTGTGTGTTTATCTGTGTGGTCTTTGTGTATATCTTTTTCTAGTAATTCTTGCAGACTAATGTATCATAAATTTTGTGTTCAATAGGGAATTACTTTCTAAAGAATGGAAAGACCTGTTCTGGGAGTTCATTGAGACATGGCTAAACAATGAAAGTGGAAATACAGATCCTTACACTGCCAAAGATTGCTTGCAGAAAATTTCTAATTATGGGAAATCACTTCTGTCAGGACAATTGGCATCAATGTTTGAATTATCTCTTACTCTTCGATCTTCATCACCAAGATTAGTTCTTTATCAACAATTAGCAGAAGAATCCCTTTCTTCATTTCCATTATCTGATGATTTAAATACTAATTTTGTCGATGGAGGGATATCTGAGGCAAATGATGGCAGAGAAGACAAAAAGGGTGATTCTTTGCTTGTGGGTGTCAATCCAAGAAGTCCTGGGGAAAATGTTGTTGGGTGGACACTGGTGGGGCCTTGTTTTTTGATCTGCCAGATCTTCTATCATGGCTTCATCATCCTCATAAGTAAGTTCTTCATACTGTTTACTTGTCTAAAAGCTTGCGTTTTAATTTGCTATGTATAATTGGTAGCATTTGTAAATAAACTAGGACTTTCCAAACATGTCACAACTTGTGGCGATGGTTCTTACTTCTATCTAAGGGTGGCAGTTTTGGCTTATTTACTTGTGAGCTGGTCGATATTGGTTGTGTTTTATCTCAAAAACAGATCAAATAAAAAGTTATCTAAAACGAGAATTGCCCAAGTGGGTCGAAAGGTGGTCTGAAGTCTTTTTTTAATGCATACGATCCCCTAAACATTTTGATTATTGTGCAATTCTAATTTACTCATTAGTTGTTTATAATAATCTTAATAAGAATAAAAAGGTATGCGGGTCAACCCGACTAGTACTACAGAAGAGCGGCTTCAAAATGAACTCTTTTGGCCTGTTTGGCCACCTCTATTTCTATATTTCAAGCTCTTACTGGCATCCACAATTGTAGAGATGGAGATATATTTCAGCAGCCTGAGGTTTTCGAGTTTGATCACGTCTACTTGGATTCATCTATTGGGAGTCCAATTGCGATCTTATATGGAGCTCTTGGGACGGACTGCTTTAAGGAGTTCCACAGGACCTTGGTGGCAGCAGCCAAAGAGGTCCAATCGAAACTATCTTTTCCTTTATACCAATTTACTATTTTTCTTTAGTCACTTTTTTGTTTATTTTAAATGTTGTCTTTGGCACATTTGGCCTAACTAGCCTATATGATCTATGCAAAATGTTCTGTTGACATATACACGCAGACCATGATATACTTTTAAAGCTGTTTTTGTTGCACTATATGTGTGTTCAGAGCAGTCTTACCGTCTTTCTGCTGTTAAATTCATGACGACGTTTTTGTTTGCTGTTATGTGTTCTGGTAAACTATGAAGTTATAGATGCTTGTTTCTGATAGATTTGCATGCTGATAAAGTTAAAATGGTTCACAGGGGAGGGTTAGGTATGTTGTGAGGCCCGTGTTGCCTTCAGGCTGTGAATCAAAAGTTGGTCATTGTGGAGCAATCGGCACTAGAGACCCCTTGAATTTGGGTGGTTATGGTGTAGAACTTGCATTAAAGAACATGGAATATAAGGCCATGGATGACAGTGAAATAAAGAAAGGTCAGTGTGAAGCTGCTGTTATTACCAACTTAGCTGTCAGTCACTCATTTCTTTTCTTTGTTCTATCAAAAACGTTATGTTAAATTGGAACATATGGGCGTTCAGTTGTCTTTTTTCTTTGTGAAAGTACATGGACCAAAGAGGCTAACCTTAACATATTGGGTAGAGTGTAAAGATACATCATGCTTTAAGATGGGTAATTGGGTATAGTTGGTAAGATCGTCTGATCAAGTGGCGTGCCAAATGAGCAAATTTTATGGTGGTTGACCTGCTAATGTTTTTTTTTTAAATTTATTATTTCTTTAATATATAAATAATTAATATATTAAAGATGATTTCAAAAGTAAGAAGGTGGAACATACCAATTGGGGTTGAAATTTATAAATTTCTATTTGCATCTTAACATGCTTTTAAATCTGAAACCTACATTTTTCAGCTTGTTAAGATTTAGGGATGGTCTCTAAATGGTTTAATTAAAAATACAGGTGTCACTCTAGAAGATCCTCACATTGAAGATCTTAGTCAAGAAGTTAGAGGATTCATCTTCTCTAGAATACTGGTATGCATTCTTAAATTTTTTCCTTATGTTTGACCAACTAATTAAAATAAAATTCTGAAGTTGTTTCATAAGTAGAATCAGGATGTTTCCTAAACAATTAAGTTAGTAATATATTTTCTGACATATGAAAGAACATGTAGTCTTTTACTCCCTCTCCATTGTGGACCATTTTTAATCAAATCAATTTAAAAATAAAAAGTAAAGAGTCATTATCCGTTGTGACAGATTTGTGTGAGAAGCTTAATCTTTTTTATAGTACGATGATAAATATTTCCACAGTTTGTAGCTGATCAACACCTTTTTTTTACCTAATGCAGGAAAGGAAACCAGAACTAACCTCTGATATAATGGCTTTCAGGGATTCTCTTTTGTCATCAACAGTATCTGAAACACTTAATGTGTGGGAATTAAAGGGTAACCATATGGTTTTCTTTAAGGCAAAGAAGTTTATGTGTTTGGCATCTTGTTCGTCGTTTTTATATTTTTGTTGTTATCAATAGATTTAGGACATCAAACAGTACAAAAGATCGTTCATGCTTCAGACCCTCTGCGTTCAATGCAAGAAATTAATCAAAATTTCCCTAGTGTTGTCTCTTACTTGTCTCGTGTGAAGGTATTTTTTTCTTTTTCTTCTTTTTTTTGATTTACTATTTCACTTTGTTATGTTGTTTTGGAATATAACTACTCTTGTTGATATAATATATTTAGCTCAATGATTCAATCAAAGATGAAATACTTGCAAACCAACGTATGATCCCACCTGGCAAGTCCTTAATGGCATTAAATGGTGCTTTAATAGATATCGACGATATTGACCTTTTTCTGTAATGCTTCTTCCTAGACTTCAATAGTTCCAATTAGAGGTGGCAATATTGGTCCATTTACTTTTGAATGAGTCAATTCGGGTTATATTTTCATTCTAATCAATTAAATGGATAAAGTTAAATATAGTTTAAAAGAAAATGACTCAAATGGGGTTGAATAGGTCCAAAATTGCCCAAAAGTGCAAAGGATATACTTGGTGCATAGTGCTCCTGCATGCACGGGGTTTGGGAGTGTCAGGCCACTTTTGTCCAGATGTCCGCATCCTTACCCTGCATTTTTGCAAGAGGTCGTTTCCACAACTTGAACCCGTGACCTCCAGGTCACATGACAACAACCTTACCATTTCCTTAAAGTGTTTCTTTTAAATGCATAAATGAATCATTTTACTCATATAGTACATTTTTTTATATCATATTTGACATGCTGAATATTTATAAAAATGAATAAAGTTTGGCCATAAAGCCTTTCAGGCCAACTCTACACGTTCTGACCCACACCAACAACCCGAATACATTTTGACCCGCCAACAAACCTGCCCAATTTTGCTACCTCTAATTCTAGGCAAATGATCTTATGTGATCTTATAAATAAGTGTTGTTTCTTTCAAAGGTTGCTTGACATGGTCCATCAAGAATTATCTTTAGCCGATCAATACGCAAAACTAAAGGTAAAAACTCTTTATTCTTTCTCAATCGTTGTTGAAAATGATTAATTTTCTTTTTCTTTTTTGGTCATATTTTCTGCCCAGTTTCATTAATACTAAAAAGCACTTTTGATTAATGCGACATATTTTAGATTCCTTCAAGCACAATTCAGAAGCTTCTGTCAACTCTACCTCCACCTGAATCCAGTTCATTTCGTGTTGATTTCCGTTCTGACCATGTTCAGTACATCAATAACTTAGAAGTGGATGCTAGGTATAGGCAGTGGCGGAGTAACCTGAATGAGGTATACTTCATTTTTGTTTTATATTTTTGTCTTTGAAATCTCATAAGGGTTCAAAAAGGATTTTTAATGTATTTTTATCGGGTAACATTTTTGAGTTTATTGTTGTAGCTTCTAATGCCTGTATTCCCCGGACAATTACGCTACATTCGTAAGAACCTGTTTCATGCTGTCTATGTGTTGGATCCTGCCTCCATTTGTGGACTTGAGGTAATGCTCATTATATTTAGAAGTGTTAGGTCAAATCTAGAAGTGTTTGTTTTGACCCATTAACAAATGAACAAATTGATTTGGTTTGTGTTTTGTTTATCACTTGCCAAACATGGAAGTTAAAAATAGTAGCTAAAAGGAAACAATGGTTGGAAGTTACTCAATTTGTTATTTCTAATGCATATAACCTACTAAATCATGTTATTCAAATATCTAGAGTGTTATTGTAATAGTATGCTTTCCATAATCATATATAACACATGTGTTATACATCATTTTGTGTTAAATTTAGGCAAAATCATTTTGAGATCAATCTGACTCTACTTGTTTCAACATTTACTAAAATCTCTTGTTTTTGACCCGTTACTCCATGTGTCAGACCCACCATTTCGCCACCTATAATTATGCCCTTTGTTGTCAATAGCGGCTATAGTGATTGCTATAGCACGCTATGTAGCGATGTGCCCCTCCCTCGCTATTTGCAGATAGCGATTGCATAGCGGAAATTTTTATTTTTTTTATTTTTTATTTTATTTTTGTAATATAAGATTTAGATGATTAGCAGTAGAGTGTTTTAGTTATTTTGTGGGTGTTTGCTTAGATTTTCTACTACTTTATTGCTAAATATGCTTATTTATTGAATGTAAAACATTTTTACATATTATCCTACTTAATCGCTAAACACGAAATAGCGGTTGCTATTTACCGTTATTTGCTACGTAGCATAGAGGTGGCTTGTCGCTATTTACCGCTATTCGCTATTGACAACTATGATTATACCCATTTTGAGCCTGTTGAGACGAGTTAAATCTTAATCATGCTATCTTTGCAGACAGTTGACATGATTGTCACTTTGTTTGAGAATAGCCTTCCGGTAAGGTTTGGAGTGATACTGTATTCTACAAAAATGATAGAGACACTTGAGGCAAATGGTGGAGAATTCCCATCTTCTCTTGAAAGCGACGGACAAATTAACGAAGATCTCTCAAGCTTGGTAACATGCTTTCTTTCGTTTTATTCACTGTTTAGGCAAATTACGTAAGAGAATATACTTACCATATATTCATTTCAAGTTATAAAAAGTTATATATATATGTATGTATGTATATATATATATGTATGTATGTATGTATGTATGTAGTACATTTTTTTATAATATGAACTATCAATATAAAAAATTAAACAATCTAGGTTTGTTTTCGCAATAATTTAGTGTTCTGAAATGAACCTCACCATGGTGTATGTAATGTGTATATTGAAGCTATGTGTTGCCTTGTTGGTATACAATTATGTAGTAGTATATTGTCTTGTTCTATTAGTTGTTTGTTTTGCCTTCCAAATCTCAATGGTTTTATACTTCTCATGTTGCTACAAACAATTTGATAACACATACAAGGTCACAAAACACACATAAATGAGGATTTGGAGCTACGGTACTATTAAAAGATCCTATTATACAATTTGATTCCATCGTTTGAGGCACAATAAACTTTATACCCATTCAAACAGCAATCCAGTTCACTAACTGGAATCAAATAATATGCTCTGAATGAAATCATACTTTAAGATTTCTACCTAAATTGTACTTTAATCATGTGTTTGTCATGTACCCTGCCTATAAACATTCACTTTCATCTTTCTTTTTTGTGTGCTTCATGATTCTCTTATGTAACATTTATTTCCCTAACCAATATTGTGCACTCTATTGAATTACAGACTACACGCCTATTCTTTTATATCAAAGAAAGCCATGGGATGCTGAAAGCTTTTGAATTTCTCAGCAATGTACGGGTTTGTTAATAATATAATATGTGTGTGTGACTGTTTTTCAGCAGACTTGTAAGTAGCAAATGGTTTATTACGTTATATTAGGTAAACAAATTGCGGATGGAGTCAGGGGAAGAGGATGCGCCAATGCGGCATCACGTGGAGGGGGCATTTGTAGAAACATTATTGTAAGTTGTGAAGATTTTATCTTTAACCTGAATAAATGTTCTTTTTATTATTTTTCGTACCATCATATGGAATTTGCTATCTGGTTTGATATGTTCTTGTAGTTTTCTTTTTTGGATTTCTAGATCAAAAGGGCATTTCTTTTTGTAGGCCAAAGGCAAAAACCCCACCTCAAGATACATTATTAAAGCTTGAGAAGGATCAATCTTTTCGTGAATCTTCTCAAGAGAGTTCTTTGTTTGTTTTCAAGCTGGGCATGGCAAAGCTGGAATGTTCCCTCTTAATGAATGGTCTTGTCCACAGTTATAACGAGGTTTTCTTTTTTATATTATTCTTTAGTTGAGCACATAGATTAGTTAATTATCTTTTTACGTTAATTTTTTAGTTTTAAATTTAAATTGCTATCAAATAATGGTGTGAGTTGTGTGAGGCTCTTAGCTTAAATGACAATTTATTATTAGTGACCATTTACTTTTAAATTTGTCGATTTGGGTTATGTATATCATGTTAGTGGAGTTAAATCACTCTAATCAGTTTAAAGGAAACATGTCAGATGGGGTTGGATGAGTCAAACAAGTGGAAATTCACGAAGAGTATATTTTTGTGCATGCCTCTTAAATTGTTTAAATGAAAATTATAGATTATTATGGTAACTTTGTAGTTGTTGTAATCATATATAACACTTTGATTATTTATAATTTTAAAAGACAAACTAGACGAAAAGTATTTGCTGGTCACTGTTTGACATGTTCCAAACAAGCCTTTCTACCGAAACTTGTTACCCATCCCACCTGTTTTGTCACCTCATCTTTTAATACTAAAAAGTAATTGAAACCAGAGCTATTACAACATGCATATGATAAGATTATCAGATGCTAATATTTAAGCATAAAATGTCTTTGATTGTTACTCCAGGAGTCTCTAATGAATGCTATGAATGATGAGCTTCCAAGAATCCAGGAACAAGTTTACTATGGACAGATAAATTCTCGCACTGACGTTCTAGACAAATTTTTATCTGAAAGTGGAATTCAGCGCTATAACCCAGAGGTTTATGTTTTGGAATTGCAATTGGATTTGCTTTATAAACTTTTTTTTGTTAATTTAATGGAATTTTAGCGTATGGTTGAGTAAACTCATATCATGTTTACTACTACAGATTGTTGGAGCTAAGGCTAAGTCTAAATTTGTTTCTCTGACTGCATCAATCGTTGGAGATGAATCTCTGCTAAATAATATTGAATATTTACACTCTGCTGGAAGTAAGTTTTTCAGTTCCCGCATTCGTTATGTGTAAACACTGAATTTTTTGCCTTTTAATTCACTTAATTTGTGTCCCAGCCATTGATGACTTGAAGCCTGTAACTCATCTTCTTGCTGTTGATATCACATCAAGAAAAGGGGTGAAGTTACTTCATGAGGGAATACGTTATCTGGTAAACTTTCATGATTAGTTTTCATTTGTTATAATTTGAGTTTTGGTTATCTTTATATAAATTCAGCCTTTTTTAAGAACATAGTTACATGCCACTGAAATTTACGCAATGTAAGAATTAAGAATAACTCTAGCAAATGACTATTGATATAGACTGATTGCAGAACCACACAATATTGTCTGTGTTGTTTGTATGTATTTACATAATTTTCCATATATTCTATAACTACATTTGACTAGACATAATTTATACGAAGAATTTATTATTAGTCAATTGATTATTGATGTATACGCCCTCCAAATTCCAATCAAATCATGTAAGTAACAGACTACAAGAAGCAACCAGGTACTTCGACACAAGATATCAGAGAAGGAAACCTTGTGACAATCTATTATGCCTGTTAAAAACACTAATGATTCTTCACAGATTGCAGGTGCTGCAAATGCTCGAATGGCGGTTTTATTTAATTCAGATTCAGATTTTGATTCTGATTCAAATAGTTTCATCTTTATGAAGGCTTTTGATATTGCAGCCTCGTTGTATAGGTATGTGTTGGATAATCTTGTCAATATCTAATATTAGAGGGGATAATTAGTATAGTTATTTATATAATTGTTTTAGTTTAATTTAGTTACCTGATTTAATTTGATTTGGTAGATAAATTAGTTGATTCCGTTTTGATTTGGTTTCTTAATTTAAATCTAGGTAGCTAACTTAGTCTCCAAGTTCATTTAGTATATATAGGGGTTAAAGTCTTTGTAATTAGGTGGTGCTTTCATTGATATATCAATAAATATTATTCTCTGTCCTTTAATATTCTTGTGCTGTTTTCGAGTTTCTTTTGCTCTCAAGATTAGACCTGTGCCTACAGATGGTTTTTATTTTAGCTAATATCTGCACATTCTTGTTGTGAATCCCATAAATTTCCACACTACTTCTGATTATTAATTATTGATATATTCTTTATATCTCAGTCATAAGAAGAAAGTATTGAATTTTCTGGACCAATTGTGCTCATTTTATGGGAATGAATACGTGTTTGGGTCTTCTCCAAGCAGTCAAGCTCTTCTGGACAAGATTTCACATCTTGCTGATGCAAATGGAATACCCTCTAAAGGATTTATGTCTGTTCTTTCAGAATTTTCTGTTGCCAAATTTACAACTCGTTTGAAGAAGGTACGATGAAATTTACATTTTCCTTCTTAAAGATTTTTTTTACAATCTTCTTGTTTAATGATTCTGTAACATTCTGATTTGATGTGTCACGTGTTGAAAGGAACTTTTGTTCAGGAAGATTATTTCAATACAGATTTTTAACTTCTATAATATGATAATGATGAAATGAACAATAAAACAAAAGAAGAAAGGCACATAAATATTTTTGAACATAATAACGTTGAGTTCTTGATTTATTTGATCCTCTTAAAACATCATATATGTTAGTGCTGCATACTTGGCATTCTTGCAAATATGTATACAGTATAGTTTGCAGCATTCTAGACAAGCTATAAACTTGTACTTGCAAAAAATCTAACATGACCCTAACCACTTTTTGTCCAAAATAACTCAAATTCTTTTTGCACATTCCGGAAAGCATATGTTTGGTGGAAAAAAATTCAATATTGTGGTTCATAAAGTCAGTTATTATAATAGAATCTGTTTAATGTGAAGTTCCATGATTTTTCATATAAATTTTGGTTTCTTCTTCCCTATTGATTTGTCATTAACATTTCTCAATATAATGTGCAGGTGCGTCAGTTTTTATATGGACAAGTTGGGCTTGAAAAAGGTGTTAATGCAGTCATTACCAACGGAAGGGTGTGTGATCTTTTTCCACTGTATGTACTTTTGTTTATTAGGAAATGTGGATTATGCTTAATATAATTTACTTGGTTGCCCTTGGATAGGTGGTTCGTGCCCCTGAATCTGTAACATTTTTAAGCCAAGATTTGCATCTCCTTGAATCTGTTGAATATAAGCAAAGAATAAAGCATGTCGCTGATATCATCGAAAAGGTGACGTGGGAGAATGTGGACCCAGACACACTTTTAAGGTTTTTTGCTTACACATACTTTTTGTTTCTTTATTCATATACACAATATAGGTGACAAAATGGGTTGGTGCAGTGGGTTGAGTATTGATTTGAGATGGGTTCAGGTTAAAACGGGTTGTTATTAGTACAGCGTGGGCTGTGTTGACCCATAATAGTTTGTGCAAGTAGATCTATGTGGCTCTCAACATTACAAATTACAGTTTGGGTCAGCTTCGACCCCGTTTCACCCAATTCACCATTTTTCCATTTAGCTTCATCTTACCCATTTGACTTATCAGGATAAATCGTTACCCAAATCGGTTTCTCATAAGTGAATAGGTTGAAGTTTTCACCTCTCTACATATATGATGAAATAACATGCCTGCATTTGCTAAAGGTGTTTTACCTTCGAATAGTTGTATGCAAGTAAAGTTGAAGCTTTCTTTTCTTAAAAATTTCTGCAGCAAACTGATGAGTGATATAATAATGTCCGTCACATCTTCGCTGTCCACACGAGATAAAAGTTCTGAAGGTGCTCGTTTTGAGATGTTGAGTGCAGAATACAGTGCTGTTGTTATTGGTAGTGAAAATTCAACCATTCATATAGATGCTGTTATTGATCCTTTGAGCCCTTCTGGTCAGAAGATTTCCTCACTTCTTTGGATACTGTGGAAATACAGTCAGCCAAGCATCAGGCTAGTGTTCAACCCATTGGTTAGTTTTTTGTCCAACTTACAAAAAAAATCCCTCCATTTCTACAACTTTGCATTTACTTGGTAAATAGCTTATAACTTCAAATATTTAAATGTATCCATTGTCTTCTTTACAGAGTTCTCTTGTTGATCTTCCCCTTAAAAATTACTACAGATTTGTAACTCCCACAGCGGTATGGTCCATCAACAGATCTTGTTCAATGTACCCTTTAAGTTAATTTTCATTAAGTGCGTATTAAAATTCTTATGATTTTATATTTCAGGATGACTTCAGTAATACTGATTTAACCGTACATGGCCCTAAAGCATTTTTTGCTAATATGCCATTATCAAAAACCCTAACCATGAATCTTGATGTTCCTGAATCATGGCTTGTTGAACCTGTCATTGCAGTGTAAGTTTACACCATTCTATGCAATCTTGCGGTTTCACACCCTGTTATTTTGTTTTATTTTTAATTTGTTAACTGCTTTTATGTTTATGGTTGTTTCAGCCATGATCTTGACAATATATTGCTTGAGAACCTTGGTGACACAAGGACACTACAGGCAGTTTTTGAACTTGAAGCTCTCGTTCTTACTGGTAATCCAACTTTTTTTATCCAATGCCCTTATACTATTGTCAGCCCAAAGCACCTTTTTATTCATATACATATACTTTTTTTATTAATAATAAATGTGCTAAAAAATATTACAAAAAAAAAACTGTCATTACAATAGTAATCTGACTTGTATAGTGAAGTGTTTAGGAGGCTTTATTTTGTATGACTATTTATCCTTCTAAGTTAAAATTTTAGCTGAACTCATTTGACCCGTAGAAGGGCCTATATGCCTATATCAACATATTTAGCTAACAAGCGAATGGGTAAAACTTGCCATAGTGTTATTGTATAGAATTCAACATCTTACATCACTATATTAGAGTAAGCAGACCATTATATTTATTAATTAAACTTAGCGCATCATTCATGGGTCATCTTGACACCTTGGTTTTAAAAAGCGAGAAGCGCACCGAGGTGACAAGGTCTAAAACCAAAGCGCAAAAGCGGAGGGCTTTTCGTACGCAAAGCGCTAAGTGTTTATATAATTTTTTAAATATAATCCTATAGGTTTTTAGCATCCCCACCCAAAATATAGCTATAAATAATGTTTATATATGCTTTAATGTATGAATTACATGTATGTATAACTTATTTAACAACATTTATAGCACTTTGAAGCAAAAAAACACCCCCTATACAAGAAGTGCGCGCCGTAGGGGGATTTTTCCCCAAAAAATCGCGCTTTTCTTGTGCTTCTTGTACAGCATGCGCCTTGTGTTACAAAAAGCCCACACCCTCGCCTCAAGGGTCGCCTCAAGGCGCGCTTTTTAAAACCAAGCTTGACATCGACCCATTTTGTAGTATATTCTTCTGATGAATGTACTATTTAACCAGGCCATTGCTCTGAGAAGGATCATGACCCCCCACGAGGCCTTCAAATGATACTAGGAACTAAAAAGAATCCCCATTTGGTTGACACACTCGTGATGGCCAATTTGGGTTATTGGCAAATGAAAGTGTCACCCGGTGTTTGGTACCTACAACTAGCACCGGGTCGAAGTTCTGATCTCTACATTCTGCAAGATGGTCCCAAAATGCACTCAACAAAACGCATTATCATCAACTCCTTTAGGGGAAAACCAGTTCATCTTGGAGTTGTGAAAAGAAAGGGAAAAGAACATGAAGCACTATTGATTCCTTCTGAAGATGAAGATTCTTCCATGAAACAAGTTCGGTTTCCTCTGTTTCTTTATAAATTGAATATTTACTTTTAAGAGTTTATCAACGTGTTTATTAGCTAGTTTTGCTGGTTATTTGCAGGGTGATCAGGATCGTTGGAATTCAAATATTTTAAAATGGGCTTCTTCGCTTATTGGTGGTAATGTGCAGTCAAAGAACAGTGGAAATAATAAAGTGGTAAATATTCTGTCAACATAAGCCCCTAAATCTACCTTTAAGTCTATAAACTGATTGATTTATTATGTAGGAAAATGTAAGCAATGGGCGAAAGGGTAAAACGATAAATATATTCTCTATTGCTTCTGGACACTTGTAAGTGATTCATTCTCTATCTTGGCTCTATTTTGTAACTTTGTACGATTCTTTTGGCGGAACTGGCGAGTCGAGTTGGTTTGTTAAAAGGTTAAAACACATTCAGTTAAAAATGAGAGTTGATTTGGGGCTGTTTGTTGACCCGGAGCATGTTCTGTCCGAAATTCTTTTTGTAATAATTAAGATGTTAAATATGATTACATAAACTGTATTATTACAATGTTGTGTGTGTGTGTATTTACATAAAGTGGTTTAAAAGATTGCGTTCACTTATTTCACTTTGGCCAACCTTTGAAAGATTGCATTCACTTATTTCACTTTGACCAACCTTTGACCAATTAGACCCTTTCATTTGACTTCTTATTTTTTTGACTAAATTCTTTTTGCCTCATTTGACCCATTAAAGATCCTGATTTCTTTTATTGTGTTATTCATGAAGGTACGAGCGGTTTCTGAAAATTATGATTCTAAGTGTTCTGAAAAACACACAACGCCCAGTGAAATTCTGGTTTATAAAGAACTACCTTTCTCCACAGTTTAAGGTTCGATGCTTCCAAAAAAATTCATCTTTCAGTTTCTTGAAAATTTTCTTAACTAATTTTGTTGTTTGCGCAGGATGTGATTCCACATATGGCACAAGAATATGGTTTTGAGTATGAATTGATTACATATAAATGGCCTAGTTGGTTGCACAAACAGAAAGAAAAACAACGAATTATCTGGGCTTATAAAATTCTATTTCTTGATGTCATTTTCCCCCTTTCTCTCGAGAAGGTATATAACTGAAAATCATATTATGTTACATTTAGAAAACAAGTAATGAGGCGTGTATACACTAAAAAGCATGTTTGTATGTGTTATTAGGTTATATTTGTTGATGCGGATCAGATTGTTAGAGCTGACATGGGAGAACTTTATGACATGAATTTGAAAGGAAGGCCTCTCGCTTATACCCCATTTTGTGACAACAATCGGGATATGGATGGTTTTCGGTTCTGGAAACAAGTAAGTTTTTCTTTGCATTTTTATGCGTAGAGTCATATGCATCAAGTCCCCAAAACTGGTATATGTTATAGGGATGTCTAAAATAAATGATTGATTTTGAGCTTTGGTTTAGGGTTTTTGGAAGGAACATTTACAAGGAAGACCGTATCATATTAGGTATGATCAGCATATGTGCTTTACAATATACACTTACATGCTGATTACTCAAGTTTTATCGAAAAAATATAATCTTTTAATTGGTTTTCCGTGTGGCATGCAGTGCATTGTATGTAGTTGATTTGATCAAGTTTCGTGAAACTGCAGCTGGTGATAATTTGAGGGTGTTTTATGAAACACTTAGCAAAGATCCAAATAGTCTTTCTAACCTTGACCAGGCAAGTGCAAGTTCACCTACATTTCTCTGTATTTTCTTCCAATTTTTTCCCAAAGTATAAAGGTAGGTAGCAGTTTCTACTAATTAACTCGATTCAGGTTATTTTTTATTTATAATTGACGGTAAAATAAGATAGATTTGGCTAAAACAAGAAAAAGGTTGAAAATTGACCCCAAAGCGAATTTTATGCATAAAATCTCCTAAATAATTTCATTCAAGAAGTGTTTCAATCAACCCACCCCGACTCGTTTTGGCCTTTAGAAAAACTATATGTTTGACCCGTTTTCCAACCCGCCACAACCCCTTAACAACCAAGAACAATGAGATTACAAGACCCTCAATCAGGTTTGCAAGACATTCTATTTTTCAGATTTTCATTTATTAAATCTTCATCATTGTTTCAGGATCTACCAAATTATGCCCAGCACAGAGTACCGATCTTTTCACTTCCACAAGAATGGCTATGGTGTGAATCTTGGTGTGGCAACTCCACGAAAGCCCGAGCTAAAACCATTGATCTTTGCAACAATCCATGACCAAGGAACCCAAACTTCAGGTCAGCCATATATTTCACAAAAAATATCATCTCTTTGAATATTTTATATGTTAATATTTTAAATAATCAGAATTTGCCATGCATTCATATTCCAACATTAAATCTATCCTAATATTACAACTTTAAATGTATCATCTACTGGTTGTTTTATTAACAACTGATCTTTTTCTGTGACATAATTACTTTCAAAAGACACGTTCAAAACGTCCCTCAAACTTCATATTTTGCTTCCTAATGTCTAACCCTCGTTTTCAGGGTGCGAGAAGGATTGTAGCAGAGTGGCCAGATCTTGACTTTGAAGCAAGACATTTCACCTCAAAAATACTAGGTGAAGATGTGAGCCCGCTAGAGAAGGTGGTTAGCCCTCCAGCTCAACCACCAGTAGCCGAACAAGAAGACCTAGACACAAAAGACGAGTTGTAAACACTACCCGTCAACTGCTTAGCTTAAAAGATTGTATTCGTAGTGTTTTATATCCGACATTAAGATGAGATCTTTGCTCCTAAAAACAGGAACATCATCTCTCCCACAATACTTGAACTTAAATATAATTAAATTTTGATGTTTTTAGGTTACATACTTTGATCAATTTTGGTGACATTTGGCGATGGATTGAATTCACAAATGTAGATCTAAATGCATGTCACTTTTATTATAGAATAACACAGCTTCATTATGGTTGTACTAATTGATTGTACTGTTTGTACATTGCTTTAATATTGTACAAAACAATTGCATTCCTGTGGACTGGATCCTTATCTTTAGTTACTTAATTAACATAAGGTTATTAAAGATAAAAACTTTTAAGTCGATAAACGGATATTATTTTTAAGGTTTACTTTTTACCTTCTAAAACCTAGAATTACTATTCAAACTATAAACTTAAAAAAAATTTAAGTAGCTTTTAATGTTAATTTCTGGTTTTTCAGTTATTCTCTTGATAAGATGAATTGAATTTTAATAATTTAAGTTATAACTTGCTAGTTGATAATAGCCACTAGCTGGTACCAACAATTTGATTAATAACCTTAGGTTAATTAAGTAACTAAAGATTTATATATAAATTTCATTTGATTTCGCTTGCAAGGTGATAGTTTTTTACATTTCGCTCATAATCATTATTGATTCTTACTGAAGTTGACTCAAAATCAAGTATAACTTATGATGATGATTATGCAAGGGTGATTGCTCTTGATAATGAATGTTTGAAATTTTAGAATCACATTTTTCCTAAAATAAAAATAATAACCAAACTCAATTAAACTTGACATATCTACCTACAGACAAGTTACTTTAGTTTAACGTTACCTAGATCAAAAACTAAACCGAATTCATTAGCAAAACAGAGATCAAGAATTTATTTAAATATGCTTAATCAGTATGGCATGGGTCGGTCCTATGCCAGGTATTCTGATCACTCAATCCCGCCCAAATCATTGCTTACCCCTAAGTTAAAGCAGGATGCTAAAAATAACAGACTTGACATTTTATGGACTACAACAAAAAAGACACCAACTTTCTTCCTTCAAAGAACAAAGTTTTGGTAACAACTGTTTGAATTCAAACTCAAAAGGTAATATTAATTTATAGCATTTGCTTTTTAGGCTACGAATACATAGGATAGTGACAATATTCTTGGCCATGAATCCCATTGCTTCAAATGGTTGGGACCAATCAATATTTGCAATATGGGTTGTATTGTAACCATGGGAAAAAGACTTTGAAACATGTGAAAGAATGAAGAGTTCAACCAAGTTATAATTAGAGGCTAAGGGATTTCATCATGTGTAGATGGTATCATGAGATTCACCTTCTACCTTACTTTATTGCCCATCATTGAGGAAACCAACCTTTTGTTCAACAAACAAAATAAAAGCATATCTTTTTTGATTCATAGTTCTACTGGTTCATTGTATTAAAACTTGTATTTTGTATTCAAATATGGTAGAAAAAGAAGTATGATAATTTTTTAAAGTTGGTGTCATTTTCTATTCTTATATGTTTTGTGGTTGCATTCTTTTTGTTTTAAACGGGACTCGACTCATATCATAAAAACTAGAAATGAAAAAGAAGTCGAACCCACCCGATGGGAAAACCCAAAACAAAAAACATTCCAGACGGCAATGGGATGAAGATGATCAGCCAAATATGCAATTAGTTCTTAAAATTTTCCTCGTCTTTTCCTCTAGATCTACTAAAGCCGATAAATGTTGGTGCTTGTTGGGATTTAGTTGCGGTGGCAAAAAAGAAGAAGTTCGTGGAAGCTATCATTTTCACAACTTAGATGGGTCATATGGAACTATGCAAGTCTAGGAATGAAAATTTCTTTATCAACCTACTTGCATGAAGAAAGAGTTAATTTTTATTATGTAGCTCAGTTTTTGCGGTCCTGTTTTGACTATTTTTAGGTTAAACAATGAGCCAAACAATTAGTAACATTTTTTTTATAATTAAATACCAAAAGCAAACTATTGATATTTAAAACCAAACCAGAACGAACCGTTGCTAAGGTATTGGTTTCATGGTTTAAAATTATTAGGTCCTTATAAAAGTCATGTAAAGTATAAAAACGTAAAGACGGTGCAAAATGCATGAAACAAAGCTGTCTAAAATAACCACCTACTCGAATAGATAAAAAAAAAAAGAAATAGTTCGCATGTATAATGCATATGTAAATCTGAAGGCCACTGTTATCCAAATAAATTGAAGAACATAAGTCATGACTTTATGCGATTAAAATATCTATTAGATGAAAATATATGTTGTTTTGGGCTTTTAGTTGTTGTTTCAATAAAATACGTAAATATCCGCTTGAGTCTCGACAAACCTGTTGTTATAAAACCCCTAGTTTTCGTATCTTTAGATCATTTATATAGGAATAGCAAAGTGAACATAAAAAGGAGTGGTTAAAAAACCTTTGTTATTCATATAACTTTTAATAATAATAATATTATTATTATTTTTAGTTAGTGTTTTCAAGTCATCATCGATAATAAAATTCCTTTGCCGTTCAAAATGCAGAAATTCCGAATTAACTTTAACCGGTTTGGAACGAGTATGTGATGGTCAATTTTCTAAGCTCATTTACTCAGATAGAAAGGGAATACATCAATACATTATCTAATTAAAAACATATAACAATTAGTGTGTTGAAGTTGTTGAAACTTGAAATTATTAAAATTATACAAATTGTTAACATGCATATG